>JALGBA010000668.1:0-212232 GCA_023970755.1 Azemiops feae | reverse complement strand
AATCCTTCTCCTTGCTTGGATGTTGGTCCATTGGACATTCAGAACAAACATGCATATCTGGAATTTAAGCATATAATTTTTCTGTGTCATTTTCTGTGGTCATTGTGTTATCATTATTAGGGTCCGTTGCACAGTGATCCAGATGTTCAGTCTGGGTTTGGTATTTTTGTCTATCTATCTAATCCTTTCTAAGGACCTGAGATAAGCAGATATGGATGTTTTATGGTGTTACAGATATTGTGCAAGATGTAAGCTGCATAAAACATTCACATCTGCCTATCCCAGGATCTTGGAAAGCACTCAATAGAGAAAAATGCCAACTCCAGTGTAAACATCTGGCTGCCTGCGCAACGGACCATAATATATTATTTTGTTTTTAAAATAATAACAGAAAAAGAAAAAAGGACAAAACAGAAAGATAATCATGGTAGAAATTATCAAATAAAAATGTAAAACAAATGCTTTAAAAAGTGAAAAAGAACAAAGTAAAAAATGATCATGGTACAGTACAGATAGTCCTTGACTTACAACCACAATTGAGCCCAAACTTTATGTTGTTAAATGAAATATTTGTTGAGTTTTTCTCCATTTTATGATTTTCCTTGCCACAGTTTTTAAGTGAATCACTGCAGTTGATAAGTTAGTAACCTAGTTGTTAACTGCATCTGGCTTGCCCATTGACTTTGCTTGCCAGAAGGTTGCAAAAAGTGATCACATGACCTTGGGACACAGCAATGGTCACAAGCATGAACCAATTGCCAAGCATCTGAATTTTGATCACATGATCATGAGAATGCTTCATGGGTCATAACTGTGGAAAACGGTTATAAGTCATTTTTTCAGTGCCGTTGTAACTTGGAACGGTCACTAAATGAACTGTTGTAAGTCGAGGTCTACTTGTATTACTAAGTACTTTGGTATTTTAAGTACTACTCCAATCTCATTTTCTACTGTTGCATCTAAGTAAGGAAAGTTTAGGATAGCATAGTTTTCTTTTAACAAACTCTTTTTTCAGAATAGAATAGAATAGAATAGAATAGAATAGAATAGAATTAATATTAATATTAACAACAACAACAATAATAACAACAACAACAACAACAACAACAACAATAACAATAACAATAACAATAACAATAACAATAACAATAACAATAACAATAACAATAACAATAACAATAACAATAACAATAACAATAACAATAATAATAATAATAATAAAGTTGGAAGGGACCTTGGAGGTCATCTAGTCCAACCCCCTGCTCAAGCAGGAAAACCTTATACCATTTCAATACCATTTTCAGACAATGGCTGTCGTTCCTCTGCTTAAAAACTTCCAGTGTTGGAGCATTCACACTTCTGGAGGCAGTTGTGTCCACTGGTTGTATTTGTTGCTAACTGTCCAGGAAGTTTCTCCTTAGTGTCTAGGTTGCTTCTCTCCTTGATTAGTTTCCATCCATTGCTTCTTGTCCTGCCTTCAGGCGCTTTGGAGAATAGCTTGACTCCCTCTTCTTTGTGGCAGCCCCTGAGATATTGGAACACTGCTATAATGTCACCGCTAGTCCTTCTCTTCATTAAACTGGATATCCTCAATTCCAGCAACTGTTCCTTATATGTTTTAGCCTCCAGTCCCCTAATCATCTTTGACGCTCTTCTCTGTACTCTTTCTAGAGTCTCAACATCTTTTTTACATCGTGGTGACCAAAACTGGATGCAGTATTCCAAGTGTGGCCTTACCAAGGCATTGTAAAGTGGTATTAACACTGTGATCTTGATTCTATCCCTCTGTTAATGCAGCCTAGCACTCTGTTGGCTTTTTTGGCAGCTGCAGCACACTGCTGGCACATATTTAAATGATTGTCCACTAGGACTCCAAGATCCTTCTCACAGTTACTACTATTGAGCAAGGTACCCCCTATACTATACCTGTGCCTCTGGTTTTTCTTGCCTAAATGTAGAACCTTACTTTTTTCACCATTTAATTTCATTTTGTTATATAGTGATCAATGTTCAAATCTGTCAAGATCCTTCTGTATCTTAAGCCTATCTTCTGGAGTGATGGCTATTCCTGCCAGCTTGGTGTCATCTGCAAATTTGATGATTTCCCCATCTATCCCTTCATCCAAATCATTGATGAAGATGTTGAAGAGCACTGGACCCAGAACAGAGCCCTGGGGCACCCCACTACACACTCCCCTCCATGTAGATTCAGTTCCATTGAGGACTACATGTTGAGTACGGCCAGTCAGCCAGCTACTAATCTATCTGGTGGTGATGCTGTCTAGCCCACATTTTTCTATTTTATGAAGTAGTAGGTTGTGGTCTACTTTATCAAATGCCTTACTGAAGTCCAAGTGAATTATATCCACAGCATTCCTCTGGTCCACTAATTTTGTCACCTGGTCAAAGAATGCAATAAGATTTGTCTGGCATGATCTGTTTTTGAGAAACCCATGTTGGCTTTTGGTAATGACTTTGTTTGCCTCTAGGTGTTTGCTGATTCATTGCTTGATTGTTCACTGCAATGATATGTGCTCTGCTATCCAGGCAAAATCCTAGTGTGGTTTTACAATCTTAAGATAAGCATGGTGCTTCTTACCCTTTTTGACTGAAATATTGTCTTCAGGGCATGGAAGGCAATCATAGCAGCAAAATGGTTTCCCCTCCTGCTTTCTTTTGAAATAACCAGGGAGGCAGCTCTCAGTACAGACTGAAACAGGTGGAGTCTGCCAAATAAATAAAAAAGGAAAATGTTAGCGTTCAACTAGGTATTTGATAAAAATATAAGTAACCTTCTTTCTTTTAAACTGGGAAATGTTGGCTTCTGGTTTTGCACAGTAGCACAAGTAGCCGAGGGATCGTGGGGCTCTGCACCCTACGGCCAATTCTTCTCTGTTTGGGGACCCTAAATGGGCCAGAAGTCACCCCGAAGAGGCGGCAAAGAAGGAAGGAAGCCCCGCTGACCCTGGAGAGATGGTGGTTGATCCGGTCGGTTGGTGAAAGCTCTCTAGAAACAAACAGAAGAAAGGCTAGCGTCACTCCAGAGCCTAGCCCAATCTACAAGCAGCCAAAGCCAAAAAGCACTAAGTTAAGCTTGATTGTAAACAACGTGTTTATTGATTCTCTCTCTTCTACCTGATTGATCTCCTGGGGGAAAAAACAAAGAAAAGAAAAGAAAAATCCTCCAAAAGTGAGAGGAGGGGGATTTTTGCTCCACTCTCCTACAGACAGAAGCGGCAAATTAAATTTGTATGGGAGAAAGAAACATATTGAAATGAAATAAATATTAGACTTAAATCTGGATAAGTGTGAAATTGGTGGAAATAGTTAAGATTTTCCTGGCAAAAGATTATTAATGAAAGTAAAAGGCAATTGCCTGTTTTGAAAATTGAAAAAATGAACTGGTGCTGACATCTAGTGGTGGATGAAAATACATAATTATGACTGATCTAAACACAGGAATTGTCAAGCCTAGGAAAAGATAACTTGTTATTGTGACCTTCAATGTTTTAACTAAACAAAGAACAGCCATAACAAAGAAAAGAAAACATTTTGGGCTATCTATAAAGCAAGAACTATAAAACTAAAAAAAAAATGACCTTCCTGGATTATAAATACTTATTGATCTGTGACTTTAAAGCTGTTTGCAGAGAAAGGAAAACTTTGATTTTTGGCTATCATGGAACATCAGAGGTCTGCAGAAAAAACATATCAAGAAAAGACAAATACTTTCCAGGGGGAAATGTATGCTATGTTACAACTAATACATATCACAATGACTTCAATTCACGAGGAAATCAAAAATAATTTTGAAAATTTAAATGAACATATCCTCAATTTAGCTTCACAACAAACAAACTCTCAGAAAACAACAAAAAAGAGCAATCAAGTAAAGCAGATAACTGAGGACAAACCAGAGGAAAGAGGCTTAAAGATGAAATTTAATAATGGAAGGAACTATGATTTAACCCAGGTGGAGAAAAACTTGCAGGAAATATTGGACATGGAAAAGACAACTTATACTTCAAGATTACAAAATAAGTCTAAGGACAAGAAAAAAGATTCCATAAAATGGATTACAGAGCTGTCAGGAGAACTATGAGAACTGGAGAAATAAAAAATGATAAAAGAAACTATGAGAGAAAGAAAAAGATTTTCAAGGAATATGATGGGGCGAAGCATCCCCACAAAAACACCTTACTTGATCCATCTCTTGTACCTACAACAATATTTACAAAACTATGGGAAGATCCTTTGGTTCAGTGGAGCACACTGATTAGGAAAGATGCTTGGCAAAAAAAAAAGGCTAAAGTTAAAATTAAGAAATTAGATGATGGGATTTATCAGATGGAATATTTAAAGATTAAGCACTTGTTTGAATATGATTAAAGAAATAAAATTTTGGATATAAATGAATTTTGTTTAAGAGGAATAGGCCTTTTAAGCAATATAGATTTTTTTGTTTATGATATGAGAAATATAAAAATGTTAGTTTATATAGTTTATATAAGAGAAATGTTTTAGATAATATAACTTAAGGATAATGGATTTTGAGAACATTTTAATTAATAAGAAAGTTTTGAATAGTTTTAAAAGATTAGTTGTGAATTTATTAGATGGAATACTCAAAGATTAAATATTGGTTTGAATATGTTTAAAAAGAATAGAAATTTTTTTGGGCATAAATGTATTTTAGCTTAAGAGGAACATGTTTTTCAAGTAGTATATTATTTATTTCTTTTTTTCTTCTCTTTTTATTTTTGTTTTAAGACATGAGAAACATAAAAGTGTTGGGATGGCTTGTATGAGGAAAAAGACTTAAATACTTAAGTGTAATTAAGTCTAAGAAAATCTTAACAGGGAAAATGTTTTTTGAACATTGCGTGGAAAACAAATTTAAATGAGAACTTTAAAAATAGGATCTATGACGTGATTAAGATGATTAATTTGAAAAAAATTATATTGATGTGGTTGTTACTTGTAGAAATACTAGTAAAATGTCTATATTCAATTGTTATCTACTAAAATTACTAAGAAATGTACTAATTTAAGGTTAATAAAAGAGAATATTATTGAAAGAAGAGAAAATCAAGGAAAGCTATTATGTGGAATATGGAATTATAGAAATTAATTGTTATTGGTTGTTTGTAACTGTAAACCCAGACAACACACTGTTTACCAAATATTAATGATGATTATGTTAAAAAAAATAATAAAATATATTAAAAAAAATAAACTGGGACATGCTTTAGCCTTAGACCATGCCAAAGTTATTTCAGTGGGACTCATAAAAACTGGTGTTTGTTTTCAATTTTCCCATTTAAAATTGGTTTTAAAGTTATGAAAAAGGAACAGTACTTGGGGGTGACTCTTACTGAGGAAAATTCTAAGCTTTACAAAAATAATTATGGTAAAATATAGAAGAAGTTAAATTGTATTTAAATAGATGGCAAAATTAGATTTGTCATTAATGGGAATAATTGCAATAATTAAAATGAATGTACTAGTTAAAATGTTATTTCTATTTCAAACTATACCAATATTGATTAGAGATTCTACTTTCAAACAGTGGCAGGAAGATATATCTAAATTTATTTGGCAAAGAATTAAATATAAGCTGCTACAAGATTCTAAAGATAGAGGAGGTCTGAGTTTGCCAGATCTTAGATTATATTATTATGCTTGTTGTCTGGTATGGTTAAAAGATTAGACAACTTTAAAAATTCAAAGCTGTTAGACTCCGAAGGTTTTGATTTGAAATTTGGATGGCATGCCTATCTGTCGTATGACAAAGTAAAAGTTAACCCTGGCTTTGAGATTCATGTTATTGCACGTGTATGGTGGAAGTATAAAAGAAGATTAGCTGATAAAGTGCCACTTTGGCTATCACCTCATAAAGCACTACATAGAACAGAGATGATTTTGGAATGTAAATGGATGACATATCGAGACATTGATATTTGAGGGATTTAAGATGAAGACAAAAGAACAACTAGTAAGTGAAGGATTTGCTTGTGATTGGTTTAATTATTATAGAATTTTGAAATATTTAAACTTGATAAAAAAGTTTTGTTTTCATAGGAACTAAATCTGAATTGGACATTGATTTATGTTCTGGAGATGACCACTTTATTTCTAAAGTATATAAAATTCTACTCAAGATGAATCTAGAAGATGAATATGTTAAAGAGTGTATTTGGGTATAACACTAGATAAATGGGAGAATGTATGGATGAAGGGGCTAAAATTTACATTAAATTATATTTTGAAAGAAAACTTTTATAAAATGATGTATCATTGGTACTTTACTCTAGATAGACTAGCAAAAATGTATAAAGGGATTTCTAATAAGGTCCCTTCCAGCTCTATTCTATTCTATTCTATTCTATTCTATTCTATTCTATTCTATTCTATTCTATTCTATTCTATTCTATTCTATTCTATTCTATTCTATTCTATTCTATTCTATTCGAATAATACATTTTATCCAGTTTATTAGCACACTTTGTTTTAGCATGACTTGCTTACAAATCTTAATTTATACCTTTCCCCCACAAACATAAAAGAGAATTTGTCTCATTCATTAATATAAAAATTAAAAACTAAAATACTACCAATAGTCTAATATTACAAGAGGCTTCATCAAGCATGCTTGACATTGAATTTGGACCAACTTACTTTGGCAGCCTGTCAACTTTTTTAAAATTCTTATATTCTGGTTTTCTAAACGTTTTATTGTTTTTGAATAAATCTGCAACTATTCTTTACTTTTAAACTTTTTAATAAAGATCAATATTTTATTCCTGAAATACCTCTCTCTGAAGGATATTTCAAATTGCTGCATCACAACTAAATGCTCAATGTCTGTAAGTCTGTAATATTATTCCAGTGTTAAATGATATACAGGTTATTTTGGATAGCATCCCAGTTATGCAAGCAAAAGTATTCAGAACTTACTTGGTTGAAACTGTTGTGCCAAGTAATGATTTCATCATGAATGTTAATTTTTAACCCAGGGATCCAGTTTGCCCACTTTCACTCGATGGAAGGATTGGTTTGGGAATGTGACCCAGTTTATAATATCAAATCCAGTTATCAATTCCCTCCCCTGATTGAATTGAATCCTATCCCCAGCACTGTTATTAAATGAGACCTTTTTCAGAAACTGGTGGAGCTGAATATCAATGAAGACACAAAAATTGATATTAAAACAGAATCAGTAACGAATAGACTTTTCACATCAACTGTTGCAACAACATCTAAAGTTTTATTTGCCCTCCACATTTGGTACACCCCTTCAATCCTGTTATATGTAGCCTAAATATTTATTGAAAGAAACAAAATATCCATGTATAAATGCATCCTTGCTTCTTACATGAAAAGGAGAGTGAAATATGTATGCTGAAACATAAGAAGGAGGAAGAGTGTGAATGAACATGGATTAAATACCAGTACAAAGCAGATTTGACAGATTGAGAATAAATGAGAAATGAATTACAGAACATAGTTATTAAACAAGAATGAATGGGATATGATAAAGAACAAGATTGAGAAATTCATGAAGAGAGTTGATGAGATCCATAAAAGAGAGAGCTAAGGGTAGTTGAAGAACAACTAGCAATGCATGAAGCAGTGCATTGGCAAGGGTAAAAGCTAAAGTGTTTGAAGGATAGAAAATTATGGAGTGATATGATGGGTATAAATTAGATTAACATATGTCCCCCATCAATGCTTCATTTCGCATACATGTTTGTATGAAGAAAGAGAAAAAGGCATAAATGTTCAGTACCTGCCATGACTGTTGCTCCTGAATATTCAGTTTTCCCCCATTCAACTTTACACTGTGGTTTTGTTCTACATGCATGGCATGTAAAGCAGAGCTATAACATACACTGCATTGTATAAATTGTAACTATGGCCAGTCATACTCATTTCAAAAAGACCCCCAGGAAGATCCTCCAGTTTCTCTTTCAGAGTGCAAATGTCACTCTCTTTCCCATTGACAAAGAAACTGGGAAAGCCACATTGAAATGCATGCACCCACACATCTTTGATAAAGCCATCTCCTTTTGATAAGAAATGGTCTCTTCCCTGAACAAATTGCTGAAATCCTGGAACTTCATTGGAGTATACTGAAAAGGAGAGGGCACCATGGATGTCTTGAATATCCCAGCTTCTTTGGTAAACCACTGTTGCAAGATCCATTTGGGAGGGTATGACCCACACTTTACCTTTTGGCTCCATAGACACTGATTCAATTTTAGGAAGATTTAGCAACAACCTCAGATGCAGAAGTGTTGTTTCATAGACAATTATTGTATTGGAGTTACTGTTCATAGTGAGATAAAATGTTTCCACAAGCCACTCCAGTTCCACAAATACATTACTGATGTGCAGTTGTTTAATTATCTTTAAAAAGGCAATGCAAATGCCATGAAGAGGAAAAATTGAAAATATCATCCGCACAAATCTTTCATCATCATCTCTCACAAGGATCCCAACCCAGGTCCATTTGAAGTACACAAGCAACTGAAGAAATCCTTGGTATATCATGTTTTCTTTTGGCACCATGTGATAGAAGAGAAAGGATTCACTTTGATCTGGCATCTCTGGATGTGATCCATATATTAACTACAGGAATAAGAAAATTAATAGAAGCTTAGAGAAGGAAAAGAAATGAAGAAATATTTGCTAAACTAGCAGGTGCACCAAAACTGCTCTACTTTGGGAGATAATTCTTAAGCATCTAGCAAATTTCTAGCAAATTTTGTATTGATAACATTACATTTCAATAACATGCTTGCATTTCAGTTTGGTTCATTATGATTCCCAGAATGTTTTCTGGGAATTTTTTGAAATACATCAACATTGGTTTGTTGGCTGGTTGGTTTGCTGGTTGACTGGTTAAAATTTAACTTGAGGGATCCCAGGTTCTCTCTGACCTTGGTTGTTTTCTTGCAAACATTTCATTACTCGAACTACTTAAATCAAAATTTAACTTGATTTCAATTGAAAACCATCTTCAAGGACAGTTCCTGGTCACCTACCTCAGAAAAAGGAAAAGGAAAAGCCATGTATAGTAAAGCTTACTAAGTCAGAAGATGACTTTCTAGCTCTCCTTCATTGAATATCTTGATTTTTTAATAATTTATAATCGTCTTTTCTTGTTTCAGTCACTGTAAATTGTTCAAAATAATTTGGTGTTGCAATAAAATTTCTTGTTACTAAACAACTGTCTTTTTTCTAATTTCATTGGGGCACTCATGTAAAGATCATGATCCTTTCTTTACAATCAGTCTAAATTTATTATCCACATTGCCTCAAGCTTTAATAATTAGTTTTCTTTATATGCTTTATTAATCAGTGTAAACCAAGTAAATATCAAGCACACATTAGCATGCGTAGACTTTACATAGATGTAAAAAGTTCAGAAAAATCTACATGTCTTCATAAGAACTCACCGTTCACCACACATCCTACCTGTGGAAGTTTGTATAGCCTCAAGATATCTGCCATATCAATAGAGATTTCAGAATAAAGAGCCCCAATGATTGTGACCAAAGTGTTCTGGAAGCCACATATATAATTGGGGATCATTCTCTTCAGAAGTGAAAAAAGTTCCATTGTGGCATGATAAATCCATTTTCTACCATAGCTGTCAAAAATATTGATGCCCAAAGTAACATTGGGCAAGATCTGATGGTTTTCATTGATCTCTTTTACAGCAAATATCAAAGCCAAAATATGCTGATAAAACTTAGTCTGGACTCTGGAATAACAATCATAGGTGATAAAAGAAACATCTTATACATAAGATAAACTTTCTAACAAATATATGGCCCATCCAAATATTTTGCCTTTGAAAACAATAATCCATGTGTCATGCATTGTGTACCAAGTATTGCACATAGTTTAGCTTTGTATAGTTTTTGAACAGAAAACGCAAACTTCTCAATATCTTAAATGCTTTCTAATTTTAACAAAGATCTGAAGATTTCCTATTCTGAAAAATCACAATAATAAATCGTGACAATAAAATATGTTATTAGTAGTCTGGTCTAGTGAGAATAATTTTTTTTTCAATTTATTAAGAAAGAGAATATCAACTCTCTAAACAAAGGAAGGGACTCAATAAATTTGCAATTATAAAAATGTCCTAAAACTCTTAGTATATCCTTGAAATATTCTAATGCATTGTTTTGAAATCTGTTTTATTTTTAACACTTTAACGTCTTTTACTTTCTTTTATTTAACCAATTAAAAAATGGTGCACTCAACAGCAGGATTTCTGTGACTTATTGTCAGAATCCTTTAATCTTCAGCTAGTAAATTGAAACAATTATTTCTAATTCCTTTAAGAACCCCAGGTAAATAAAGCAAGGCATGTACATTTGAATTAGAGAGAAAGAGAGGAAATGTCACTAAAAGTAATTCTAGTATGTTGAAGAGTATCACAAATGTAAATATAATTTAGAATCTCTTATAACAAACAATGGGATGGGGACACTTACATGACTTCACCAATGAATGAAAGATGGGGATCTTCCAAGAAGTTTTCTAGTTGAACATAATGGAACTAATGACACCAATGATGAACTCCCCAGGTTGGAAATAATTATGAGGAATGGGGACAGTATCAGCAATAATGCAATTTCTCATGTCACATTTACAAACCATGTGAGATAAAAACAAGAATAAAATAATCATGGTCAGTATGCCAATTGTATATTAGAGTTTGTCTGATAATGGTTTAGAGTCTCCAAAAATATACTAGAGTGATCTGCCTTGCCATGCCACCCTCACACTATTCTCAAGAATTCTGAAACCTTGAATTTTCCTTATTAGGAATAAACTTGATAGGACATCATCTGTCTTTAGATTCAAGTTACAGATGAGGAACTGCCAGGGATTATTGATATTATTCATAAAGTCTTAATCCTTGTTTGTTATAAGTTGCTAGGGAGCCCCTTAGTGTTAATAATAGCATTTTTGATAAATATAGATAGTGGGAAGAAATGTCTTTAGATTTCGATTTCTTTGTGTTTTCTCACTTGTATATACAGCACACATCTTTGCTAGTAGAACAACAAATGTCAGTTTTAAATGAGCCAATGTTATAGACATTTTAAAAAGATTTGTGTACCAAAGATAAACATCTTATTGTTAAGATATATAAATTGTTATTGACAATGAATCAAGAAAATGAATATGTTAAAGACTGTATGATTAAATGGGGAAAAAATGGATGTATTATTATGGTTGCACAATTGAAAAATATGATGAAAATTTGCATTGTCTTATAATTTGAAATAAATGTTTATATGAAATAATGTATTGTTGTATTTAACACCTGAAAAACTGTTAAACAAATACTAGAAAGTTAAATATCAGAAACATCAGCAATGTGACAATATTTTTACCATTTATGGTGGATCTTTAAAATTACTAAGAAATATTAGGATCAAGTTGGTTTGCTGGTTTAAAAGATTTTTAATGTTGATGTACAATTGAAACCACATTTTTTCCTTTTAGGATTGATATACAGACTGAAAGAAAATAAGGGATTTGGTTCTTATATATGACAATTGCTGCAAGATTTCTATTTGCATAAAGATGGAAGGATATGTGAACTCCCACAATGGAAGAATGGATCATGAACTTAATGGAACTAGCAGAGATAGCAACGTTGATTGCTTAAAGATAACAATTTAACTGCTTTTCTTTTTGCATGAAAACCAGATTTAGATTTTCTGCTTGGTAAAAATAAAAATCAAGTTTTGATTTTGGGATTTGATGATTACATGTTTTGATTATAGTATTATGGTGAATTGTTGGAGTTTAATAGATATACATCTCATTTTATATATTTTATATACTGGATATTATGTACACTTATGGAATTGTTATTATGATTCATTTGTGAGTTATTTATTTTATTTAGACTAAAAGATCATGATATGTACAGTTTTATTCTTTGATTGTTTAATATGAAAATATTTTAATTATATTTGTTTTTGTTAAACAAAATAAGAATGCATTATCTCTTATAATTGTATTCATATTGAAGAGAGTTTTTATGTTATTGTTGTTTTGTGACTTAACATTTTTGCTGTTGTTAGTCACTCCTTAACTTGAGCTCTTTTCTGAACACAATTTGTTGGTCACTTTGCCATTCTTTAATCCTCATTGCCTGCTTTCTTTTCCTGAAAAGAAATGCAGGGAAATATATATTGCTTTGAAACTTGTATCCATGTTATTTTTATATAATTTACAAAAAGAAGACAAAAGGGGAGAGGAGGAGGCAGTGACACAATAGCTATACATGTTGCTGTTTTCTCATAATAGTCCATGCCTGAAGCCTGAAACAGTTTTCAAATCTTCATTCTCAAATTGGCTTAAACTGTACATTGGTGATTAGCCCTGGAATTTCAAAATCTTTTTGAACCATATCAGAACTAAGCTAGATGAACCAACAGTCAGACAAAAAATAAATTTATATGCATTTTAGACTAGCTGGTAGTCATAAAAAGTCAACAGTAAGTGGAAAGTAGCCCATCCCTCCCCCCTGAAAATAGCCAAACACTGAAAAAGGACAAAATACTGCAGTTGGTAAATTTAGGTTGTTGAATGTGCTAGGTAGCTTTTTGACTAGAAAAACCATTATAAAATTTAAGCCCATGAAATCCAGGATAGAGTAAACCATAACGGATGAAACTTCATTATATTTCTGCATATTTTTTTTCCAATTTTAAATGTATGTCAACACCTAGAAAGGGGAAATAAGTTGACAACTACACAATACAAATAATTACTTGAAAAAGGAAACAGAAAAGAACAATGTAGATTTTCTGTCCCTTTTCTGCCCATTCCCGCATGCTGAATCCTCACTCATTGGCCATGAAAGCCAGAACTACTTCCTTGTAGACAGCCTCTATTCTACCAAAAATTATCAGCAATAAAAGCTACCAATCAACAAAATTAGCTGCTACTATGTTCCTAAAAATTCAGCAACAGTGACCTATTTAGTAATAAGTGATAATTTAGTAATAAAAGTTTTACATTTAGGCAGGAAAAATCAAAGGTACAAGTACAGACTGGGCAAGACCTAGCTTAAAAACAGTAACTGTGAGAGGGACCTTGGAGTCCTAGTGCAGGGCTTTTCAACCAGTGGTACGCATACCACTTGTGGTACTTTGCCACATGGCAGGTGGTACGTGATTGCTAGCCAAGTGTAGCAGGGGAGGGGAATGAGCCAAAGTGAGCCAAGCCTGAGGGAGAGGCAGCTTCAGCTGCAGGACTGTCTGGGCTCGGCAGAAGCCCCAGGAGCTGGCAGGGCTCCAGCTGATTGGCTCCAGCTGATTGGCGCTTCCGGAAGCAGCTGGGAGCTGGAAGGGAACTGAAGAAAAAGGGGGGGAAGAGAGGAGAGGCTATAAAAGAACGTAGTTTGGGTGGGGGAAGGGAAAAAAAGACAACAGGAAAGGTTTAATCCCTTTAAACAAATGTAATTAGTTTTACCCCCTTTAATTGAGTCTGTCTGTGGCTTTTAGAAAGTTTTCTTTGAAGGTAAACAGGCTTAATTTAAAGCTAAAGCTTTTCGCAATTGCCGGAGACTTTCAGTCTAGAATTGCAACATTGTGACACGTGACACACCTGAGGCAGCTTAAAGAGAAAAAAACGGAGTTTGTGTTTCTTTATTTTCTTGCTTTGCACTTGATTCCTGTGTCTTTAAGGGTACAGGGAAGGGATTGGGGGCGGTGCATTCTTACTACACTGTGGAAGAGCTCAGAAGGGCAAACCAGCTAGCTCAGGAGTCTACAAACTTAGCAACTTTAAGACCTATGGACTTCAACTTCCAGAATTCCTCAACCAGCCATGAGGGCTGAGGAATTCTGGGAGTTGAAATCCACAAGTCTTAAAAGTTCCAAGTTTGAAGACCCCTGAACTAGCTGGTAGTGGTGCATATTAATAAACATGGATAAATTCATCATACATTTGTCAGTGCAAAGGGAAAGTGATTCAGCAAAGGAACAGCCACCGAAGAAATTAAAACTGGTCCTTTTTTTCTTTTTTTCTACAGCTTATAATATTTATTAGATTATAGAATAAAATACAAAAATACAAAAGCAAATAGTAGGACACAGTGGGGAGGAAAAAGGGGGAAAGTGAGTGGGAGAAGGGAAAAAGAACATACTTCCTCTGTTGCAGTAGAAGGAAGCATTAACATTGAACCTCAACTTTTTACTTTTCCATAATATTATAAACTAGCCATTTCTATAACAACAAATGAATCGAATCAGTAAAACCCAAAATCCCCCCCTTTTTTTAGTCATCAAGTTTTTGACACCTTGCTAAGCATTGGTGGTACTCAAATATTGTCATGTCCTCAAAGTGGTACAATCTGTGAAAAGGTTGAAAAGCCCTGTCCTAGTGCACAATCACTTAACCATGAGCTAGCAGTGTGCAGCAGCAGCCAAAAAAGCTAATACAATCCTGGGTTGTATAAACAGAGGCATAGAATCAAGATCATGTGAGGCGTTAGTACCGCTTTATAAAACCCTAATAAGACCACACCTGGAATACTACAGCCAATTTTGGTTACCATATCACAAAAAGATGTTGAGAGTTTGGAAAAAATTCAGAGAAGAGCAACTAAGATGATCAAAGGCCTGGAGACTAAAACATACGAAGAACGGCTGCAGGACTTGGGTTTGGCTAGTCTAAAGAAAAGGAGAAATAGGGGAGACATGATAGCAGTATTCCAGTATTTAAGGGGCTGCCACAAAGAAGAAGACATCAAACTATTCTCCAAAGCACCAGAGAGCAGGACAAGAAACAATGGTTGGAAACTGATCAAGGAGAGAAGCAACCTAGAATTAAGGAGAAACTTCCTGACAGTGAGGACAATTAACCAGTGGAATAGCTTGCTCCCAGAAATCGTGGGCGCTCCATCACTGGAGATTTTTAAAAAGAGGCTAGACAATCACTTGTCTGAGATGGTATAGGTTCTCCTGCTTGAGCAGGGGGGTGGAGTAGATGACCTCCAAGGTCCCTTCCAGCTCTGTTCTGTTCTGTTCTGTTCTAATTGCTATAGAATATGGGATATTGAAACTTAGCTTATAAGAAGAGTAAATGGCAATGAGTATGGAAGGAAAGGGGAAGGAAGGAAGGAAGGAAGGAAGGAAGGAAGGAAGGAAGGAAGGAAGGAAGGAAGGAAGGAAGGAAGGAAGGAAGGAAGGAAGGAAGGAAGGAATTCTTCTGACTGTGACTCAATCTACAAAATCTAATTGGGTATTTTCATGCTCTCCTATTATAGGACATTAAAAAATGAATATTGAATCAATAAACAGTTTGAATCAATTTGGATTGTCAATAAATTTTAGTTTGCAAAATAAAAAAAATCACACTTTCTTCAAAACAAATGAAGTATGAAGTATGAAGCTGTAAGTATATTTTCTATGATAGAATAATTCCAGTTTTAAGATTTACAGTTTACATTTATTTATTACCTCACAAAATAATACATGAGAGATGAATATAAATGATACAAATAATACAGATATCAAATAATGAATAATGAATAAGAGAAATATTGAAAAGGGTAATTTTGTGTGTTTATTACCATTTTTTTCTTTTAATGAGATGCTCTCTATTATTTAACTCTGGCCTAACAATGATTACGTAACATTTTGGGAAATATATGCAGATAAGAAACCCAGTACTTGAGGCCAAAATAGAGAAAACCTCCACAGCCACCATGTATTTGCTTTTGGTGCTCAGGTAAGAAGGAACAAAAGACAGCCATACACTGCAGAAGATCAATGTGCTGAATGTGAGACATTTGGCCTCATTGAAACTGCTGGGGAGCTTGCTGGAGAAAAAAGCTACTGTGAAACTGGCAGCTGCCAGGAAGCCCATGTAACCTAGGACACAGTAGAAAAAGGTAGCTGAATCTTCATTGCACTGCAGTACAATTTCCTCACTTTCTGAATGAGTGTCAACTTCAGGGAAAGGGAGAAAGGTGATGAGCCACACTGTACAGATGCCTGCTTGAATCAGGGAACAAGAAAGAACAATAGAGGTGGCCAGTCCTCTTCCCACCCATTTTCTCATCCTGGATCCTGGTTTGGTGGCCATGAATGCCAGAACTACAGTGATGGTTTTTGCCAGCACAGAAGACACAGCTACTGAGAAAATGATGCCAAAGCTAATTTGTCGGAGGAGATATATTATCTTGCCTGGTGTAATAAGGAATTGCAGTGAGCAAAGAAAGCAGAAGAGGAGGGAAATGAGTAGAACATATGTGAGATTTCTGTTATTGGCCTTGACGATAGGAGTATGGTAATACTTCAAAAATGTTACCAGCACTCCAAATGTGCAGAAGGAAAGAGAAAGTGGCAGAATGACTAAGGTTATCCCCATTGGTTCTTCATAGAATAAGAAAGATATTTTCTTGGGAAGACATGAATCTTTATCCTTGCTTGGATATTGTTCTTCTGGACATTCAGAACAATCCTGCATGTCTGGAATTTAACATTATAAATTTATGTGCTCATTATTTTGTGCATTATTTATATGCATCTATTTAATTATTTTACCTTTGTAATATAATAAAGAAAAAAATAGACAAAACAGCAATATAATCAAGATAGAAATACATTATCAACAAAAATACACAAATTCTTTTGAAAAATGAGAATGATAGAATAAAACAGAGAACCACACAACATACTAAAAAATGGTCATGATATTGCAATGTACTTTGGTATCCTCGACTGCTCTTGTTCATCTAATTTTCTACTGTGACATTAATGACTTACTAAGGAGAATTTAGAATGATTATCAGCTGCCACTTTATGCTTGCTTCACTATCTCTTCATATTAGGCTGTCATGAACCCTAGGTGGGGAAGAGAGGGGGGGGGTTCCAAGGAAATAAAACTCACTGTATCTCCTGAGAAACAGTTTTCAAGGTTGGATGGCTGGGAATAGAAAATAGATGCCTGTCAGCCTCTATTTGAAATGTTCATTTTAAAAACACCTTTTGTGAATTCCGTTAGATATGAGGGCCAGTGTGGGGGGAGGCACCTAAGGGAAAGAATGATTTGACCTGGAAGGTTTTCATGTATGATTTTCAATTGTGGCCTTGCACTATTATAAGTCACTTGACTTCTAGTAAACTATATGGAGTTAAGGTTCATTTTTACTTAGAAGATCAGACTGAGGCAGGTCAGATAATGGTATTTCTTCTCTTAAAAGACCCTTTTTCATGGTTATTACCCTATTCTTACACTTTGTCTGACTTTTTTGTTTGTTTTATTCAACCGGGTAAAATATTTTAACTGAGGAAGCATATGTGATCTTGGTTGGGATATATGCGGGTTGTTAAGGGGTTGGTTTGCTTTATTTATTCTGTTTTGGTTTTTAATTTAGTATTACTTTGTGCCACAATGTATTATCTTATGTAAGACAGGTGAGCATATAAGCTTTTAAATAAATAAAATAAAATAAAACCAAATGAATATTCATATTCACAAGTAAAACAGAGTTTATAGTTTCTATCACAGTTAAAGAAACTAGAGAAGCCAAAAGCACTAGTGTTATTTTGGCCAAATCTATTAATTGCTTGAATTATTTTGTAAACCAGATCAAGATATTATTAAATATATAGAAATAGGTATACTAACAGAATAACAGAGTTGGAATGGAACTTGGAGGTCTTCTAGTACAACCCCTTCCTCGAGTATGTGACCCTATATCATTTCAGACAAGTGGTTTTCCAATCTCTTCTTAAAAATCTCTTGTGTTGGAGTACCCACAACTTCTGAAGGAAATTTCTCCTTATATCTAGGTTGTTTCTTTCCTTGATTGTTTTCCATCCATTGCTTCTTGTCCTGCCTTGAAGTGCTTTGGAGAATAGGTAGACTGTCTCATCTTTGTGACAGTCCCTTAGATATTAGAATACTGCTATCACTATGAACACACAAATTCCTTATGTGTCAAATCATACTTGGCCAATAAATAATATTCTATCATGTCTACTGTAGTTCTTCTTTTCATTAAATTAGAAATACCCAATTCCTACAACCATTATTCATATGTTTTAGCCTCCAGCCCCCTAATCATCTTTGTTACTCTTCACTGTACTCTTTCCAGAATCTCAACATCTTTTTTATATTGTGGTGACGAAAACTGGATTCAATATAAAATATAAAATAGATTAATAACCAAGTAAATCCTGGTATGGTTTCACAATGTTAAGATGAACTCTGCTCATGATACCTCTTACCCTTCTGTCTTGAAATTTTGTCTTTGGGGCATGGAAAACAATCATAGCAGCAAAATGGCTTCCCTTCCTGCTTTTTCTTGAAATAACCAGGAAGGCAGCTCTCAGTGCACACAGAAACAGGTAGTATCTGCCCAAAACATGAAATAAAATTAACATTCAATCAGTTTTTTGATAAAATAATTAAAATATCATCATAAATTAATATTTAGAAAAATAGGATGCTAATTGTGAGGACTTTTTTTTCTCATCAACATCAACATCAACATCATCATCAAAATTATTCAAGAATGATTTTTTTCCTCTGTTCTGCTAATAGTAGAAGTTACAGTATGTAATCTTGTTTCTTCTAATCTGGAAACATGTTGAAGTTAATTCAGTTAGATTCACCATAGCTAAAATATTTTTTCTAGTCACTTTACCTACTTTATATGCTAATGCAATGATCTGGTATATAATGAAGGCATTTACAAAACAGTGGTATATAGGTGAAGATGATAGAGCTTAAAAAAGGGCATACTCAAAAGAGATCACAATCTGTAAATGAAAATGCAGTGACAGCTTGGTCCCATGAGCCTGCTTCAGGACTAAAGCACCACACCAAACTGCTTCGGGACCCTGGTTTGCAACAGAATTTCCTCATGACAGTTTCTCCTTCTCTGCCTAAGGTTTGCAACTGATACCAAACTCAACATCTAGATGGACACATTTCGAAGAGGAAACATTTAATCCTTTCTATCCTTTCTTGCCAGATTAAACATGAAGTTGTCATAGGGTGTAAATATTAGTGCAGGGATTATTATAGTGGGATCTGGCCTTTATGAGAAACAACAGCAATTAAAGCTTCTGAACACCTGTTCTTAGAATATGATAATACTTCAATCAAAGTTTATGTAGAATTTAAATAATTGAAATAAACAAACTAAATCCGGCAGGATGCTTATCAAGCAGCCAGTAGATTCATCTCTCCTCCCCATAGCCATAAACTGGAACTAACTACTCAAAAAGCAATGTCCCCAACCCACAACTCCTGCAGGCATTCCAGGAGGATACTATGGTTTCATGCATAATCTTAATAATGGAAAAAATAATCTCATTGCCACTTACTGCAGTAATTCTTTTTATCCAATCTTTTTTTTAGCATATTCATTGCTTACAAATCTTGAAACTGTTGTGTCTTTCCCCCACTAATGATTTCATCAAAGAGTTAATTTGTTTCATTCTTAATTAACCCAGGGATCCAGTTTGCCCACTCTTAATATTACGATGGAAGGATTGGCTTCATCAAGACCCAGCTTGTCATTGAATTATCAAATCCAGTTATCACCAACTCCCTACTTTGATGCATGCCTGTGAACTCCTTTTAAAGCATCTTGTTATTCTGAGTTTTCTAAGCACGAAACTGGTGAATAGAATCTGAACTTTCTTTTAAACTTTTTAATAATTGATCAATATTATTTCTCTCTGAAGATATTCAAATTGAACAGAAAACTCATGGTAAAATCTTTGACATTGTTAATAAGACAATTTTATCTTTATTTGGTTATAAAGGGTTTATTTCTTACTTTCTTCACATGCTAGCAGCTTTTGTATGTGCTTTTTGAGAAATAGAGCTAAGTATAAACAAACCAGATTAAATGGTTTGCTTTTATATTAAAGATTTTGATTCTGATATTAACTGGCTGGGATGTTCCTATCCCAATATATCAAATCCAGCAAATCTTTGAAATATCTCTCACGCAGAAGTCTAAAAAAAGAAAATCCAGCACCCAAATAAAAGCTGTGGCAATATTAAGTCCCACTTGTTGCATTACCCTCTTTTAATCATGACATCCAAAGTTCCATTGAACTTCTCCACTAAACCACTTTTTATCATTATGATGGGGCACATGGAAGAAGCCTCCTCAAAGACAATTATTAAAATGAAACCTTCAGTAGCCAGGTGCACCTTGGACAACACTGGAAATATTACGTCTTCTCTCATCAGAAGAGCACAATTTTGTTTCCCCCCCCCCAAATCCAGCCATTATTATTCTACTAATTTTAAATATTATATTTCTCTTTTTAATGTAAAGTGTCCTGGACTCATAAAATAAATAAAATGGGTGACTGAAATGTGATGTTTCATATCAAGAGTAGTCCATATTTTCCACATCATTCCTGACTAGAAAAGAGTTACTGAATTCATCAGGAGCACAATCATAAAAAGATTGCTTAAAACCTGATTTAGATGCTTTATACCACTGTTTATAGCTCACTTCTCCAGGATAGCTAGTAGCAGAGACCAAAAGAGTAAGTTTATATAGTTTCTCACAAGGTGTCTTGGGCTGGATTGACCCCAAAAGGATTATTTCCATTCTTTGGATTGAAGCTTTTATATGTTAAGCAATATATAGAAAAACCAAATGTACAGGTATAGTATAGGTGGTACCTTGCTCAATAGTAGCAACTGTGAAAGGGATCTTGGAGTCCTAGTGGACAATCACTTAAATATGAGCCAGCAGTGTGCTGCAGCTGCCAAAAAAGCCAACACAGTGCTGGGCTGCATTAACAGAGGGATAGAATCAAGATCACGTGAAGTATTAATACCACTTTATAATGCCTTGGTAAGGCCACACTTGGAATACTGCATCCAGTTTTGGTCACCACGATGTAAAAAAGATGCTGAGACTCTACAAAGAGTACAGAGAAGAGCAACAAAGATGATTAAGGGACTGGAGGCTAAAACATATAAGGAATGGTTGCTGGAATTGGGTATGTCTAGTTTAACAAAGAGAAGGATGAGGGGGGACATGATAGCAGTGTTCCAATATCTCAGGGGCTGCCACAAAGAAGAGGGAATCAAGCTATTCTTCAAAGCGCCTGAAGGCAGGACAAGAAGCAATGGATGGAAACTAATCAAGGAGAGAAGCAACTTAGAACTAAGGAGAAACTTCCTGACAGTTAGAACAATTAACCAATGGAACAACCTGCCTCCAGAAGCGGTGAATGCTCCAAGACTGGAAGTTTTTAAGACGAGACTGAAGGCCATTTGTCTGAAATGGTGTAAAAGCTAAAGTGTTTGAAGGATAGAAAATTATGGAGTGATATGATGGGTATAAATTAGATTAACATATGTCCCCCATCAATGCTTCATTTCTTTGTTTTTGTGTGATTTGTATGAAAAATTGATTGTGAATGCATACATGTTTGTATGAAGAAAGAGAAAAAGGCATAAATGTTCAGTACCTGCCATGACTGTTGCTCCTGAATATTCAGTTTTCCCCCATTCAACTTTACACTGTGGTTTTGTTCTACATGCATGGCATGTAAAGCATGAGCTATAACATACACTGCATTGTATAAATTGTAACTATGGCCAGTCATACTCATTTCAAAAAGACCCCCAGGAAGATCCTCCAGTTTCTCTTTCAGAGTGCAAATGTCACTCTCTTTCCCATTGACAAAGAAACTGGGAAAGCCACATTGAAATGCATGCACCCACACATCTTTGATAAAGCCATCTCCTTTTGATAAGAAATGGTCTCTTCCCTGAACAAATTGCTGAAATCCTGGAACTTCATTGGAGTATACTGAAAAGGAGAGGGCACCATGGATGTCTTGAATATCCCAGCTTCTTTGGTAAACCACTGTTTCAAGATCCATTGGGGAGGGTATGACCCACACTTTACCTTTTGTCTCCATAGACACTGATTCAATTTTAGGAAGATTTAGCAACAACCTCAGATGCAGAAGTGTTGTTTCATAGACAATTATTGTATTGGAGTTACTGTTCATAGTGAGATAAAATGTTTCCACAAGCCACTCCAGTTCCACAAATACATTACTGATGTGCAGTTGTTTAATTATCTTTCAAAAGGCAATGCAAATGCCATGAAGAGGAAAAATTGAAAATATCATCCGCACAAATCTTTCATCATCATCTCTCACAAGGATCCCAACCCAGGTCCATTTGAAGTACACAAGCAACTGAAGAAATCCTTGGTATATCATGTTTTCTTTTGGCACCATGTGATAGAAGAGAAAGGATTCACTTTGATCTGGCATCTCTGGATGTGATCCATATATTAACTACAGGAATAAGAAAATTAATAGAAGCTTAGAGAAGGAAAAGAAATGAAGAAATATTTGCTAAACTAGCAGGTGCACCAAAACTGCTCTACTTTGGGAGATAATTCTTAAGCATCTAGCAAATTTCTAGCAAATTTTGTATTGATAACATTACATTTCAATAACATGCTTGCATTTCAGTTTGGTTCATTATGATTCCCAGAATGTTTTCTGGGAATTTTTTGAAATACATCAACATTGGTTTGTTGGCTGGTTGGTTTGCTGGTTGACTGGTTAAAATTTAACTTGAGGGATCCCAGGTTCTCTCTGACCTTGGTTGTTTTCTTGCAAACATTTCATTACTCGAACTACTTAAATCAAAATTTAACTTGATTTCAATTGAAAACCATCTTCAAGGACAGTTCCTGGTCACCTACCTCAGAAAAAGGAAAAGGAAAAGCCATGTATAGTAAAGCTTACTAAGTCAGAAGATGACTTTCTAGCTCTCCTTCATTGAATATCTTGATTTTTTAATAATTTATAATCGTCTTTTCTTGTTTCAGTCACTGTAAATTGTTCAAAATAATTTGGTGTTGCAATAAAATTTCTTGTTACTAAACAACTGTCTTTTTTCTAATTTCATTGGGGCACTCATGTAAAGATCATGATCCTTTCTTTACAATCAGTCTAAATTTATTATCCACATTGCCTCAAGCTTTAATAATTAGTTTTCTTTATATGCTTTATTAATCAGTGTAAACCAAGTAAATATCAAGCACACATTAGCATGCGTAGACTTTACATAGATGTAAAAAGTTCAGAAAAATCTACATGTCTTCATAAGAACTCACCGTTCACCACACATCCTACCTGTGGAAGTTTGTATAGCCTCAAGATATCTGCCATATCAATAGAGATTTCAGAATAAAGAGCCCCAATGATTGTGACCAAAGTGTTCTGGAAGCCACATATATAATTGGGGATCATTCTCTTCAGAGGTGAAAAAAGTTCCATTGTGGCATGATAAATCCATTTTCTACCATAGCTGTCAAAAATATTGATGCCCAAAGTAACATTGGGCAAGATCTGACGGTTTTCATTGATCTCTTTTACAGCAAATATCAAAGCCAAAATATGCTGATAAAACTTAGTCTGGACTCTGGAATAACAATCATAGGTGATAAAAGAAACATCTTATACATAAGATAAACTTTCTAACAAATATATGGCCCATCCAAATATTTTGCCTTTGAAAACAATAATCCATGTGTCATGCATTGTGTACCAAGTATTGCACATAGTTTAGCTTTGTATAGTTTTTGAACAGAAAACGCAAACTTCTCAATATCTTAAATGCTTTCTAATTTTAACAAAGATCTGAAGATTTCCTATTCTGAAAAATCACAATAATAAATTGTGACAATAAAATATGTTATTAGTAGTCTGGTCTAGTGAGAAGAATTTTTTTTCCAATTTATTAAGAAAGAGAATATCAACTCTCTAAACAAAGGAAGGGACTCAATAAATTTGCAATTATAAAAATGTCCTAAAACACTTAGTATATCCTTGAAATATTCTAATGCATTGTTTTGAAATCTGTTTTATTTTTAACACTTTAACGTCTTTTACTTTCTTTTATTTAACCAATTAAAAAATGGTGCACTCAACAGCAGGATTTCTGTGACTTATTGTCAGAATCCTTTAATCTTCAGCTAGTAAATTGAAGCAATTATTTCTAATTCCTTTAAGAACCCCAGGTAAATAAAGCAAGGCATGTACATTTGAATTAGAGAGAAAGAGAGGAAATGTCACTAAAAGTAATTCTAGTATGTTGAAGAGTATCACAAATGTAAATATAATTTAGAATCTCTTATAACAAACAATGGGATGGGGACACTTACATGACTTCACCAATGAATGAAAGATGGGGATCTTCCAAGAAGTTTTCTAGTTGAACATAACGGAACT
This sequence comes from Azemiops feae, assembly GCA_023970755.1. Lineage (NCBI taxonomy): Eukaryota > Metazoa > Chordata > Lepidosauria > Squamata > Viperidae > Azemiops > Azemiops feae. The sequence continues at coordinate 187,933 of JALGBA010000668.1, read as the reverse complement.
AATGACACCAATGATGAACTCCCCAGGTTGGAAATAATTATGAGGAATGGGGACAGTATCAGCAATAATGCAATTTCTCATGTCACATTTACAAACCATGCGAGATAAAAACAAGAATAAAATAATCATGGTCAGTATGCCAGTTGTATATTAGAGTTTGTCTGATAATGGTTTAGAGTCTCCAAAAATATACTAGAGTGATCTGCCTTGCCATGCCACCCTCACACTATTCTCAAGAATTCTGAAACCTTGAATTTTCCTTATTAGGAATAAACTTGATAGGACATCATCTGTCTTTAGATTCAAGTTACAGATGAGGAACTGCCAGGGATTATTGATATTATTCATAAAGTCTTAATCCTTGTTTGTTATAAGTTGCTAGGGAGCCCCTTAGTGTTAATAATAGCATTTTTGATAATTATAGATAGTGGGAAGAAATGTCTTTAGATTTCGATTTCTTTGTGTTTTCTCACTTGTATATACAGCACACATCTTTGCTAGTAGAACAACAAATGTCAGTTTTAAATGAGCCAATGTTATAGACATTTTAAAAAGATTTGTGTACCAAAGATAAACATCTTATTGTTAAGATATATAAATTGTTATTGACAATGAATCAAGAAAATGAATATGTTAAAGACTGTATGATTAAATGGGGAAAAAATGGATGTATTATTATGGTTGCACAATTGAAAAATATGTAGAAAATTTGCATTGTCTTATAATTTGAAATAAATGTTTATATGAAATAATGTATTGTTGTATTTAACACCTGAAAAACTGTTAAACAAATACTAGAAAGTTAAATATCAGAAACATCAGCAATGTGACAATATTTTTACCATTTATGGTGGATCTTTAAAATTACTAAGAAATATTAGGATCAAGTTGGTTTGCTGGTTTAGAAGATTTTTAATGCTGATGTACAGTTGAAACCACATTTTTTCCTTTTAGGATTGATATACAGACTGAAAGAAAATAAGGGATTTGGTTCTTATATATGACAATTGCTGCAAGATTTCTATTTGCATAAAGATGGAAGGATATGTGAACTCCCACAATGGAAGAATGGATCATGAACTTAATGGAACTAGCAGAGATAGCAACGTTGATTGCTTAAAGATAACAATTTAACTGCTTTTCTTTTTGCATGAAAACCAGATTTAGATTTTCTGCTTGGTAAAAATAAAAATCAAGTTTTGATTTTGGGATTTGATGATTACATGTTTTGATTATAGTATTATGGTGAATTGTTGGAGTTTAATAGATATACATCTCATTTTATATATTTTATATACTGGATATTATGTACACTTATGGAATTGTTATTATGATTCATTTGTGAGTTATTTATTTTATTTAGACTAAAAGATCATGATATGTACAGTTTTATTCTTTGATTGTTTAATATGAATATATGCTATATTTTAATTATATTTGTTTTTGTTAAACAAAATAAGAATGCATTATCTCTTATAATTGTATTCATATTGAAGAGAGTTTTTATGTTATTGTTGTTTTGTGACTTAACATTTTTGCTGTTGTTAGTCACTCCTTAACTTGAGCTCTTTTCTGAACACAATTTGTTGGTCACTTTGCCATTCTTTAATCCTCATTGCCTGCTTTCTTTTCCTGAAGGGAAATATATATTTTTTTTCATTTTCCTGCAGGGAAATATATATTGCTTTGAAACTTGTATCCATGTTATTTTTATATAATTTACAAAAAGAAGACAAAAGGGGAGAGGAGGAGGCAGTGACACAATAGCTATACATGTTGCTGTTTTCTCATAATAGTCCATGCCTGAAGCCTGAAACAGTTTTCAAATCTTCATTCTCAAATTGGCTTAAACTGTACATTGGTGATTAGCCCTGGAATTTCAAAATCTTTTTGAACCATATCAGAACTAAGCTAGATGAGCCAACAGTCAGACAAAAAATAAATTTATATGCATTTTAGACTAGCTGGTAGTCATAAAAAGTCAACAGTAAGTGGAAAGTAGCCCATCCCTCCCCCCTGAAAATAGCCAAACACTGAAAAAGGACAAAATACTGCAGTTGGTAAATTTAGGTTGTTGAATGTGCTAGGTAGCTTTATAAAATTTAAGCCCATGAAATCCAGGATAGAGTAAACCATAACGGATGAAACTTCATTATATTTCTGCATATTTTTTTCCCAATTTTAAATGTATGTCAACACCTAGAAAGGGGAAATAAGTTGACAACTACACAATACAAATAATTACTTGAAAAAGGAAACAGAAAAGAACAATGTAGATTTTCTGTCCTTTTTCTGCCCATTCCCGCATGCTGAATCCTCACTCATTGGCCATGAAAGCCAGAACTACTTCCTTGTAGACAGCCTCTATTCTACCAAAAATTATCAGCAATAAAAGCTACCAATCAACAAAATTAGCTGCTACTATGTTCCTAAAAATTCAGCAACAGTGACCTATTTAGTAATAAGTGATAATTTAGTAATAAAAGTTTTACATTTAGGCAGGAAAAATCAAAGGTACAAGTACAGACTGGGCAAGACCTAGCTTAAAAACAGTAACTGTGAGAGGGACCTTGGAGTCCTAGTGCAGGGCTTTTCAACCAGTGGTACGCATACCACTTGTGGTACTTTGCCACATGGCAGGTGGTATGTGATTGCTAGCCAAGTGTAGCAGGGGAGGGGAATGAGCCAAAGTGAGCCAAGCCTGAGGGAGAGGCAGCTTCAGCTGCAGGACTGTCTGGGCTCGGCAGAAGCCCCAGGAGCTGGCAGGGCTCCAGCTGATTGGCTCCAGCTGATTGGCGCTTCCGGAAGCAGCTGGGAGCTGGAAGGGAACTGAAGAAAAAGGGGGGGGAAGAGAGGAGAGGTTATAAAAGAACGTAGTTTGGGTGGGGGAAGGGAAAAAAAGACAACAGGAAAGGTTTAATCCCTTTAAACAAATGTAATTAGTTTTACCCCCTTTAATTGAGTCTGTCTGTGGCTTTTAGAAAGTTTTCTTTGAAGGTAAACAGGCTTAATTTAAAGCTAAAGCTTTTCGCAATTGCCGGAGCCTTTCAGTCTAGAATTGCAACATTGTGACACGTGACACACCTGAGGCAGCTTAAAGAGAAAAAAACAGAGTTTGTGTTTCTTTATTTTCTTGCTTTGCACTTGATTCCTGTGTCTTTAAGGGTACAGGGAAGGGATTGGGGGCGGTGCATTCTTACTACACTGTGGAAGAGCTCAGAAGGGCAAACCAGCTAGCTCAGGAGTCTACAAACTTAGCAACTTTAAGACCTATGGACTTCAACTTCCAGAATTCCTCAACCAGCCATGAGGGCTGAGGAATTCTGGGAGTTGAAATCCACAAGTCTTAAAAGTTCCAAGTTTGAAGACCCCTGAACTAGCTGGTAGTGGTGCATATTAATAAACATGGATAAATTCATCATACATTTGTCAGTGCAAAGGGAAAGTGATTCAGCAAAGGAACAGCCACCGAAGAAATTAAAACTGGTACTTTTTTCTTTTTTTCTACAGCTTATAATATTTTATTAGATTATAGAATAAAATACAAAAATACAAAAGCAAATAGTAGGACACAGTGGGGAGGAAAAAGGGGGAAAGTGAGTGGGAGAAGGGAAAAAGAACATACTTCCTCTGTTGCAGTAGAAGGAAGCATTAACATTGAACCTCAACTTTTTACTTTTCCATAATATTATAAACTAGCCATTTCTATAACAACAAATGAATCGAATCAGTAAAACCCAAAATCCCCCCCTTTTTTTAGTCATCAAGTTTTTGACACCTTGCTAAGCATTGGTGGTACTCAAATATTGTCATGTCCTCAAAGTGGTACAATCTGTGAAAAGGTTGAAAAGCCCTGTCCTAGTGCACAATCACTTAACCATGAGCTAGCAGTGTGCAGCAGCAGCCAAAAAAGCTAATACAATCCTGGGTTGTATAAACAGAGGCATAGAATCAAGATCATGTGAGGCGTTAGTACCGCTTTATAAAACCCTAATAAGACCACACCTGGAATACTACAGCCAATTTTGGTTACCATATCACAAAAAGATGTTGAGAGTTTGGAAAAAATTCAGAGAAGAGCAACTAAGATGATCAAAGGCCTGGAGACTAAAACATACGAAGAACGGCTGCAGGACTTGGGTTTGGCTAGTCTAAAGAAAAGGAGAAATAGGGGAGACATGATAGCAGTATTCCAGTATTTAAGGGGCTGCCACAAAGAAGAAGACATCAAACTATTCTCCAAAGCACCAGAGAGCAGGACAAGAAACAATGGTTGGAAACTGATCAAGGAGAGAAGCAACCTAGAATTAAGGAGAAACTTCCTGACAGTGAGGACAATTAACCAGTGGAATAGCTTGCTCCCAGAAATCGTGGGCGCTCCATCACTGGAGATTTTTAAAAAGAGGCTAGACAATCACTTGTCTGAGATGGTATAGGTTCTCCTGCTTGAGCAGGGGGGTGGAGTAGATGACCTCCAAGGTCCCTTCCAGCTCTGTTCTGTTCTGTTCTGTTCTAATTGCTATAGAATATGGGATATTGAAACTTAGCTTATAAGAAGAGTAAATGGCAATGAGTATGGAAGGAAAGGGGAAGGAAGGAAGGAAGGAAGGAAGGAAGGAAGGAAGGAAGGAAGGAAGGAAGGAAGGAAGGAAGGAAGGAAGGAAGGAAGGAAGGAAGGAAGGAATTCTTCTGACTGTGACTCAATCTACAAAATCTAATTGGGTATTTTCATGCTCTCCTATTATAGGACATTAAAAAATGAATATTGAATCAATAAACAGTTTGAATCAATTTGGATTGTCAATAAATTTTAGTTTGCAAAATAAAAAAAATCACACTTTCTTCAAAACAAATGAAGTATGAAGTATGAAGCTGTAAGTATATTTTCTATGATAGAATAATTCCAGTTTTAAGATTTACAGTTTACATTTATTTATTACCTCACAAAATAATACATGAGAGATGAATATAAATGATACAAATAATACAGATATCAAATAATGAATAATGAATAAGAGAAATATTGAAAAGGGTAATTTTGTGTGTTTATTACCATTTTTTTCTTTTAATGAGATGCTCTCTATTATTTAACTCTGGCCTAACAATGATTACGTAACATTTTGGGAAATATATGCAGATAAGAAACCCAGTACTTGAGGCCAAAATAGAGAAAACCTCCACAGCCACCATGTATTTGCTTTTGGTGCTCAGGTAAGAAGGAACAAAAGACAGCCATACACTGCAGAAGATCAATGTGCTGAATGTGAGACATTTGGCCTCATTGAAACTGCTGGGGAGCTTGCTGGAGAAAAAAGCTACTGTGAAACTGGCAGCTGCCAGGAAGCCCATGTAACCTAGGACACAGTAGAAAAAGGTAGCTGAATCTTCATTGCACTGCAGTACAATTTCCTCACTTTCTGAATGAGTGTCAACTTCAGGGAAAGGGAGAAAGGTGATGAGCCACACTGTACAGATGCCTGCTTGAATCAGGGAACAAGAAAGAACAATAGAGGTGGCCAGTCCTCTTCCCACCCATTTTCTCATCCTGGATCCTGGTTTGGTGGCCATGAATGCCAGAACTACAGTGATGGTTTTTGCCAGCACAGAAGACACAGCTACTGAGAAAATGATGCCAAAGCTAATTTGTCGGAGGAGATATATTATCTTGCCTGGTGTAATAAGGAATTGCAGTGAGCAAAGAAAGCAGAAGAGGAGGGAAATGAGTAGAACATATGTGAGATTTCTGTTATTGGCCTTGACGATAGGAGTATGGTAATACTTCAAAAATGTTACCAGCACTCCAAATGTGCAGAAGGAAAGAGAAAGTGGCAGAATGACTAAGGTTATCCCCATTGGTTCTTCATAGAATAAGAAAGATATTTTCTTGGGAAGACATGAATCTTTATCCTTGCTTGGATATTGTTCTTCTGGACATTCAGAACAATCCTGCATGTCTGGAATTTAACATTATAAATTTATGTGCTCATTATTTTGTGCATTATTTATATGCATCTATTTAATTATTTTACCTTTGTAATATAATAAAGAAAAAAATAGACAAAACAGCAATATAATCAAGATAGAAATACATTATCAACAAAAATACACAAATTCTTTTGAAAAATGAGAATGATAGAATAAAACAGAGAACCACACAACATACTAAAAAATGGTCATGATATTGCAATGTACTTTGGTATCCTCGACTGCTCTTGTTCATCTAATTTTCTACTGTGACATTAATGACTTACTAAGGAGAATTTAGAATGATTATCAGCTGCCACTTTATGCTTGCTTCACTATCTCTTCATATTAGGCTGTCATGAACCCTAGGTGGGGAAGAGAGGGGGGGGGTTCCAAGGAAATAAAACTCACTGTATCTCCTGAGAAACAGTTTTCAAGGTTGGATGGCTGGGAATAGAAAATAGATGCCTGTCAGCCTCTATTTGAAATGTTCATTTTAAAAACACCTTTTGTGAATTCCGTTAGATATGAGGGCCAGTGTGGGGGGAGGCACCTAAGGGAAAGAATGATTTGACCTGGAAGGTTTTCATGTATGATTTTCAATTGTGGCCTTGCACTATTATAAGTCACTTGACTTCTAGTAAACTATATGGAGTTAAGGTTCATTTTTACTTAGAAGATCAGACTGAGGCAGGTCAGATAATGGTATTTCTTCTCTTAAAAGACCCTTTTTCATGGTTATTACCCTATTCTTACACTTTGTCTGACTTTTTTGTTTGTTTTATTCAACCGGGTAAAATATTTTAACTGAGGAAGCATATGTGATCTTGGTTGGGATATATGCGGGTTGTTAAGGGGTTGGTTTGCTTTATTTATTCTGTTTTGGTTTTTAATTTAGTATTACTTTGTGCCACAATGTATTATCTTATGTAAGACAGGTGAGCATATAAGCTTTTAAATAAATAAAATAAAATAAAACCAAATGAATATTCATATTCACAAGTAAAACAGAGTTTATAGTTTCTATCACAGTTAAAGAAACTAGAGAAGCCAAAAGCACTAGTGTTATTTTGGCCAAATCTATTAATTGCTTGAATTATTTTGTAAACCAGATCAAGATATTATTAAATATATAGAAATAGGTATACTAACAGAATAACAGAGTTGGAATGGAACTTGGAGGTCTTCTAGTACAACCCCTTCCTCGAGTATGTGACCCTATATCATTTCAGACAAGTGGTTTTCCAATCTCTTCTTAAAAATCTCTTGTGTTGGAGTACCCACAACTTCTGAAGGAAATTTCTCCTTATATCTAGGTTGTTTCTTTCCTTGATTGTTTTCCATCCATTGCTTCTTGTCCTGCCTTGAAGTGCTTTGGAGAATAGGTAGACTGTCTCATCTTTGTGACAGTCCCTTAGATATTAGAATACTGCTATCACTATGAACACACAAATTCCTTATGTGTCAAATCATACTTGGCCAATAAATAATATTCTATCATGTCTACTGTAGTTCTTCTTTTCATTAAATTAGAAATACCCAATTCCTACAACCATTATTCATATGTTTTAGCCTCCAGCCCCCTAATCATCTTTGTTACTCTTCACTGTACTCTTTCCAGAATCTCAACATCTTTTTTATATTGTGGTGACGAAAACTGGATTCAATATAAAATATAAAATAGATTAATAACCAAGTAAATCCTGGTATGGTTTCACAATGTTAAGATGAACTCTGCTCATGATACCTCTTACCCTTCTGTCTTGAAATTTTGTCTTTGGGGCATGGAAAACAATCATAGCAGCAAAATGGCTTCCCTTCCTGCTTTTTCTTGAAATAACCAGGAAGGCAGCTCTCAGTGCACACAGAAACAGGTAGTATCTGCCCAAAACATGAAATAAAATTAACATTCAATCAGTTTTTTGATAAAATAATTAAAATATCATCATAAATTAATATTTAGAAAAATAGGATGCTAATTGTGAGGACTTTTTTTTCTCATCAACATCAACATCAACATCATCATCAAAATTATTCAAGAATGATTTTTTTCCTCTGTTCTGCTAATAGTAGAAGTTACAGTATGTAATCTTGTTTCTTCTAATCTGGAAACATGTTGAAGTTAATTCAGTTAGATTCACCATAGCTAAAATATTTTTTCTAGTCACTTTACCTACTTTATATGCTAATGCAATGATCTGGTATATAATGAAGGCATTTACAAAACAGTGGTATATAGGTGAAGATGATAGAGCTTAAAAAAGGGCATACTCAAAAGAGATCACAATCTGTAAATGAAAATGCAGTGACAGCTTGGTCCCATGAGCCTGCTTCAGGACTAAAGCACCACACCAAACTGCTTCGGGACCCTGGTTTGCAACAGAATTTCCTCATGACAGTTTCTCCTTCTCTGCCTAAGGTTTGCAACTGATACCAAACTCAACATCTAGATGGACACATTTCGAAGAGGAAACATTTAATCCTTTCTATCCTTTCTTGCCAGATTAAACATGAAGTTGTCATAGGGTGTAAATATTAGTGCAGGGATTATTATAGTGGGATCTGGCCTTTATGAGAAACAACAGCAATTAAAGCTTCTGAACACCTGTTCTTAGAATATGATAATACTTCAATCAAAGTTTATGTAGAATTTAAATAATTGAAATAAACAAACTAAATCCGGCAGGATGCTTATCAAGCAGCCAGTAGATTCATCTCTCCTCCCCATAGCCATAAACTGGAACTAACTACTCAAAAAGCAATGTCCCCAACCCACAACTCCTGCAGGCATTCCAGGAGGATACTATGGTTTCATGCATAATCTTAATAATGGAAAAAATAATCTCATTGCCACTTACTGCAGTAATTCTTTTTATCCAATCTTTTTTTAGCATGACTTTTTTTTGAAAATCTTAATTTACATTTCCTCCCCTAAATCCAATAAAGACAATTTGTCTCATTGATTATTATCAATACAAAACTAATCTAATATTATGTGGGTATTCATCAAGCATACATGACATTGAATCTGAACTAATTCATTTTGGTAGTCTTTCAACTCCTTTTAAAATTCTTATATTTTGTTCTTCTAAATGTTTAATTGTTTTTCAAATAAATCAGCAACTAGTCTTTCCTTTTAAACTTTACTGGATATCAATATGCTTTATTCCTGAAATATCCTTCTATGAAGGGTATTTCAAATAGTTTGTGCCATAATTAAAAGCTCAAAATCTTATTTGTAAAATAATAGAGTTACTTTTGGATGACATCCCATTATGAGAAAAAAAAATCAGAACCTACTTGGTTGAAAGTGCTGTGCCAGGTGATGGCTTCATCATGAATGGTGAATTTCTTCAACCCAGGGATCCAGTTTCCGCACTTTTATTTGATGGAAGGATTGGTTTGGGAATGTGACCCAGTTTATAATATCAAATCCAACTATCAATTCCCTCCTCTGATTGATCAGAACCCTATCCCCAGCACTGTTATTAAATGAGACTCTTTTCAGGAATTGGTGGAGCTTGATATCATTGAATACACAAAATGGTAAAAAAAAAACAAGATCAGTAATCAATACATTATGTTTACATCAACTGCTGCTATGTTTGCAGATATTCTACTTCCCCTGAACATTTGATGCATTACTACAATGTATAACTCTGGGACTTGCTGACAAAGCTTCATGCTCCTCATTCTCCCACAGAAAACACATTCTTGTATGCCATTTCATTCACAATCATTGCAATTATTTCAACATGATTTACGTTTTTATAGATTATTTTTTTAAAAAAAACAACCACATTTTTGAATCCCTATCTCCAGCACTGTTATTAAAAAAATTCAAAAACTGATGGATTTGAATATCAATGAATACACATATGTAAATAAGACAACAGAATCAGTAAGAATTTGTAATGCTAAAACAATACAAACTATATAAAAATATAAACTACAAAACCAACTGAGTTGAGAAGCTGAAAGAAAAAATTGAAATTTCCTGCCTATGTGGGGCCGACCTATTTCTTATCTAGCAAATAATATTATCACTGATCAATATTATTTAAAAACTGAAGCAACAGTAATCAAATTGATCCTGGAGCATGAAAGACTGCACTGGCTTTCTAAAATCTTTGACATTGTTAATAAGACAATTTTATCTTTATTTGGTTATAAAGGGTTTATTTCTTACTTTCTTCACATGCTAGCAGCTTTTGTATGTGCTTTTTGAGAAATAGAGCTAAGTATAAACAAACCAGATTAAATGGTTTGCTTTTATATTAAAGATTTTGATTCTGATATTAACTGGCTGGGATGTTCCTATCCCAATATATCAAATCCAGCAAATCTTTGAAATATCTCTCACGCAGAAGTCTAAAAAAAGAAAATCCAGCACCCAAATAAAAGCTGTGGCAATATTAAGTCCCACTTGTTGCATTACCCTCTTTTAATCATGACATCCAAAGTTCCATTGAACTTCTCCACTAAACCACTTTTTATCATTATGATGGGGCACATGGAAGAAGCCTCCTCAAAGACAATTATTAAAATGAAACCTTCAGTAGCCAGGTGCACCTTGGACAACACTGGAAATATTACGTCTTCTCTCATCAGAAGAGCACAATTTTGTTTCCCCCCCCCCAAATCCAGCCATTATTATTCTACTAATTTTAAATATTATATTTCTCTTTTTAATGTAAAGTGTCCTGGACTCATAAAATAAATAAAATGGGTGACTGAAATGTGATGTTTCATATCAAGAGTAGTCCATATTTTCCACATCATTCCTGACTAGAAAAGAGTTACTGAATTCATCAGGAGCACAATCATAAAAAGATTGCTTAAAACCTGATTTAGATGCTTTATACCACTGTTTATAGCTCACTTCTCCAGGATAGCTAGTAGCAGAGACCAAAAGAGTAAGTTTATATAGTTTCTCACAAGGTGTCTTGGGCTGGATTGACCCCAAAAGGATTATTTCCATTCTTTGGATTGAAGCTTTTATATGTTAAGCAATATATAGAAAAACCAAATGTACAGGTATAGTATAGGTGGTACCTTGCTCAATAGTAGCAACTGTGAAAGGGATCTCGGAGTCCTAGTGGACAATCACTTAAATATGAGCCAGCAGTGTGCTGCAGCTGCCAAAAAAGCCAACACAGTGCTGGGCTGCATTAACAGAGGGATAGAATCAAGATCACGTGAAGTATTAATACCACTTTATAATGCCTTGGTAAGGCCACACTTGGAATACTGCATCCAGTTTTGGTCACCACGATGTAAAAAAGATGCTGAGACTCTACAAAGAGTACAGAGAAGAGCAACAAAGATGATTAAGGGACTGGAGGCTAAAACATATAAGGAATGGTTGCTGGAATTGGGTATGTCTAGTTTAACAAAGAGAAGGATGAGGGGGGACATGATAGCAGTGTTCCAATATCTCAGGGGCTGCCACAAAGAAGAGGGAATCAAGCTATTCTTCAAAGCGCCTGAAGGCAGGACAAGAAGCAATGGATGGAAACTAATCAAGGAGAGAAGCAACTTAGAACTAAGGAGAAACTTCCTGACAGTTAGAACAATTAACCAATGGAACAACCTGCCTCCAGAAGCGGTGAATGCTCCAAGACTGGAAGTTTTTAAGACGAGACTGAAGGCCATTTGTCTGAAATGGTGTAGGGTTTCCTGCCTGAGCAGGGGGTTGGACTAGATGACCTCCAAGGTCCCTTCCAACTTTATTATTATTATTATTATCGTCGTTGTTGTTGTTATTGTTGTTGTTGTTATTATTATTATTATTATTATTATTATTATTATTATTATTATTATTATTATTATTATTATTATTATTATTATTATTATTATCTTCATGGCATTTGCATCACACCTTTTTAAAAATAATTAAGCAATTACATATCAGTAACTTATTTGAGGAATTGGATTGGCTAATAGAAACATTTTATCTCACTATGAAAAGTAAAGCCAATATAGTAATTGTCTATGAAACAACACTTCTACATCTGAGATTGTTGCTATATCTTCCTAAAATGGAACCATTATCTATGGAGCCAAAAGGTAAAGTGTGGGTCATACCCTCCCATATGGATCTTGCAACAGTGATTTACCAAAGAAGCTGGGATATTCAAGACATCCATGGTGCCCTCTCCTTTTCAGTTTACTCCAATGAAGTTCCAGGATTTCAGCAATTTGTTTAGAAATTTCTTATTAAAAGAAGATGGCTTTATCAAAGACGTGTGGGTGCATGCATTTGAATGTGTTTTTCCCAGTCCTCTATTGAATGAGAAAAACGGTGACATTTGCATTCTGAGGGAGAAACTGGAGAATCTTCCCTGGTGCTTTTTATGAAATGAGCATGACCGGCCATAGTTACAATTTATATAATGCAGTATATGTTGTAGCTCATGCTTTTCATGCAATGCATATAGAACAAAAACCCAAAGGAATGTGGTGGAAAGGAGGAAAACTGAATATTCAGGAGCAACAGCCATGGCAGGTACTAAATGCTTCTTCCTTTTTATCACTCAATATACAAACCTGAATGCATACACGATTTACTCTTTTGATACAGATAAAATCAGCAAAATTCTCCACAAACACAATATCAAGACAACCTTCGGCACTGACCAAAAAATAGCCAACATCTTAAGAAACCCCAAAGACAAGATCCAGCTAGAAAACCAAGGAGTCTATGAAATACCATGCAAAATCTGCCCAGCCACATACATTGGACAAACTAATAGGAGAATAAATGCACGCATCACAGAACACAAGAACGCAGTCAGAAAAGAAGAAAAAACTTCCTCCCTTTTCCAGCACCTTAAAGCAACAGGACATGAAATTGATTTTGAAGGTACCAAACTAATCTCCAAAACTGAACACTTCAACAAGAGAATAATTATGGAAGCCATCGAAATAGAGAAACACCCCCACAACATGAATAAATGGGATGATACCTCCCACCTACCAGACATCTGGAAACTAGCCCTAGTCAACAAACGAGTCCCAACCACGAAAACCGACACCGGACCCAGAACAACACAGGACACCACCACCAATCACCCTCACCAGACTCAAACCCAAACCTATCACATAGACGAAATGCAACCATCATCCAGAATCGACACCATGGCGGCATCACCAACTGCTGCACCCCCCGCCGACCCCCACACAAAGCAAACTGACACACACCATGAACACATGGCCAGACCGCAAACTCGGAGCCAAACCAAAGCCCGTGATGTTACATCACAGCCATCTACTCAGGACATTACATCACAGAACTCAGGAGGTTACATCGCAAAGGCTCAGTATGTTACAACGCAGCCTACCTCCCATGATGTGGCAGCACAGGACTCAGGATATCACTACAATAGAGCTCAGAATGTTACCACACAGCCCATTACCCAGGTACAAAAGAACAATGGGCACACAGCCAGCACCTCAGCCACACAGGATGTTACCAAACAACTGACTAATTTGCTTACATCAATTCCATCTTCCAATCAAGATGTAACAACACAGCCAACCAACCTGCTTACAGCAACAAAGCCAACATGCCACACACACCCTCCAATATTTATAGAAGGACGGCAGCTCCGATCACGCTTTGCTCGCACAAGCACGAAGCCGAAGACACCAGCCTGAAGATGGCGAGTGGGACCTCGCCGAAACGTCGCCAAGATACTCTCAATCTTACATGGGAAAAGACCCGAATACACCAAGACCTGCATATATATATATATATATATTATGTTTCTGCTCATTGGCAAGTAGTATAGATTTTTCATAATTTGCTTTCATATAATTCCATAAAAACAAATTTCTAAACCATTGATCTGATGATGTGTAAAGAGTACAGTATATGTATAAAAAAATTATGGATATAATGCTGTGTTTTTGTCTGAGAAGCCAAATTATTTGCAGAGAATATTGGTTGGATTTTAAAATACAAGCAAAAGAGGAATCTGAAAATTAGTGTAACAAAGAACACAGTACTTGTGTTTGACTGGGGAAATGGAGTGAAAAATTGCATGTCATGTGCAGTATAAATGGTGAATACCTAGAGCAGGGAGATAAATTTATTGAAATGTGTCCAAAAGATAAGAATCAGATTAAAATATAAAACATACATATGTTGCTAGAAAAGTAGTGGGTAATATATAGTCTGAATATTTATGGAAAGAAAAATATATCCTTACTGTGCATAAGAGCACCTTTACTTGTTACATGGAAAGGAAATTTAAGTGGTTATGAGTCAAGAATGAATGCTGGCTGAATGAACACAGATTAAATTCCAGGACAAAATAAGAAAATAAAGATTGAGAATAAATGAGAATTGAATTACAGAACATATTTATTTAAGGAAGAGTGAATGGAATGAGAGGAAGGGGAAAACTGAGAATTTCGTGGAGATGAGATCCTTAAAAAGAGAGAGCTAAGGGGAGCTGAAGAGCAACAAGCAATGAATGAAGCAGTACATTAACCTGGGTGAAAGCTGGGATGGTTTGAAGGATAGAAAGGTATAAAATGTTATCATTTGTGTAAACAAGATTCACCTATATCCCTCATTTGTATTGTATCTCATTCCTTTATTTCTTTGGTTTGTATCAAAAGAGTAAATCATGTATGCATTCAGGTTTGTATATTGAGTGATAAAAAGGAAGAAGCATTTAGTACCTGCCATGGCTGTTGCTCCTGAATATTCAGTTTTCCTCCTTTCCACCACATTCCTTTGGGGTTTTGTTCTATGTGCATGACTTCATCAATAAAAGAAAGATGGCGATCTTCCATGAAGTTTTCTAGTTCTATAGGCATGAACATAAGAGAAGTAATGCCACCAATGATGAGATCACCAGGTTGGAAATAGTTGTGAGAAATAGGCATGGATCACCAACAATGCAGTTTCTCATGTCACTTTTCAAAACCATAAGAAATAAAAGCAAGAGGAAAATGATTGTGGTCATTATGCTAAATGTATATCTAAAGCAGACTTTGTCTAATAATTGTTAAGAATATACTAGTATGATTTGCCTTACCACCCTACCATCACACTATTCACAAATATTCTGAAAGGTTGAATTTACCTTATCAGGAATTAGCTTGACAGGACTTCATCTGTGTTTGGTAGCCTTCATGAAATCTGAGTCCTTGTTGGTTATAGGTTTGCCATAAAGACTTCAGCACCAGGCTGAATTAATAACAGTATTTATGATAATTACAGATAGTAGGAAGACCTGTCGTGATCTGGGAAAAATCTGTTTCCTCACCTATGGCTCTGCATCTTAACTAGCAGGTTGATAGATCAATAAAGGGTGTGTTAACTTTGAATGAGCCAATGTAATAGAAATCAATAGAATGTGGAAGAAGAAGAAAAAATCCTGGATTACGAATGTTAGAAAAGGTCGTTTCATCTGCAAAAGCATAAACATTCTAAGTAAAAATCTAAAATTTCCAAAAATGACTGTCCACTCAAAATGGTGTCAGGATGGTTTCATAGCAAAGACCATCCATGTGGAGGGTCAACACTGATGCCACTCCTTTGCATGTCTATGGAAGTCATCCCTTTCACAAAGAATGGAACCTTTGTTGGGGAAAGTCACAGTAAGAGGTCAGCTATGCTACAGAAGAAGGCATGAAAGAATGTGTCTTGTCTCTGCAACTTTGACTTGATGCCTTTATCAAAGCATAATTTGTTTTTAAAATTGTGATTCTCACTTTTCTCTCTGTATATTCTCTGGTTTCATGACACCAATATATTTTTCACAATTTATTGTTTTTCAAAAAGATAGAAAGTTTTTTTTTCCATTTTGGCTAATACCTGTATTTAAAACTTCAAGGACTTAAAACTTCAGCAACAAAGGAGACAGAAGACATGTACAACCTTATTTTGTCCTCTTCTGAATATCACACAGTTTAATCAAATTTACAATTCAAGCCTTCAGATATATATATATATATATATACGAATCCCGGGCATATCTGTTCAATGACACAGTCCTCGATCTCCGGGAGAAATATAAACCAGCTGTTTATTGTTAAAAAGTTTAAAACAATAAAAACAACTATTTACAATATTAAAACAACTTAGCTTTCGCTGGTCCTCTGCCAACGTCCTCAGAGTAAAGTTTTGGGGTGGAGATTACTTTTATAAACCTTGCTAGCCTAACTGCTTACTCATTGACCGTGTGATAGGGCCATCCGTCCTGGCTGACCGTAATTGCCTTAATTGTCCCGCCTCCTCTTTTTTGCAAGGGTGTACACAAGGGTGTGCACCCGCATGGGAGAGATGGCCAAACGGATAAAAACCAGGGTACATGAACACAAATTGGCCGTCAAAAGGCAGGAGCAGTATTCCCAAATATGGACACATATGGTGAATAATGGACACTCATTTGACTTCAGGGGGGCAAAAGCCATCGCCCAAGATGCCTCCAAAGGACGGCGCCTACCCTTGTGTAAAGGGAAACTAGAAGAAATAGGGCCAGCAAGGACAGATGGTGGAAAGTTAGACAAATGGGTGGACCTATACCAACAGGAAGGGGGCGGGAATGAGAAGGCATCGAGGATGCCAGACCTAGCCGTACAACCCAAAATGTCTATGGGGATAGGGGTGGAAGGCGCATCAAGAGCAATGACACTAGGAAGGATAAGATCGGTAAGGAAGGGAGAGGGTGGAACTGAGGGCGAGGCAGCAGGTGGCTCAGCTGAGCTTAGGCAGATGAGGCAGAAGGATAGGATGCGGCTGTGCATGCGCACACCCAGGCATGTAGAAAGATTGGAAGGAATAGGACCCAGGGGGATAGATAATGGAAGGCAGGTACAGCGGATGGTTCAAAGGGATAAGAAGGAGGGGGGGAAGGTGAGGCAGTTGGCTAACGCACCAACGGCAGCAACATTAGGAAGGATAGGATCTGCAAGGATGAGAGGAGGTGAATTCAGGAGTGAGCCGGCAGATAGCCCAGCTGATCGTAGGCAGACGAGGCAGAGGGACGGGATACGGCTGTGCGCACGCACATCCAAGCGCGGAAGGAAATCGGAGGAAATAGCACTAATAGGGATAGATAGTGGAAGACAGGAACAACGGGCAGACAAACGGGATGGAAAGGAGGGGAGCGGCAATGGGAAGGCATCTAAGACACCGGATCTGGGTGTAAGGCCCAGAACGAGTACGGGGGAGCAGCTGGAAAGCAAGCCAACGGCGGCAACGCCAGGAAGGAGGGGATTGACAAGGATGGGAGGGAGGAAGGTTGGAGAACTGGAGTGCAAAAAAGAGGAGGCGGGACAATTAAGGCAATTACGGTCAGCCAGGACGGATGGCCCTATCACACGGTCAATGAGTAAGCAGTTAGGCTAGCAAGGTTTATAAAAGTAATCTCCACCCCAAAACTTTACCCTGAGGACGCTGGCAGAGGACCAGCGAAAGCTAAGTTGTTTTAATATTGTAAATAGTTGTTTTTATTGTTTTAAACTTTTTAACAATAAACAGCTGGTTTATATTTCTCCCGGAGATCGAGGACTGTGTCATTGAACATATATATATATATATATATATATATATATATATATATATATATATATATATATATATATATATATATATATATATATATATATACATATACACACACACATATATACATATATACACATATACATATACATACACATACACATACACATACACATACACATATACATACACATACACATACACATGTACATATACATATACATATACATACATACATACATACATACATACATACATATATACATATATATATATATATATATATATATATATATGTAGGTCTTTGGTAATTCGGGTTTTCTCCCGTGTAAAATTGGAAGTGTCTTGGCGACGTTTCGACGAAGTCTCATTCGTCATCTTCAGGCTGGTGTCTCTTCGGCCTTGTGCTTCTGGAAGCAATGTGTGATCCAATTTTACACGGGAGAAAACCCGAATTACCAAAGACCTACATACAAACACCCGTGAAAACCTCAGAAAACATATATATATATATATATATATATATATATATATATATATATATATATATATATATATATATCAACTTGATACCATGAAGAAAACTATCACCAAAATCCATATCTTTCATGACACTAATATAGACTCTTGACTATATTGACTGTTCTACTACTGCCCAAAACCCTGAAATAGTTCTTATCTAATTTTCCATTTAGTCTTCTCTGCATTCATTTTGCAGTGATTGAAAAAGGGAGGAGACCTTCTTGCAAGGCTCAGGTCCACTGCTGCTGAACCATGTGGCCCTACTTGCTCTTTCTTTCTGCCCTCAATGATGAAGCCTGAAGAGGAGCCTTAGCATCTGAGTGAAGTCTTTTGCAGCCAGAGAATTTTGCCCACTGTCTCAATTTTTATGTGACAATATCTTCTTCTTTGCCATCTTCCAATTTATTGCAGTTCCATTGTTGGCCCCGTTGCCTCTTTTTCTCCAGCAGGCCCAACTGCTCTACCTACTGTAGCCTATAGGCCAGCTTGATTAGCACTTTCTTCTTTGGTGCTAACTGCTTTTCTATGACTGAGCTACTGCTGGTCTCTGCTGTCTTTATCTGTAAGTACCTTTGGCATTCCTTCCAGAGAATTTATTACAGAATGACATCTCTTCCTTTTAATTATTAACATATTAATAAGCCTAAGCTTTGGAAATTTAATTTCCACTTAAATTTGTCATTATGCATATGGGTCCCAGGTATGAAGATGATGCAATAGAATTTTTTTTCCTCAGTTTTTCCTGATTCCAAATGTATTCTTTCAACTTAAGATTTAAATTATTATTATTGTTATTGTTAACAACAACAACAACAACAATAATAATAATAATAATAATAATAATAATAATAATAATAATAATAATAATAATAATAATAATAATAATAATAATAATAATAATAATAATAATAATAATAATAATAATAATAAAAGTTGGAAGGGACTTTGGAGGTCATCTGGTCCAACCCCCATCTAGGCAGGAAACCCTATACCATTTCATACAAATGGCTGTCCAGTCTCTTCTTAAAAACTTCCAGTGTTGGAGCATTCAAAGCTTCTGGAGGCAGGTTGTTCCACTGATTAATTGTTCTCACTGTCAGGAAATTTCTCCTTAGTTCTAGGTTGCTTCTCTCTTTGGTTAGTTTCCACCCGTTGCTTTGTCTTGCCTTCAAGTGCTTTGGAGAATAGCTTGACTCCCTCTTCTTTGTGGCAACCCCTGAGATATTGGAACACTGCTATCATGTCACCCCTCGTCCTTCTCTTCATTAAACTAGACATACCCAATTCGAGCAACCATTCCTTATATGTTTTAGCCTCCACTCACCTAATCATCTTTGTTGCTCTTCTCTGTACTCTTTCCAGAGTCTCAACATCTTTTTTACATCGTGGTGACCAAAACTGGATACAGTATTCCAAGTGTGGCCTTACCAAGGCATTGTAAAGTGGTATTAATACTTTACGTGATCTTGATTCTATCCCTCTGTTAATGCAGCCTAGGACTGTGTTGGCTTTTTTGGCAGCTGCAGCACACTGCTGGCTCATATTTAAGTGTTCACTAGTGTTCCAAGATCTCTCTCACAGGTACTACTATTGAGCAAGGTACCACCTATACTATACCTGTGCATTTGGTTTTTCTTGCCTAAATATAGAACCTTACTTTTTTCACCATTGAATTTCATTTTGTTAGCTAGTGCCCAATGTTCTAGTTTGTCAAGATCCTTCTGTATCTTAAGCCTATCTTCTGGAGTGTTGGCTATTCCTGCCAGCTTGGTGTTGTCTGCAAATTTGATGAGTTCCCCATCTATCCCCTCATCCAAATTATTGATGAAGATGTTGAAGAGCACTGGACCCAGTAGAAAGCCCTGTGGCATCCCACTAGACACTTCCCTCCATGTAGATGCAGTTCCATTGAGGACCACACACTGAGTATGGCAGGTCAGCCAGCTACAAATCCATTAGGAAGTTCTCTTCATGATTCTTTAAGTAAATACCTTAGGATTAATTATATAGTCATAGCAACACTCTGGAGCCAGATATGTGGGTGAATTCATCTGAGTAGCCATGTTCAAGAGCACCATTTAAAATGTAGAGGCTGCAAAGAATGCTTTTTGATCTTTTGATAAATGGATGAGGAAGAATCCATTGGCTTATAGGTTGGGAGGGGACACTCCTACTGTGTACAGAGCACATGGTTATTGGTGTCCAATCTAGCAGGCAATGTACAATACAACACACATACATACAGACTGTGATGAATTTCAATCTTAAAATTTTTCAAGAGATTTTCTGTTTTATTATATATATAATAATAAATATAATGGAAAATTCAAGTATTACTAAAGAGAGAAATAAAGAAAAGGGTCATTTTATGTGCTTAGTACTATTTTTTTCTTTTAATGAGCTGTTCTCTATTGTTTAGCTCTGGCCTAACAATGATTATATAACATTTGGGGAAATATATGCAGCCCAGCAACCCAGCACTAGAGGCCAAAATGGAGAAAACCTCCACAGCCACCAAATATTTGCCTTTGGTGCTCAGGTAGGATGGAACAAAGGAGAGCCACACACTGCAGAAGATCAGCATGCTGAATGTGAGACATTTGGCCTCATTGAAACTGCTGGGTAGCTTCCTGGAGAAAAAAGCTACTGTGAAACTGGCAGATGCCAGAAAGCCCATGTAACCCAGGACACAGTAGAACATGATAGCTGAGCCTTCATTGCACTGCAGTATGATTGCTTCAATTTCTGAATGGGTGTCAACATCAGGGAAAGGGGGAAATGTAATCAGCCACAACGTACAGATGCATGTTTGAATCAGGGAACCAGAAAGAACAATGGAGGTGGCCAAGCCCCTTCCGACCCATTTCCTCATCCTGGATCCAGGCTTGGTGGCCATGAAAGCCAGAACCACAGTGATGGTTTTTGCCAGCACAGAAGACACAGCAACTGAGAAGATGATTCCAAAACTAATTTGTCGGAAGAGACATATTATATTGCCAGGTACAACAAGGAACTGCAGTGAGCAAAGGAAGCAGAGGAGAAGGGAGAGTAATAAAACATAGGTGAGATTTCGGTTATTGGCCTTGACAATGGGAGTATGGTGATACTTCAAAAATGTTGCCAGCACCACCATTGTGCAGAAAGAAAAAAAGAGTGCCAGAAAAGTTAGACATATCCCCATTGGTTCTTCATAGGATAAGAAAGATATTTTCTTGGGAAGACATGAATCTTGGTCCTTGCTTGGATATTGGTCTTCTGAGCAGTTAGAACAATCTTGCATGTCTGGAATTTAAACATACAATTTTTATGTGGTCATTATATTATTATTTTTATTCATTTGTTTATTCATTTTTTTTCAAATAACAGAATAATAGAAAAAAGGAGCAAAACAGATAGAGAGTCATGATAGAAATAGATATATAATCAACCACATGCATAACAAACTCCCTTTAAAAAGTGAATATAATGCAACAGAACAAACATGGTCATGGTATTATTATGTACTTTGGGATCCTAGGCCCATCTTATTTTCTACTGTTGCAATAATAATAATAATAATAATAATAATAATAATAATAATAATAATAATAATAATAATAATAATAATAATAATAATAATAATAATAATAATAATAATAATAATAATAATAATAATAATAATAATGTTGGAAGGGATCTTGGAAGTCCAACCCCCTATACCATTTCGGACAAATGGCTGTCCAGTCTCTTCTTAAAAACTTCTAGTGTTGGAGCACTCACCGCCCCTGGAGGCAGGTTGTTCCACTGGTTAATTGTTCTAACTGTCAGGAAGTTTCTCCTTAGTTCTAGGTTGCTTCTCTCCTTGATTATTCCAAGTGTGGCCTTACCAATGCATTGTAAAGTGGTATTAATACTTCCCGTGATCTTGATTCTATCCCTCTGTTAATGGAGCCTAGCACTGTGTTGGGTTTTTTGGCAGCTGCAGCACACTGCTGGCTCATATTTAAATGATTGTCCACTAGGACTCCGAGATCCCTTTCACAGTTGCTACTATTGAGCAAGGTACCCCCTATACTATACCTGTACATTTGGTTTTTCTTGCCTAAATGTATGACTCAGTAAGGAGAAGTTGGAATAGTATTTTTTCTCTTAAAAGACTCTTTTTCATGGTGATTACTGTGTTCTTATGTGTGTTCTCTTAACAGATGCTTTTTTATAATTGTTACTGTGTGCCTTGCATTTTGTCTACCTATTTAATTCTATTGGTCTATTTTTATCTAGACCGGGGTGTCAAACTCAATTTCATTGAGGGCCACATCACCATTATGGTTGCCCTCAAAAGGCCAGGTGGGCGTGGCTGGGTAGGCATTTCTGGGTACGTGTGGCTGGGAGGGTGTGGCTGGGTGGATGTGGTTGGGTGGACGTGGCCAACTTCTCACTGACGGCAAGGGGCTCCAAGCAAGGCTGGGATGGGGGATCCAGAGATCTTCAGTAGATGAAGGTGAGACCAAGGTGAGTGCCAGAGCCTCATCTACCAGAGGAGCCTTGCTGTCCCCTGGACATGAGACTGAAAGGAAGGCCCACTGCCCACCTGCTGGGTGGTGGACAAGACTTAGCCCATGGGATGAAAGCCAGGCAGATGGGATGTGGGGTGGCACAGGCCAAGCATCAGTGGGGGCCAGCTCCAGGTTGTCCTCTCCACCGTGTGATAGGACCGGAGAGGGGAACACAGCACTATATGGTGAATGGGGAGACAGGAGCACAGGGTGGCACAAGCTAAGTATTGGCAGGGGTTGGCTCCGGGTCATCCTATCCGCCATGTGGCAGGACGAAAGAGGGGAATGCAGCACTCCTGATGGATGGGGAGACAGGATCATGTGGCAGCATGAGCCAACTGTGGAGAAGGATGGCCTGAGCAGAGAGGAGGCTGAGTGCGAACCTGTCCAGAGGAGAATCCTATCTATCTATCTATCTATCTATCTATCTATCTATCTATCTATCTATCTATCTATCTATCTATCTATCTATCTATCTATCTATCTATCTATCTATCTATCTATCTATCTATCTATCTATCTATCTATCTATCTATCTATCTATCTATCTATCTATCTATCTATCTATCTATCTATCTATCTATCTATCTATCTATCTATCTATCTATCTATCTATCTATCATAAATTATAAACCACCCATCTCTCTCAAAGATATCAGAATAGTGTACAATAAAACATCAAAATATAAAACAGTATATAAAAATTAAAATGTTAAAATTAAAATTTTGAGTTATTTTTTTTAAGGAGGTAAGAATACTTAACTTTAAAGATTGCTTGATCAAGCAAACGGAGAGCTTTCACGGTACTAACCAAACTCATGTCTGTGTGTTCCTTTAGGCACCATATGCAAGCCCATAGAGCCATGTTTTAACTCCTTTTTGAAAGGCCGGGAGAATGGGATTCTGTCGCAGGTGCTCACTTCCACACTCGCATGAGCGCTCACAGCCCTACTGATGTGAACAATGGGTGCATGCGCACCTACCTGCCTTTAACTCGCCCACAAAAATCATCCCTTCTTTTCCCCCTCCCCCTGCTCTGGGCCGCCAACCGTAAAAGGTTGGGAAACTCTGGTATAGAGGGGCCCACCCATAGCTACTCCATCTTACCATCGTTTAGTCAAAGTTTGTTGTTCTCCAAAAGCCTCCAGGTACCACAAAAGAACATCCACTGTATCACTCACTTCACCCAGGACATACATACCTACATGTAAATGTTCAAAAGGAGTGGAACGAGCCCTGAGCCCTGTGGCAGTCCACAAAGAAAGTGCTGTAAGCTGAACCTCTTGCTCCCTATTATCACTGATTTGGCCCAGGGTTGGAGAAAGGAGATGAACAGGCACAACACTGTATTGCTCACCTCCAACTCCATAAGCAGTCCAAAAGGATACCATGATCAATGGTATTGAAAACTGCCAAGAGATCAAGAAGAGCAAGGATGGATATATTGCCTCCATCCTACTCCCACCAGAGATCATCCATTAGTGTGACTACTGCAGTTTTAGTACCATATCCAGGGAAAACCTGACCGAAAAGGGTTCAGATAATTCATTTCTTCCAGGATCTTCTGGAGTTGCAGCACCACCATCTTTCCCAAGAGGGGGAGGTGAAAGTTTGGATGAAAATTGTCCAGAATGGTAAGGCCCAATGATATTTAGTATACTCTGAGTTCATATTTGAAAGAGCTTATAATGGATAATTTGATACACAGTTAAAAAAGACAGAGAAAAAAAAATAAAATCATTAGTGATGTTTTGATCAATCTCTTGATTGCTTGAATTATTTTTTAAATCAGCTAAAGATTGTTTTATAGAAAGAGTTATACTAAAGTCTAAATAGATGAATAAACAAATAAATCTTTCCTGCTGTGCTTTCTAGGCTAAATAGTGGATAGTGCTGTGCTATCCAGGCTAAATTCTGGTGTAAATTTACAATCTTAAGATGAACTATGCTCATTTCACTTCTTACCCTTCTGACTTGAAATTTTCTCTTCAGGACATGGAAAACAATCATAGCAACAAAATGGCTTCCACTCTTGCTTTCGTTTGAAATAACCAGGAAGGCAGCTCTCAGCACATACCGAAACAGGTAGGGTCTGCCCAATAAGGAAAGTAAGAAGGAAAATGTTAGCATGTAATTTGAAAAAAGAGATGAAAAACATGATTTGATTGATATTTAGCAAATCAAGAATGCAAATTGTAATGATTTTTTTCTCATCCATATTATCATCAAAGCTAATCAAGAATGAATATGTTTCCTGTTCTAGTAATATTATAAATATAGGCATAAATACAAATATAAATGTAATCTTTTTTTCTAAATATGGAAATATTTTGGGTTCAAAAATTAAATCAGTGGCACTCATCAAAACCTAAGTGTTTTTTTCAGTCACTTAACATATTTTATAAGCTTATTTTAAAAAACAAAATGTAATGCAATGGACTGGGTTATAATAAAAACTTTTTTAAAGAGGCAAGTACGTAGGTGAAGATAATAGAGTTAAAAGAGGGAATATTGAAAAGATATCACATACTTTGAAATGTAGTGCAGTGGAAGCCTTTCCCATTAGTGCAACTTCAAAAACAAAGCATCACAACCAAATACTGTATGTGGAACAGTGTCTCTGGTCTCAAACAGAATTTTCCATATTACTCTTTCTTTTTCCCCTACCCTGAGTTTTCAACTAATGGCAAATCCAAAACTTGGATGGGTACTTTTCCATGAGAAACATCTGTCCTCTTGTCCATCCAGGTCATGACTGTCCTCCATAACAACATGGAGTTGTTACAGGGCATTATTATTCATGTAGGGATTATTATTGCAGGACAATCTGGCCGTCATGAACAACAGTCAAAAAGTGAAGCTTCTGAAAAGCTTTTCTCAGGATATTATGATGCTTCGATCCAACCTTAGTTAGAAGTCAAATAGAAGAAAGAGAGAACCAATACTAGAGGCAACCTTATGGGAGCAGCCATTGGGTTCATCTCTCCTGCTGACAGACATATACTGGATCTATCGACTCAGGAAGCAATGTACCAAACATACACAGACAAGCCAGGAACATACATCTGTTATATGCACCTTCTTAATTATGGAATAAATAATCCATTTTTAATTACAGGATATATATATTATTCAGTTTATTAGCAATTGTTTTAATGTGGCTTACTTAAAAATCTTAATTTATATTTTTCTATTATGTCTAATAACATTGATCATTATCAGAATACAAAACTAAAATACAGTATCTACCAATGATCTTACATTACAAGAGGCTTTATCAAGTATGCTCAACACTGAATTTGGACCAACTCATTTTGGCAGACTGTCAACTCTTTTTCAAATATATTTTATTCTTCTAAACTTTTAATTGTTGTTCAGATAAATCATCAACAACTATTTCCTGTTAAAGTTTATCTTAAATATCAATATACTGATCAATATACTCTGAACATTATTTCAAATAGCCTGTGTCATAACTAAAAACTGTATTTGTTAAAAAAAGTCTATAACATTATTTTAATGAAATATTTTCATTAGTTTAATGAAAAGAAGGACTAGTTTAGTTTAATGAAAAGAAGGACTAGGAGTGACATGATAGCAGTGTTCCAATATCTCAAGGGTTACCATAAAGAAGAGGGAGTCAAGCTATTCTCCAAAGCAGCTGAGGGCAGGACAAGAAGCAATGGATGGAAACTAATCAAAGAGAGAAGCTACCTAGAACTGAGGAGAAATTTCTTGACAGTGAGAACAATTAATCAACCTGTGTCCAGAAGTTGTGAATGCTCCAACACTGGGAGTTTTTAAGAAGAGATTGGACAACCATTTGTCTGAAATGGTATAGGGATTCCTGCCTGAGCAGGGGGTTGGACTAGAACACCTCCAAGGTCCCTTCCAATTATCTATTCTATTCTATTCTATTCTATTCTATTCTATTCTATTCTATTCTATTCTATTCTATTCTATTCTATTCTATTCTATTCTATTCTATTCTATTCTATTCTATTCTATTCTATTCTAATTTCCATGTTAAATGATTTTTTTATTATTGTCACAGTCATGCAAGCAAAAGATTCAGAACCTACTTGGTTGAAAGTGTTTTCTGTGTTCATTGACATTGAGTTGTTTTGGGACATCATTAATTAAGAACTTACTTGGTTGAAACTGCTGTGCCAGGTGATGGCTTCATCACGAATGGTGAATTTTTCCTCTTCAACCCAGGGATCCAGCTTCCCCACTTTTACTCGATTGAAGGATTGATTTTGGAATGTGACCCAGTTTATAATATCAAATCCAACTATTAATTCCCTCCTCTGATTGAAAAGAATCCTATCCCCAGCACTGTTATTAAATGAGACTCTTTTCAGGAATTGGTGGAGCTTAATATCAATGAAAATCCAAAAATTGGTAAGGAAACAGAATTAGTAATGAATATATATATATTTCATATCAACTGCAGATGTTGTACTTCCCTTCAGCATTTGATGCATCCGTTCAGTCCAATTATAGTATATCTAAAATACTCGCTGACAAAGCTCCATACTCCTAATTTCCCTATAAAAGCAACACTTTCTTTCTGTGTCATTTTAGTTTAAAATGATAATAATGTTGATGTAGTCATAATGTTCTATTGCTAAAAAAAATGCTACCAGCTATAAAATCCCAAGTATAAAATCAATTCAGTTGAGCAGCTGTAAGAAGCATTAGAATATAATTTCCTGCCTATGTGGGGGAGACATTATTTGAAAACTGAAGAAAAAGCAACCAAATTGGCCTAGACTAGAGTACTGTATATAGAATTGTACTTGCTTTCTAAAAAATATTAGGTTGCTAACAGGTCAGTTTTATTTTAATTTAATTTAATCATGACATCCAAAGTTCCAATGAATTTCTCCACTAAGCCATTATTTGATAATTATGGTGGAGAACTGAAGTAAGATTTTTATTTATTTGTGATCTGCTTTTATTATTTTAAAAAATAACTTAAGGCAGCAAACCTATCCATTATACTTTTCTCCTCCTATTTTCCCAAAAACAACAAACCTGAAAGGTATGTTAGGTTGAGAGAAAGAGTGACTGTCCCAAATTCACCCTGCTCACTAAGGTGGGGCTTGATCTCATGGTCTCCCATTTTCTAAACTAGTGCCTTAACCACTAGAATCAGGGATGTCAAACTGGTGGCCCATAGGCCGGATGAGTCATGTGCAGGCCACGCCCACCCCAGCTCTGCAAAGGCAAAAAAGTTGTAATGTGTGACATGTATGTGATGTCATCAAGTTTGACACCCATGCACTAGATCAAACTGGTTCCCATTCATAATCCATATTATGAATAGCCATAGTTTCCAATGACTCATGACAAGACAGGAGTAGTTGAATCCATCAAGATTGAAATCAGTAAATTTCTCTGCACAATAAGATTGTTAATATTCTGATTTTCCTGCATTTAACCTCTGTAGTTTATAGCTTACTTCTTCTGGAATTATACACTTCTATTGACAAGGTGTATTGGGCTATATAAACCCAAACTGTCTACTTCTACTCTCTGGATTGAATATCCTGTTTTGAAGGCAATCGGTATAAAACATATCTTCTGATTGTTCTTGTTGTTTATACCCCATGGAGAGCATTGCAGGATTTTCCATATAAAGACCACTTCTTTTCCATATCAGCCCAATAAAACAAATTACCTTCCTTTTGATATGATCATGTATCAAAAGTATATGTATAAAATTTTGTAGGAATACAATGCTGCATTTTTAACTGACTAAGAAGCCTAATTATTTGTAGAGAATATTGGTTAGATTGTAAAATGAAAACAAAGTAGTAATCTGAAAATCAACATAATGATGCATGAAGCAGTACATGAACCTGAATGGGAGCTATGTTAATTTGAAGGATAGAAAGCTATGAAATGATATAGTTGGTGTAAACCAGATTTACCTATATCCCTCCTTTGTATTATATCTCATCCCTTCATTACTTTGGCTCACTATGATTTATAGCAAAAAAGAGTACCTTGTGTATGTGTGAAGGTGTGTGTATATAAAGAGAAAAAAAGCAGAACACAAAGACCTACCTGCCATGGCTGTTGCTCTTGAATATTCTGTTTCCTTCCATTCAGCATTCCATTGGATTTTTGTTCAATCTGCATGTCATGTAAAGCTTGAGCTACAATATAAACTGCATTGTATATATTGTAACTATGACCAGTCGTGCTCATTTCAAAAAGAGCCCCAGGAAGGTCCTCCAATTTCTCCTTCAGAGTACAAATGTTACTATCTTTCTCATGCATCAAGGGACTGGGAAAGGAACAGTAAAATGCATGTACCCACACATCTTTGATAAAGCCATCTTCTTTTGATAAGAAAGGATCTCTTCCCTGAACAAATTGCTGAAATCCTGGAATTTCATTGGAATAAACTGAAAAGGAGAGGGCACCAAAGATATCTTGAATATCCCAGGTCCTTTGGTAAATCACTGTTGCAAGATCCATTTGGGAGGGAATGACCCACACTTTACCTTTCGGTTCCATAGACAGTGATTCAATTTTAGGAAGATTTAGCAACAATCTCAGATGCAGAAGGGTTGTTTCATAGACTATTACTGCATTGGCTTTACTTTTCATAGTGAGATAAAATGTATCCACTAGCCACTCCAGGTCCATGAATATGTTTTTCATGTGTAATTGTTTAATTATTTTTAGAAAGGCAATGCAAATACCATGAAGAGGAAATGATGAAAGGATCATCCTCACAAATCTTTCATCATCATCATCATCCCTCACAAAGATCCCAACCCAGCTCCATTTAAAATGCACAAGCAGCTGAAGAAGTCCTTCATATACCATACTTTCATGTGGGACCATATGGTAGAAGGAAAATGATTCGCTTTGATCTGGGACCTCTGGGTGGGATCCATATATAAACTACAGGAATAAGAAAACCGATAGGAACTTAGTGAAAGCAAAGAAATGAAGAAATGTTTAATAAAATGGCAACTATACCAAAGCTGCTCTAATTTGGGAAGTCATTACAAAGCATCTAGTAAATTTTAGTATCTGTCAGAATTTAGTTTACCAGACTTATAAGAATAAAAATATTGCTTTCTAATCTTTGTATGGTAGATTGTGTTATTGATGATACTATTTTTTTAGAATGCTTGAATTTCAGATTGGTTCACTGGGGTTCTCAGAATAATGGTTTTCCATGAAGTTTTTGAAATACAGTCTTGATTGATGGATGGACGGATTGACTGATCAATCAATCAATTGATAAATTAAAGGTTAGCTTGCTTTCAATTGAAAATCATCTTCAAGAGCAACTCTCAGTAATGTCACTTGCAGAAAAGAAAGTGAGAAGCTTCTCATGGTAAAGCTCGTAAATCAGAAGATCACTTTCTAGTTCTCCTTGCCTAAAGGTCATATTTCTTTCAAGATGATTTATAAGCTCTTGGTCACCTCACTTGGAGGAAAAAGAAGTGAAAAGCCTCCTACAATAAAGCTTAAAGAGTCCCGAAAAATACTTTCTAGCTCTCCTTGGATGACGATCGTATTTCTTTCGATGTGATTTATAATCTCCTGTTCATTCAATGCACAGTAAATGTTTCAGTTGAAAATAATTTGGGATGTCAATAAAGTCCCTTGCCAATAAGCAACTGTCCTTTTTTCTATTTTCATTGCAATCGTCTTCTAAACTTCATGATCCTTTCATAAGAGCCTTACAACCAGCCTATTATTTTTATTAATCATTCATTATCTGCATTGTCTCAAGTTCGAATAAATTGGCTTTTTAGATGGTTTATTAATTAATGTAAACTAAGTACATGTGAAGCACACACTAGTATGTTTCCAACTTACACAATTGTAAAAAGTTCATTAAAATCCTGATGACATCATAAGGTCTCACAATTCACCACACAACTTACTTGTGGAAGTTTGTAGATCCTCAAGATATCTGCCATGTCAATGGAGATTTCAGGATAAATAGCACCAATGACTGAGACCAAGTTGTTCTGAATGCCACACTTATAATTGGGGATCATTCTCTTCAGAGGTGAAAAAAGTTCCATTGTGGCATGATAAATCCATTTTCTACCATAGCTGTCAAAAATATTGATGCCCAAGGTAACATTGGGCAATATCTGAGGGTTTTCATTGATCTCTTTCACAGCAAATATCAAAGCCAAAATATGCTGATAAAATTTAGTCTGGACTCTGCAATAATGATTGTAGGTGATAAAAGGAACATATAGCTAGCAGAAAACATTGCAACAAATCAATAATCCCCGTGTCATGCATTGTATAACAAGTGTGCATTTGGTTTAGCTCTGTATAGTTTTGAAGAAAATACACAAACATCTCAGTATTTTAAATGGTCTTTAATTTTAACAAATATTTGAAAGTTTTTCTAATCTGAAAAAATCAGTAAAATGTTACAGAACAATATTTTATTTCTAGGCACAATTAGTTGTAAGAATAGATTTCCGAATTTATTCAGAAAAAAATTAAATCAATAAACTAAAGAAGGAACTAAAAAGAAAATCATAATTACAATTATGCAAATGACCTAAAACCTCAGTGTACCCAGAAAATATTCCTATACAAATATGGATTATTTTGAGATCCTCTTTATTTTTTATCTTGCTGAAAGTTGGTTCAATGAATAGCAGGATTTCTGTGATACATTGTCAGGATCTTCTAATCTTCAGTTAGCAAAACTAAGTAGTTCCTTCTATTTAAAAAAAAACAAACAAGGGAATTTATCAGGACTAAAACATTTGAACTAGATAATTTGTGTGTGTGTGTGTGTGTGTGTGTGTGTGTAGGATTATCACAAATACAAATATAATCTAACAACTCTTACACCACACAGTCGGGTGGGAAAAACTTACATGACTTCATCAAAAAATGAAAGATAGGGATCTTCCATGAAGTTTTCAAGTTCTATAGGAATGAACATAAGAGAAGTAATGCCACCAATGATAAGATCACCAGATTGGAAATAGTTGTGAGAAATAGGATGGGGATCACCAATAATGCAGTTTCTCATGTCACTTTTCAAAACCATAAGAGATAAAAGCAAGAGGAAAATTATCATGGTCATTGTGCCAAATGTACATCTAGAACAGAGCTTGTCTAATAATGGTTAAGAGCCTCCAAAAATAGACTAGTATCATTTGCCTTACAACCCTACCATCACACTATTCACAATTGTTGTGAATCCTTGAATTCACCTTATCAGGAATTAGCTTGACAGGACTTCATCTGTGTTTAGACTAAAGCTACAGATCAGCACAGTCAGGAAATATTGGTAGCATTCCTAAGGTCTGAGTCCTTGTTGGTTATAGGTTTGCCATAAGGACTTCAGCAATAGGCAGGATTAATAATGGTATTTTTTATAATTACAGATGGTGGAAAGACCTGTTGTTAGATTTCCATTTCTCTGTGGTATGTGAAGAATCTATTTTCTCACTTACAGATACACATGTTTGCTAGCAGTTAATAAATCAACAAAGGGCGTGTCACTTTTGAATGAGCCAATGTTATAGAAACTGAATCCTATCTCCAGCACTGTTATTAGAATAGAATGGAATAGAGCTGGAAGGGACCTTAGAGGATCACCCACGATTTCTGAGGGCAAGCTGTTCCACTGGTTAATTGTCCTCACTGTTAGGAACTTTCTCCTTAATTCCAGGTTGCTTCTCTCTTTGATCAGTTTCTAACCATTGTTTCTTGTCCTGCCCTCTGGTGCTTTGGATAATAATTTGACCCCCTCTTCTTTGTGGCAGCCTCTCAAATACTGTAATACTGTTACCAAGTAACCCCTATTTCTTCTTTTCTTTAGACTAGCCAAACCTAAGTCCTGCAGCCATTCTTCATATGTTTTAGTCTCCAGGACTTGGATCATCTTAGTTGCTCTTCTCTGAACTTTTTCCAAGGTCTCAACATCTTTTTTGTAGTATGGTGACCAAAATTAGTTTCAGTATTCCAGGTGTGGTCTCACTAAGGCAGGGGTGTCAAACTGCTGGCCCACGGGCTGGACATGTCATGTGGAAGCTGCACCCACCCCATTGCCGGCAATGGCAAAACAGTCCTGATACGTCGCACGACGTCATGTGATGTGAGTTTGACATGTCTGCACTAGGGTTTTATAAAGTGGTACTAATATTTCGCTTGATCTTGATTCTATGCCTCTGTTTATACAACCCAGGATTGTATTAGCTTTTTTGGCTGCTGCTGCACATTGCTGGCTCATAGTCAAGTGATCGTCCACTAGGACTCCAAGGTCCCTCTCACAGTTACTGTTTTTAAGCCAGGTCTCACCTAATCTGTACTTATATCTTTGATTTTTCCTGCCTAAATGCAAAACTTTGCTTTTCTCCACATTAAAACTCATTTTGTTGGATACGGCCCATTGTTCCAGTTTGTCAAGATCTTTTTGAATCCTGAGCTTGTCTTCTGGGGCGTTGGCTATTCCTGCCAATTTAGTGTCATCTGCAAATTTGATGAGTTCCCCTTCTATTCCCTTATCTAAGTCATTGATGAAGATATTGAAAAGACCCTTTTCAGAAACTGGTGGAGCTGAATATAACGAATATGTAAACAGGAAGAAAAGCATCAGTAATTAATACATTATTTTAATCAACTGCTGCAACAACTTTTATTTATGTATGTATGTATTTATTATTTTTTATATTTCATATTTATAAACAGCCAACTCCCTCAAAAAAGGGCTATAAGAGATATAAAATATAATATAATTGATAAATAAAACAATGTGTAAAATTAGCATAAAAATTAAAATTAAGCTAGCACTAATTTTTTTTAAAGTATGGAATAATGACATTAAAAATGTCAAAAGTATAAAAACCCCAAGATGGCTATTTAATGTTGGTTATTACAACTGGGATGGGAGACTCTCATGGGATGAGCCAGACCCATGGTTGTGTGGTCTTCTGTGCCCCCCAAACAAGGCCACCTGTGAGGACAGAATGTTCCTTAATGTAGGGGCAGCAGCAGAGAAAGCTTTCTTCTTAGACCCTGCCAGTCAAAACTTTTTGACTGATAAGATTTGCAGCATACCTTCCCTGCTTGATTGAGAGAGACAGGCTGATGAGATGGGGTGTATGTAACCTGGGCCTATGCCATGTAGGGCTTTATAGGTGATAATGAAACACCTTGAATTGCACCCAGAAGCAAACTGGTACACAAGGCAGTTCACAGAGCAAGGGTATTATATTGCTCTTCTTTTGCTACCTAGTACATTCACATGGCTACACTCTGTACCCCCTGAAGCAGTAGTGGGATTCAGACAGTTTGCACCAGTTCAGCAGAACCGGTAGCTAATTTTTTTTGTTGCCCAGACCCAGAATGGACTTCCGGAAGCAGCATCCACACAGAGAACTGGTTGTTCACATATTTGAATCCCACCACTGCCCTGAATCCCACCACTGCCCTCCATATATGTTTCAGGGATAGCCCTATGTAGAACTCATTGCAATAGTCTGAAATGGCCAGAGCATGAATGACTGAGTGTGGAGCCTCCCTGCTCAGGAAAGGGAGATTGGCACACAATATGGAATTGGGCAAATGCTCTCCTGGCCACAGCCACCTTCTGTTCTTTGATCAGGAGCCATGAATCCATGGAACCCCCAAGTTATACAACAAGTCTGTCTTCCCATCCAAGATCAAAGATGAAGTGTATACTATTTCCCACAAAGTGTCTTGCAAAGGATGGACATCAGGATGTCTACTTCAACTCTCTAGATTGGAGCTTCTATATGATAGGCATACAGGTATACACTGATAGGTTTACACTGCATCTTTTCTTTATTCTTGTTTCCACCCTTTGGCAAACATTACAGGATTCTCCATATACTTCACTTCACTTCCATATCAGTTCAGCAAAAAAATTACCTTTGATCTAAATGAAGTGCCAAAATAATATATAATTTTGCATGGGCAAAATGTTGTGGCTTTTGGCTAAATTATTTGCAGAGAATATTGGTTAGATTGTAAAATGAAAAGAAAATATGAATCTGAAAATTAGCATAAGCATGCCAAATATGTTTGACTGAGTGTGGTTTAAAAATTGCAGATCATAAATAAATGGTGAATAATGAGCACAGTAAATGAATTTAAAAATATTTGTATTAAAGATGAGAAATAGATAAAAAGATAAAACATTAAGATTCTGCTAGCAAAGTAGGATATGTGTGTGTGTGTGTGTGTGTACATGTACATGCATATGTATAAACAAAAATAGCATGTTTATAAGACCATCCTTAGTTGTTTCATGGAAAGGAGAGTTAAGTGTATGTGACAAAACATGAGAAAAAGTCAAGAAATACTAAACATCAAGGGTACTTAATGAATAGGATTTACATACTAGTATAAAACCAGGAAACAATGTGACAGATTGAGAATAAATGAGAGTTAAATTGCAGAATTTATGTATTAAGGAAGAGTGAATAGAGAAGATGGGTGAAGACTGAGAATTTTATGGAGAGAGTTGATGAGATACTTAAAAAGAGAGAGCTAAGGAGAATTTAATAGCAACAAGCAATGCCTGAAGTAATACATGAGCCTGGTGGAAGCTAGAATGGTTTGAAGGATATGAAGTTATGGAGTGAGATAGCAGGTGCAAATAAGATTTACTTCTATACCACATTTGTATTGTATGTCATACCTTCATTTCTTTGGTTTACTATGATTTGTAACAAAATAGTGCATTTTATATTATGGTTTGTACAGTGAAAGAGAAAAAAAGCATGAATGTTTAGTTCTTGCCATAGCTGTTGCTCCTGAATATTCAATTTCATTCCATTCAGCATTCCACTGTCTTTTTGTTCAAACTGCATGTCATCTAAAGCATGAGCTATAGCATAAACTGCATTGCATATATTATAACTATGGCCAGTCATGCTCATTTCAAAAAAAGCTCCAGGAAGATCCCCCAGTTTCTCCTTCATAGTGCAAATTTCACTCTCCCATTGACCAAGGGACTGGCAAAGGCACATTCAAATGCATATACCCACACATCTTTGATAAAGCCATCTTCCTTTGATAAGAAATAGTCCCTTGCATGAACAAATTGCTGAAATCCTGGAATTTCATTGGAATGAACTGAAAAAGACAAAGAACCATGGATGTCTTGAATATCCCAGTTCCTTTGGTAAAACACTGATGCAACATCCATTTGTGAGGGTATGACCCACACTTTACCTTTTGGTTCCATAGACACTGTTTCCATTTTAGGAAGATATAGCAACAACCACAGATGCAGAAGGTTTTTTCATAGACAATTACCACATTGGCTTTACTATTCATAGAGAAATAAAATATTTCTACTAGCCCCTCTATTTCCTTGAATAAGTTACCAATGTAAAATGATTTAATTCTTCTTTAAAAAGCAGTACAAATGCCATGAAGAGGAAAAGTTGAAAAAGTCATCCTCACAAATCTTTCAATATCATCATCCCGCATCAGGATCCCAACCCAGATTCATTTGAAATATACAAGCAACTAAAGAAGTCCCTGGTATATAATATTTTCATCAGGGACCATGTGGTAGAAGGAAAAGGATTTAATTTCATCCAGTATCTCTGGATGTGACCCATATATTAGCTACAGGGATAAGAAAATTAATAGAAGCTTACAGAAGGGAAAGAAGTAAAGAAATTGTTGCTAAATTAGCAACTGTACCAAATCTGCTCTAATTTGGGAGGTCATCCTCAAGCATTTACTAAATTCAGTTTGTGTCAAACTTATTTTAGCAGCCTTATAAGAGTAAAATATTGTTTTCTGTTCAGCTGAGGACAGATTTGTGATACTCTCATTCTTGTTATTGATAATATCACATTTCCATTGTAAACTTGCATTTCAAATTCAGTCCATTGGCTTCTCAGAATATTGCTTCCAGGAATTTCTTGAAATAGAGGTCTTGAATGATTGATTGGTAGATTAAAAATTAACTTATCTTCACTTGAAAATCATCTTGAGGGACAGCACTCAGTCACCTAACTTGGAGAAACCAAAGCCTTTCATAACCAAGATAATTGATTTGGGAGATCACTTTCTAGCTTGTCTTGACTGAACATCATGTTTATTTTAATATAATTTTCTCTTGTTGATTCAGTACACTGTTCCAGTCCACATTATTAGCATTATTAAATTGTGTTTCTTTATACATTTTATTAATTAATGTAAACTTAAATGCTCACTACCATGTTTCCAATTTATACAGGTGTAAAAATATCAGAAAAATGTAGTTGATTCACAACAGCTCACAACTCAGAACATCACCTACCTGTGGAAGTTGGTAGACCCCCAAAATACCTGCCACGTCAATGGAGGTTTCAGAATAAAGAGCCTCAATGACTGAGACCAAATTGTTTTGGATGCCACACTTATCATTGGGAATCATTCTCTTCAGAAGTGAAAAAAGTTCAATTGTGGCATGATAAATCCATTTTCTACCATAGCTGTCAAAAATATTGATGCCCAGGGTGATATTGGACAAGATCCAAGATTTTCATTGATCACTTTTACAGCAAATATCAAAGCCAAAATGTGCTGATAAAATTTAGTCTGGACTCTGGAATAATAATTGTAGGTGATAAAAGAGCATATTATATTTAAGAGGAAACAATGCAGCAAATATATCAAAATATTTTGCTTTTGCAAGCAATAACCTCTGTGTCATGCATTGTGTATTAAATGTGGCATACGGTTTAGCTTCACATAGCTTTAAACAGAAAAACCCCAAACATCTAGTGTCTTAAATCCTCTCCAATTTTAGCAAAGATTTGAAGTTTTTCTAATCTGAAAAAATGACAGCAATCATAAATTATGACAGTACACTGTTTTATTTGTAGTCTCACCTAGTTGACAGTATGGTATTTTATTTGTAGTCTCACTTAGCTGAAATTATTAAGGAAAATAATATCAAGTCTATAAATCAAACAAGGAGCAAAAAAAACATAATTGCAATTATAAGAATGTTCTAAAGCAGACATGTCAAACCCGCGACATCACGTGACGTCACGCAACGTATCGGGATGGTTTTGCCATTGCTGGCAATGGGGTGGGTGCGGCTTCCGGATGACATGTCTGGCCTGCGGGCCGGCAGTTTGACACCCCTGCTCTAAAGTCAATATATGCTAGAAATATTAGAGATCCTTTTTCTTTTTAATTCTGCTAAAAATGTTGGTTCATGGATCAGGATTTCTGTAACATTGTCAGAATCCTTTAATCTTCACTATGTATATTAAAGCAGTTCTTTTTAATTCCTTTAAGAACCCCAGGGATATTAATGAGGGATGAAAAATTTGAACTAGACAAAAATATATTTTTATCACTATAACCTATTTTGTCTACAAAATAGCTAAAAAGCTTGAAATAGCTATTCTAGACTCCCATTTAACTCTTTAACTGTTTGTCAACAAAAAAAGAAATCCGAATTTGTAGTGTATCGCAGTAGCGACTTGAGCCTGCTTAACACTCCTAGGTTGGGGCTGAAAGGCAAAAGTGATCATAATAGTAGAACTGCAATATAGCAGTTAAAAAAAAACCAAGGTGCATCAACCAGACCGGTCTGTCCGGACAAAACTTATCATATATTCCCTTGGCTCAGCTGACAAAAGGTTGGAAATAGTTGTGAGAAATAGGGAGAGGATCACTAATAATGCAATTTCTCACATTACATTTCCAGACCATATGAGATAAAAGCAAGCGTAAAATAATCATTATGCCAGATGTATATCTATAGAAGAGTTTGTATGATAATATTTTAGAATCTTCAAAAATATATTAACATAATTTGCCTTACTATGCCACTCTCGCACAATTATTCTGAAACCTTGAATGCAAATCATTCAATCTACACATGAGGACAGCCAGGGAATATTTATACTCTTCATAAGGTCTCAGTCCTTACTGGATATAACTTTGCCAGAGAGGCTTTAACAACAGGCAGAATTAATAACAATGTTTTTGATAATTATAGATGGTAGCAATTATTGTCTTTATATTTAGTTTTCTACAGATGAAGAAGACAATTTAAAAAAAAAACAGAGTTAATAATTTTTCTCTAATTAACATTCCTTTGTAAATAGCAAAATTAATTTCATTAACCTACCAGACCTTCCCTTCATAGGAATGCTGATTATTTATTATTAAGGATAATAGTAGATAATTTGTGGATTTGACAAAATAAGAAGTTAAAGGTAATTTGAATTGGAGACCTATGGAGACTTAATTGGGACTAAAAAGAGAAAAGCAAAACAGAAAAAAGGAGAAGCTGACTTTTATTTTTCACCATAGTAATTGTCATACTTTCTCATAATGGCAATCACAAGAAAAACTATCAATTTAGGAGAAGAATGGAGTGATAACTACTCCATTCCACCACATTTATTTTTATTTGTTCATACGAGACAACAATTTATTTCAAACTTTTGGTGATTATTTTAGACCCCTTCAGACTGAACACAAATATAATTTCAGAATGACTTTATTACATAGGAATCTTGAAAATATTAAATGGTTTGATGACTGTAACTTATTTAAATGAACAATGTTTCTGACATGCAACAGTTCAACAGAGCTAGGAGTGCTGTTGATTTTCATTGATACTCAGTGTCCGATACATCTCGTTATAGTGTCCAACAATAGTCAGTCAGCATTGCAGCGATGATCATTTCAAAAAGAGCCCCAGGAAGGTCCTCCAGTTTTTCCTTCAGAGTACAAATGCCACTATTTTTCTCATTCACCAAGGAACTGAGAAAGTCACAGTCAAAGGTATGTACCCACACATCTTTGATAAAGCCATCTAGTTTGGATAAGAAATGGTCCCTTGCCTGAACAAATTGCTGAAAACCAATTGTAAAGGACTGGCATTTGAGGAAGATATAGCAACAACCTTAGATGCAGAAGAGCTTTTTTCATAAACAAATTACTGCATTGGTTTTACTTTTTATAATGAGATAAAATGTTTATATTAGCCACTTCAGTTCATCCAATAAGTTACTGCTGTGTCATTATATAATTATTTTTTAAAGGACAATGAAAAACACTGTGAAGAAGAAAAGCTGAAATGTCCTTCTCATAAATCTTTTATCATCATCATCCCTCACAAGGATTCCAATCCAGGTCCATTTAAAGGACACAAAGAGCTGAAGAAATCCTTGGTGTATCTGATTTTCAACTGGAATCATGTCTCTGAATGTGACCCATCCACCCATATATTAACTACAGGAATAAGTAAATTAATAGGAGATTACAGAAAGGAAAGAAAGAAATACTTGCTAAAACAGCAACTGCACCAAATCTGCTGTAATTTGGGAGGCCATGCACAAATATCTAGTAAATATATGCAACCAAACCATCCAGCCCTTGAAACCAGCATTAAGAAGATCTCCATGGACACCAGACATTTTCTGTTACTGCTCAGATAAGTTTGAACAAAGGATAGCCAAACACTGCAAAAGGACAATGTACTGAAGGTAATCAGTTTAGCTTCATTATGAGTGCTAGGCAGCTTTCAGGCTAGAAGAGCCACTATAAAACTAGCAGATACAGGAAAGCCTATGTAGCCCACCATGCAGTAAAACATAACAGATGAACCCTCATTACATTTACATACAAATTCTTCCATTTCTGAAGACATGTAAACATCTGAAAAAGTAAAAAAAAGATAGCTATACAATAGAAAAGGGAGCAAAGGGAGCCATACAATAGAAAAGGGAGTAAAAAAGAACAATGTAGATGGTCAGTCCTTTTCTCACCCACTTTTGCATTCTGAATCCTGCCTTAATGGCCAGAATTGCTGGCTTTCAGACTTCCCATATTCTAAAAAAAAAACAATAAAAGGTATTAATCAACAAAATATATATTTTATTGATTTATATTTAATATTTTTAAACTGCCCATCACTCTCAGAGATGCTACTAGTCTCTGAATAAATTAGTAATTCTGATCAAGCCATGGAATGTGGGATACTGGAACTTCATATGTAAGAGTAAGTGGCAGAGTATAGAAGGAAGGGAAGAGAGAGGGATGGAGTCAGTCTTTCAACTCTGTGAAATTGATGCTTCTCTATTACAGGATGTTATTTTTTAAAAAACACAATACTGAATCAATAAACAGCTTGAAACTGGATTGCCCTAAGAACTCAACCTGCAATATAAATAGAATTGTATTCTCTTTATAAAAGAAGGCTCATTTAGGGAATCTGAGTGTATATATTCTAAGATAGGATAATTCTGGTGAATTTTCAATTTATTTTTCACCTCACAAAAGTATTCGTAAGAGATAAATATAAATCATGAAAATAATGGAACTTTTAAAGAAGGGTCAATAAAACAGAAATATTAAAAAGATAAGTGTTGTGTGTTACTTACTATTTTTTTCTCTTAATTAGTTGTTCTCTGTTGTTTAGGTCTGGCCTAACAATTATTATGTAACATTTGGGGAAATATATGCAGCCCAGCAACCCAAAGCTAGAGGCCAAAATAGAGAAAACCTCCACAGCCACCATATATTTGCCTTTGGTGCTCAGGTAGGATGGAACAAAAGAAAGCCACACACTGCAGAAGATCAGCATGCTGAATGTGAGACATTTGGCCTCATTGAAACTGCTGGGGAGTTTCCTGGAAAAAAAAGCTACTGTGAAACTAGCAGCTGCCAAAATGCCCATGTAGCCTAGGACACAGTAGAACATGGCAGCTGAGCCTTCATTGCACTGCAGTACAATTTCCTCAATTTCTGAATGGCTGTCAACATCAGGAAAAGGGGGAAACATGAACAACCACACTGTACAGATGCCTGCTTGAATCAGGGAACCTGAAAGAACAATGGAGGTGGCCAGCCCTCTTCCCACCCATTTCCTCATCCTGGATCCTGGCTTGGTGGCCATGAAAGCCAGAACCACAGTGATGGTTTTTGCCAGCACAGAAGACACAGCCACTGAGAAGATGATGCCAAAGCTAATTTGTCGGAGGAAACATATAATATTTCCAGGTGCAATGAGAAACTCCAGTGAGCAAAGGAAGCAGAGGAGGAGGGAGATGAGTAGAATGTAACTGAGATTTCGGTTATTGGCCTTAACAATAGGAGTATGATGATACTTCAAAAATGTTGCTAGCACTGCAAGTGTACAGAAAGAAAAAAAAAGTGCCAGAATGACTAAACTCATTCCCATTGGTTCTTCATAGGACAAGAAAGACATTTTCTTGGGAAGACATGAATCTTTGTCCTTGCTTGGATGGTGGTCTTCTGGACATTTAGAACAAACGTGCATGTCTGGAATTTAAGTACATAATTTTTATATGGTCATTTTCTATAGTTATTTTATTACTAGTTTTATTTATTTATTTATTTTAAAATAATAACAAAAAAATTAAAAACAGAAATGTTATCATGATAGAAGTAGATACATTATCAACAAAAATCCATAGCAATGCTTTTGTATTATATGATTATTTTATGTATTTATTTTATTTCTTTTAAAATAATAACAGGAACAGAAAAAAGGAACATAACAGAAAGATAATCATGGATTCTAACTACAGAAGAATTTATTATTGAGACCTGTATACAAGAATCTAGTCAACTAATGGTCAATGAAAATTGGTGCTAAATAAGAGTTAACAGAATTTGAAGGGAGCAAGACTTGGGTCTCTTGTGACAATGCAATGACTCCAAACTGATGGCATGTTTAACGCCACCCTCCTGTCTGCCTGCTTTTCTCCTACACATACATTATCAGCAAATATGCATGACAAATGCTTTTTAAAAAGTGATAATAATACATCAGAACAAAGTAAAAAATGGTGATGGTGTTATTATGCACTTTGGTATCCAAGCTCCTATTGTCCAATTCACTTTTTCCTGTTGTATCTATAACTTAGTAAGGAAAGGTTAGAATGTGATTTTCTTTCTTTTAACAGACTTTTCTTTCATGGTTTTTATTATGTGCCTTACATTTTATCTAAGTATTTATTTCTTTTGTTCTCTTTCTGTGTCATGTTTTACATGGGTAGAAGTCACTATATGATTTTCTAGATAGTTTTATTCAAAATAATATCACTGTTACTAAAAATCAGTATTATAGAT
The DNA here is from genome assembly GCA_023970755.1 of Azemiops feae. NCBI lineage: Eukaryota > Metazoa > Chordata > Lepidosauria > Squamata > Viperidae > Azemiops > Azemiops feae. Next base: position 145,276 of record JALGBA010000668.1, on the reverse strand, counting down.
GGTTTTGCTATAAGCTCATTTCTTTTGATTTTGTTAATTTTCTGAGATCTCTTCAATCACACTTTGGCTAGGATAGAAGTGGGCTCAATTAATGGAATGTAAAGGAGTATATGTGACATTCCATCACATATGTATGGAATATATGTTTGGAATATGTAACATGGTTCTGGGGTTAGATTGCTTTATTTATTCTGTTTTTATTTAGCATTACTTTGAGCCACAAAGTATTCTTATATAAGACAGTTGACATATAATTTTATAAATAAATAAAATAGAATAAAATAAAGACATCCTAGGATAAAATCAAATGAATGTGCATAATCACAAGTACAACAGATGTTATAGTGGATAATTTGATACACAGTTAAGGAAAGGAAAGAGAGAGAAACTGAAACCATTAGTGTTATTTTGATCAAATTCTGTAAATATTTGAATTATGTAAATCAAATCAAGATAATTTTTAATATAGAGAAACATTTATACTAAAATCTAAATATATCAAGAAATGTTCCTTACTATGATATGTACAGTACTGTACTCTGCTATCTAGGCTACAGTATATACTGGTGTGGTTTCACCACCTTAAGATCAAACTCTGCTTATAATGCTTCTTACTCTTCTGACTTGACATTTTTTCTTCAGGACATGGAAGACAAGCATAGCAACAAAATGGCTTCCCCTCCTGCTTTTTCTTGAAATAACCAGGGAGGCAGCTCTCAATGCAAACTGAAACAGGTAAGGTCTGCAGGTAAGTAAAGTAAGAAGGAAATTTTAGCATTCAATCTGGTATTTGAAAAAAGAGCTTACCTTGATTAATTGATAATTGCCAAATTAGGGTGATAATTATTAGGATTTGTTACTTTCTCATCAATATCATCATTAAAGTTATTAATGAATAGATTGTTTTCCTATGCCACTAATAATATATGTATAGGTATAAGTATAAGTAGAACAGAACAGAATAACAGAATTGTAAGGTCCTTGCAGGTCCTTTACTCTGACCCCCTGGACAAACAGGAGATCCTATACCATTCCAAACAAATGGCTATCCAATCTCTTCTTAAGAGCCTCCAGTGACGGAGCACACACAACTTCTGAAGGCAAGAGTTTCCATTGGTTAATTGTTCTCACTGTTAAGAAATTTCTCCTTATTTTTAGGTTGCTTCTCTCCTTGATTAGTTTATATCCATTGTTTCTTGTCTTGCCTTCAGGTGCTTTGAAAAATAGGTTAACCCCTCTTTGTGGCAGCCCTTTAAATATTGGAACACTGCTATCATGTCACCCCTAGTTCTTTCACTAAACTAGATTGCAACTGTTCTTCATATGTTTTTGTCTCCAGCCCCCTAATCATCTCTGTTGCTCTTTTCTGCATTCTTTTTCTGAACTGAGAAATATATTAGGCTCTGACTATGATGAAGTTAATTCAGTGGAGCTTGAAGTATTTTTTTCTAATCACTTAACATATTATATAGGTTTATTATAAAAAATTACAGAATCTAATAGAGTAGTCTGGAATATGGACACATTTACAAAAGGGTGATATGCATATGAAGATGATAGAGATAAAGGAAGGCATAGTCAAAAGATATTGGAAACTTTGAATGAAAATTCAACAGCCATCTGTCCCATGAGCCCAACTTCAGAAATGAAACATCACAATCAATTACTTTTGGAACAATGTCTCCAAAAGAGTTTACTACATTGCAGTTTCTTCTTACACTGCCCTGGGATCTCAACTAACGCAATACCCAAAATCTGGTGGGCACATCTACCCCCGTGCTCATTCAGATCACGAATGTTCTCTCCTGCCAGATTAAAGTTTTAATTGTCACAGAGAAATGAGGCCAGGTATACAGGGCAGGAATATAAGGGCAGGGATTATTGTTATAGGAAGATCTGGCTTTCATGAGCAGCAGTCAGAAACTAAAGCTTCTGTCATTGGTTCTCAGAAAATGATAATACTTCAATGCAACATTAGGTAGAGGTTTAATAGTGGAAAGAGAGAATCAAACTGGTGGCAACCTTATGGGAGTCACCACTGGGTTCATCTCTCTTCTCCATAAACATAGATCTACCAACTCAGGAAGCAATATCCCCAACCCATAATTCCTGCAGGCATTCCAAGAGGACACCATGGTTCCATATACCTTAATTATAAAAGAAATAATCTCATTTTAATTATAGGAGCAAAATGATTTATTAAGATTTTTATTTATTTCACTAGAAATCCTTTATTTAACATGACTTATTTAAAATTCTTAATTTATATTTTTCTTCCTACATTGAATAAAATCAATTTGACACATTCATTATTATCAGAATACAAAACTAAAATATCTACCAGTGATTTAATATTACAAGGTAAAAGTAAAAGTACAGGTTTCCCCAGTCCAGTCATGTCTGACTCTAGGGGATGGTGTTGGTGTCAAGGAACACAGAACACTGCTATTTTCCCATTGAAGTGGTACCTATTTATCTACTTGCATTTGCATGCTTTTGAAGTGCTAGGTGGGCAGGAGCCAATCTGTCAATAATACAAGGGTCTTCATCAATTATGCTTGACAATGAATCTGGACAAACTCATTTCGCAGTCTATCAACTCTTTTTTAAATTCTTAGTATATTTTGTTCTTCTAAACTTTTAATTTTTTTCCCAAATAAATCGTCAAGAATTCGTTCTTTTAACTGTTTTAATACTTTATTCTTAAAATACCCCTCTCTGAATGGTATTTCAAATAGCCTGTGTTATAAGTAAAAGCTCAAAATCTTATTTGTTAAAATAATTTCTATCATATTATTTCTGTTAAATGACATAGAGTTATTTTTTGGATATCATCCTAGTTATGCAAACAAAAAAAATCAGAACCTACTTGGTTGAAAGAACTGTGCCAGGTGATGGCTTCATCATGAATGGTAATTTTTTTTTCTTGAACCCAGGGATCCATCTTCCCCACTTTCACTCTATTGAAGGATTGATTTGCGAATGTGACCCAGTTTATAATATCAAATCCAACTGTCAATTCCCTCTTCTCATTGAATTGAATCTTATCCCCAGCACTGTTATTAAAAGACATCTCTTTGAGAAACTGGTGGAACTGAATTTCAATGAATAACCAAACAGTAAGAAAATAGAATCAGTAATTAATACACTATTTTGCTAGCAGTTGCATAATTAACACAACTTTTGCAGATGTTTTATTTGTCCTTAGCATTTGATGCATTCCTTCAATCCCATTATATACTGTAATTTCAGTACTCACTGACAAACTCCATTCAAGGTTCTCTGACAAATCAACCCTGTAGGCTTCCGCCTCCAATTGGCTCTATCAATGAAGGTGCATGAAGCCTTTCATTGAGCCTTACTGTCCAAAGATGCCCCCAAGTGCACTAAAATCCAAGCACGCCCCCTACATCACCAGTTATAGTGGAGGGAGAGCCAAAGAAGCAAGGAATTCAGTATTTGATTCATTGGAAAGGCTACCCTGTTGCCAGTAGCTCCTGGGAAAATGCATGGTATGTTCATGCCCCTGATTTAGTTCATCAGTTTCACTAGTGCTTCCCTGACAAGCTGTGGACAACCAAGCTCCCTATTTATCTAAGGTATCTGTCAAGGAAGAGGTTAACAAGTCCCTCTGGGTTGCTCCAGGAGGAGCCGGGGCACTCACAATAGGCCTTCCACCTCTGGTCTTAAATTCCTAGGCAGAGGAGGGTCCCTTTTACAATGTTTTTCTTTTACAGCATTCACCACCTGGTTCACCAGCTCCTTCAAATGAGGGACAGGTGGATTGCTTTGAAACTGCTTCTCTTCTGCACTTACCAAGTTCCTATGAGATCTTGGACTTCAAAGAATTGATTCAGGAGCATCAAAGAACTAATGGAAGAGGAGGAAGGCCAAGGTGGAGGGATGGGTGATACATGAGATGGCCAGGTTGAGCCCAAGTGAAAGGTGAAATGTGTCATCAGTCTCAAGTTCCTTCATACCCACAAGAGATCTATATCCAGCTCACCTTGAATTCCATTGACTCTTATCTACCACTTATTTGTTTTGACCATTAGTAGTTCAGATTCTTGTAGAGAGCTTTAGCATACATTAAACCTATATTCTTTTGAACTGCCTGGACTCCTGATTTCCTGCACTTGACGTTTAGATTGTAAAATGTAAACAGACTAGGAATCTGAAAAGTGGTGTGGCATAGGCCACAATGCATGTCTTTGACTGGTGAAATGGCATGAACAGTTACAAGTCATGTATAAATGCTGAATAACTAGAGCAGATGATTAAATTTAGTCCAAAGCATACAAAAATGAAAATCTGACAAAGAAACTGAAGATAAGATGCTATTAGGAAAGCAGAGGATAATGTGTAGTGTTAATATTTATTGAAAAAGAACAAAGTGTCTCTGTGTAAGAGCATGCTTGGAATGAGGAGTTGAATGTGTTTGCTGAAATACATGAAAGAGTCAAGAATGAAGGATCCAAATGAACATGGATTAAATACCAGTAAAAACATGAAAATAGATATAAGTTGAGCAATTGAGAATAAATGAAAATTGAATTACAGAAAATGTTTATTAAGGAGTGAATGGAAAGAGAGAAAAGGGCAGATGAGAAATTCATGAACAGAGGAATTTATGGGTGGAAGCTAGGATGGTTTTAAGGACAGAAAGTTATAGAGTAATACACTGGGTGTAAACTATATTTACTGTACGTGTATCCCCAATTTATATTATATCTCCATCCCTTCATTATTTTGGTTTACTGTGATTTGTATGAAAAAAATAGTAGATTGCATATGCATGCTGATTGTATTTAGAGAGAGAAAAGGAAAAATGTTCAGTACCTGCCACGGCTGTTGCTCCTGAATACTCAGTTTCCCATCATTCAGCATTCCATTGTGTTTTTGTTCAATCTGCATGTCATGTAAAGCATGAGCTACAGCATAAACTGCATTATATATATTGTAACTGTGTCCAGTCATGCTCATTTCAAAAAAAGCACCCGGAACATTCTCCAATTTCTCCCTCAGAGTACAAATGTCACTATCTTTGTTATTCACCAAGGGACTGGGGAAGGAACAGTCAAATGCATGTACCCACACATCTTTGATAAAGCCATCTTCTTTTGAGGAAAAATGGTCCCTTGCCTGAATGAAGTGCTGAAAGCCTGGAATTTCATTGGAATGAGCTGAAAATGACAGGGCACCATGGATGTCTTGAATATCCCAGGTCCTTTGGTAAAATACTGATGCAAGATCCATTTGGGAGGGCATGATCCACACTTTACCTTTTGGCTCCATAGATAATTCTTCCATTTTAGGAAGATGTAACAACAACCTTAGAAGCATAAGTGTTTTTTCATAGACTATTATTGCATTGGCTTTGCTGTTCATAGAAACATAAAATGTTTCTATTAGCCACTCCAGTTCCTTGAATAATGTGCTGATATAAAATGGTCTCATTCTTTTAAAAAAGGCAATGCAAATGCCCTGAAGAGGAAAAGTTGAAAAGGCCATCCTAACAAATCTTCCATCATCATCTTCTCTCACAAGGATCCCAACCCAGGTCCACTTGAAATGAGCAAACAACTGAAGAAGTCCTTGGTATATCATATTTTCATCTGGGAGCATCTGGTAGAAGGAAATTGACTCACTTTGATCTGACATCTCTGGGTGTGACCCATATATAAACTACAGGAATAAGAAAATCAATAGGAACTTAGAGAAGGGGAAGAAATGAAGAAATGAAGAAAGATGGCGGCGCCTTGCTTGGCTGCGGCTGCTTCAGCTCTCAAAGGTGTGGGGGTTAGGGAGGGAAATGTACAATCGGAAATAGGGACAACTAAGCTGAGTTGGGCTGCTAAACTTTCATACGAACGTCAGTCCATATTGGAGATGAAGAGATTCAGCGTGGAAGGAAAGGTGGAGAAAACTGTTCAGGAGAGACTGCATGGCTTCGGATTACTGCGAAGGAGGAGGAGAAAACCAGGGACGGAGTTGCCGGCAGCTGACATGGAGGGTGAGAGATCAGCTGAAATATCTGGAGGAGCTGGGAGGAAGAAAAGGAATTGCTGGAGGGGGAAACAGCATCGTGCTCCGTGTTTTGAGCAGCAAAAGCAGCAAAGGCAGCGTTTCGGGCCGCAGGGGCAGAGTGGAGAAGCAGCCATTGCAGCTGGGAAGTTTCCCTCCGCTGCTGTTTATCTCCAGAAGAAAAGGAGGAGGTGCGACCGGAAGAGGAAGCGTGGCAAACGTGGAGGCCTAACATCTAGGCTGAAAGCTAGACCTTACAGAGTGTCTCTTCCATCTATTTTGTTTGCAAATGCTCGCTCCTTAGAACCAAAAATGGATTACTTAAGGCTGGATTTAACAACAAATCAGGAGGTGAGAAATTGCTGTGTTATTATTGCAACAGAGACTTGGTTAAAGCCCTCTGTTCCAGATAGTGCTGTTAGCTTGATGGGATTTTCAACATTTCGGTTGGACAGGAGTTCTACTCTTAGTGGAAAATCCAGGGGAGGGGGTGTCTGTTTTTATATAAATGACAGATGGTGTAATAATGCCAAGGTGGTTTCAAGTCTGTGCTCCCCGAATGTGGAGCTTCTGACCATCAAATGCAGACCCTTCTATCTGCCTAGAGAATTCTCTGTTACCATTATCACAGCTGTGTATATCCCCCCTGATGCAAACAGAGAAGAGGCCCTGAAGGTTCTCCACCATACCATCAGTGACTTACAAACTACTCACCCAGAAGGTGCATTTATTGCTGTGGGAGACTTTAACCAAGTGGATTTGAAAGCTACCCTGCCACATTTCCATCAATATGTGGACTTTGCAACCAGAGGGGACAATACACTGGATCTTGCTTATTCCAACATCAAGAAGGCTTTCAAAGCTATCCCCCGCCCTCACCTGGGCTCCTCTGACCATCTCTCAGTGCTGCTTATTCCAGCATATAAACCTTTATTAGTCAGAGTGAAACCTACAGTAAAGCAGGTGAGGATTTGGACAGAGGGAGCTATAGAAGCATTACAAGACTGCTTTGAATGTACAGATTGGGGCATGTTTAAGGAAGCAGCTACTGATAACCAACATACAAATGTTGAGGAGTATGCCACCACGGTGTCTGCATATATCCAAAAGTGCATAGAAGATGTCTGTGTCCTGAAAAGCTTTGTTGTGAGGGCGAATGAAAAACCGTGGCTGACTTATGAGGTCCGCAAGATGCTGAAAGCACGGAATGTGGCTTTTAAATCTGGGGACATGCTGGCACTTAGAACAGCCAGAGCAAATCTGAAAAGTGCCGTAAAAGGTGCAAAGCAAGCCCATTGCCAGAAAATTCTGAACTTTTTTCAGGACCAAACAAACACCAGGCAAATGTGGCAAGGGATCCAGGCCATTACGGATTACAAGGTGGCTCCATCGAGATGTAAGGATGACACAGACTTCCTAAACAAACTGAATGCATTCTTTGGTAGATTTGAGGCATCAAATAGTACTCCTGCTAGGAAAGCTGTGCCCCATCCTGATGAGCAAGTGCCTAGCTTTGATGTCACCTCTGTCCGGAAAACACTGCAGACAGTTAACATTCGGAAAGCAGCAGGCCCAGATAACATCCCTGGACGTGTCCTCAGGGAATGCGCAGAGGAGCTGGCTTGTGTTCTCACTGATATTTTCAACCTCTCATTGCAGCAGGCAGTGGTCCCATCGTGTTTTAAGATGGCCATCATCTTGCCAGTGCCAAAAAAGTCCACAATTATAGGCCTCAATGATTACCGTCCGGTTGCACTGACATCCACCATCATGAAATGCTTTGAGAAGCTGATAAAAGACACTATTGTATCTAGCCTCCCGCCAGCATTTGACCCGCTTCAGTTTGCCTACCGACCAAATCGCTCTACGGAGGATGCTATTTCTTCCGTTCTCCATCTGAGCCTGAAGCACTTGGAGGAAAGAAATACTCATGTGCGTTTGCTGTTTGTCGACTTCAGTTCGGCGTTTAACACAATCATTCCCCAGCATCTAGTAGACAAACTGGGCCTTTTAGGCTTAAACACTCCTTTGTGCAACTGGATTCTGGATTTTCTTACCAACAGGCCCCAATATGTGCGAGTTGGAACAAATACCTCAAATACCATTTTCTTGAGCACAGGTTCTCCTCAGGGCTGCGTCTTAAGTCCGCTGCTGTTCACCCTGTTGACCCATGACTGCTGTGCTAGGTTTGCCACCAACCATATTGTGAAGTTCGCAGATGATACAACAGTAGTGGGCCTTATTCAGGATGACAAGGTGGAAGCTTACTGCAAGGAGGTTGAGGGGTTGGTGAACTGGTGTAAGGAAAACAGCCTAGTTTTAAATACAAGAAAAACCAAAGAGATCATTGTTGATTTCAGAAAAGGCAGGCACAGCCACACTTCTCTGTGCATTAATGATTCACCTGTGGAGATGGTTACCAGCATCAAATTCCTGGGTGTGCAGCTAACGAGTAGGCTGACTTGGTCGCTAAACAGTGAGAAACTGGTGAAGCGGGCACAGCAGCGCCTGCATTTTCTGCGCCGCATGAGAAAAGCACATCTTCCTTCCCCTGTCCTGACCTCTTTCTACAGGGGGACAATCGAGAGCATCCTGTCATACAGCATCACAGTCTGGTTTGGAGGCATCACTGCTTCAGACAGGGAGGCGGTGCAGAGAGTGGTGAGGATGGCCGAAAAGATCATTGGCAGTTCCCTCCCTACCATCCAGGACATAGCACAGAAGCGTTGCTTGAGCAGGGCCCGCAAGATTTTCTGGGACACTACACATCCTCTTCACAACCTGTTTTCCTTGTTACCTTGGGAGGAGGCTTCGTGGTATCCGTAGCAGAACATCCAGATTCAGCCATAGTTTCATTCCATACAGCATTAACCTTGCGAACTCTCAAACTTCCTCCTTGTGTTATATATTCAAGATGGACAGTATTTAATATTTATTTGCTATGTATATGTAGGGATGTGGGTCTATATATATGTTGTACATAGTATGTTTAGGTGTGTGTCATGTATATGTTTCACTTTGAGAGCGGGCAACTAAATTTCATTTTTTATGTGTGCCATTGTGCCCACAATATAAAAATGACAATAAAGGTTATTTATCTTATCTTATCTTAAATCTTTAATAAAACAGTAGCTACACCAAAGCTGCTTTAATTTGAGAGGTAAACCTCAAGCATCTAGCAAATTTCAGTTTCTGTCAGAACTTATTTTAGCAGCCTTATAAGAACAAAAGTATTGTTATATATTTTTCATGTAACAGATGTGTTATTGATGATATTATGCTTTAGAGACATGCTTGAATTTCAAATTTGTACACTGGAGTTCTCACAATAATGTTTTCCATGATTTCTTTTTGAAATACAGCACTTGATTGATTGATAAATTAAAGTTTAACTTGCTTTCAGCATAATCCTTTCTTATCAGCCTATTATTTTTATTAATAATTCATTATTTTCATTGTCTCAAGTTTTAATACATTGGTTTTCTTTATACAGTTTATTAATTAATGTTAACTAAGTACATGTCAAACACACACTAGTATGTTTCCAACTTACAGATGTAAAAAATTCATTAAAATTATAATAACTTCATAAGGTTTCTCAATTCACCACATAACTTACCTGTGGAAGTTTGTATATCCTCAAGATATCCGCCATATCTATGGAGATTTCAGAATAAATAGCACCAATGACTGAGACCAGGTTGTTCTGAATGCCACATTTATAATTGGCGATCATTCTCTTCAGAGGTGAAAAAAGTTCCATTGTGGCATGATAAATCCACTTTCTACCATAATTGTCAAAAATATTAAAGCCCAAAGTTATATTGGGCAAGATTTGAGGGTTTTCATTTATCTCTTTCACAGCAAATATCAGAGCCAAAATATGCTGATAAAACTTAGTTTGGACTCTGTAATAAGAATTACAGGTTATAAAAGTAACTTGTTATAATTAACAAAAACATTGCAACACATACATGCTTCATCCAAAAGTTTTGTTTTTGAACCAAATAATCCATGCATGTTTCATGTATTATGTGCTAGGTTTGGCATATGGTTTAGCTTTATATATTTTTTTGAATAGAAAATACAGCTTCTGACAATACTTTTTTTTAGTAATCTGACCTAGTTGTAAGAAGAATGGATTTCTAACTTTATTGAGAAAATGAATATACATTCTATGAACAAATAAGTGGACTTAAAAAGGAAATCATTATTACAATGATAAAATCTCAGTATGCTCAAGAAATATTCCTGTAGAAACATGGATTGTTTGAAGATCCTTTTATTTTTTTCCCCTGCTAAAAAATTTGGTTCACTGAACAACCAGATTTCTGTGACATATTGTCATTATCCTCTAATATTCAGTTAGTAAATTGAAGTAGTTCTTTCTAATTCCTTTAAGAATCCCATGGAAATTAAACACAGTGAAACTAGACAAATAATATGCTTTTGTCACTGTAACTAGTTTCGGTCTGTGTAGGATTTTCACAAATACAGATATAATCTGGAATGTCTTGCACCGCACGTTGAGATGGGATACCTACATGACTTCACCACTAAATGAAAGATGGGGATCTTCCAAGAAGCTTTCTAGTTCTGTAGGCATGAACATAAGAGAAGTAATGCCACCAATGATGAAATCACCAGGCTGGAAATAGTTGTGAGAAATAGGGAGAGGGTCACTAATAATGCACTTTCTCATGTCATATATCCAAACCATATGAGATAAAAGCAAGAGGGAAATGATCATGGTCATTATGCCAAATGTATATCTATAGCAGAATTTGTCTAATAATGATTAAGAGTCTCCAAAAATATACTAGTATTTTTGGAGCCTTACTACCGCACCATCACACTATTCACAAATATTCTGAAACTTTGAATTTATCTGGAATAAACCTAATAGGATTTCATCTGTTTTCATCTACAGATGAGGAGGGCCAACTAATACTGATATTTTTCAAAAAGTCTTAGTCCTTGTTGGTTATAAGTTTGCCAAAGCAACATTAGCAACAGCAAAATTAATAACAGTAGTTTTGATAATTATACATGCTGGGAAGAACTGTCATTACATTTCCATTTCTCTGTGATGCCTGAAACATGTTTTCTCACCTGTACGCAGACATCTTTGATAGCAGCTGAATAGAACAAAAAGGATATCAATTTTAAATGTGATAGAAATCAATAGAATGCAAGGAAAAGAAAACCTTTCGAGGAGTGGGGGTGTTAGGAAAGTTTTATTTTCATCTGCGAAGACATGAACTTTCTAAGTAAAAAGCTAGAATATCCAAAGGTGACTATCCACTCAAAATGGTATCCAGACAGTTTCAGAGCAAAGACTAGGCATGCAGAGGTTCAGAATTGATGACACTCCTTTAGGTGTGCATGTGTGCTTAAAAGGAAGTCATCAATTTTACAGAGAGTGAACCTTTTGGAGGGAGGTCACAGTATGGTATCAGCTATTTTACAGAGCAAAGGGATGAAGGAATGTATCTTGTTACCCAGTAAAGACTCTGATTTGATGCCTCTACCTGCATGCTTTCATGAACCATAGTGTATTTTTAAAATTGTGATTCTCACTTTCTTATGTATTAGTTTGCTTTCTGAACACTGTTTCTCTTTGTGTATTCTGTAGTTTCATGACTTTTAGAATTTTGACCTAAACTGACCAATAAATATCTAGTTGTGACATTTTCTGTACCTCCTATATCACCACTCAGGAGCATACCAATAATCAAGGGAAGGGAAAGGAGAAAGCAAACCAACCCTTGAAACCAAAGGACCCAGGCTATTTTACTCTTTATTCCATGCCTTTAACAATCCTGATTGGCGAGTCGCCAATAACAGTTGCAATAAACAAGCAGCATGGAAGAAAGCAAGAAAGTGTATGAAGGAGGAACTGCAGTCCACCACCTACACCTCCTCAATCAGCTCTTTTTTGTCAGATTTCACTTGCTCTTTTCTCTAGTCTTTTTGCAGTGATTGGAAAAGTGAGGCTAGACTCTTGTGGGACCCATAGCCACTGTCATTGAGTCATGTAGCTTTCCTTTTTTTCTTTTTCCTGCCCTCAGTAGTTGAAGCCTAGAAAAGAAGCTCAGTACCTGAGCAATTTATCTTAGGGCCAGACACTTCTGGCCATCTCTTCTATTCTCTATCAACATCTATCAATATACCCAATTGTTCCACCTGAATACCTCTCAGTTGAGATTGACTGGCCTTTTCCCCCCATTTCACAAGCTTCCAATTAATGGCAGATCCATTGTTAGCCTATCTTACCTCTATCTCTCCTGTAAGCCCAACTGCTCTATCTGATGTAATTTCTCAGCCTGATTGATTAACATTTTTTTCTTTGGTGCCTACTCCCTGCCTATGTGTGCAACACTGCTGGTCCATTCTGCCTTTGTACCTTACAGTCTGGCACTCCTTTCAGGGATGTTACTACAGGATGATATCCCCTCAGAAGAGCAATCTATTATTAACAGATTAATAAGCCTTCCCAAGCCTTGGAAGTTTAAGATGCACTGAAACCTATCACAGGGCATATTGACGGTATGCATCTGGGTGACACATATAAGGAAATGGTTGTCAAGAATAACAATAAATGCAAAGCCTTGCAACTGAGAAGGTGAGCAATTTGAGAATGGAAGATAGGAACACATATTTTCAACACCTCAGTTTTGGAAATCCTGGATGTTATGCCTTCCAAGTCAACTAAAAGATGCTGCCTATCTGCTGTCAACTTCTGAAATGAACCTGGCTGAAGCCATCTTTGTTGTTCTTAGTTGCCACACAGGTTGGGAGGAAGGGGGAAAAGAAACTGAAAGGATTGGTAAACTAAACACAGAGCAATCCCATGGGAAGCAAGGTCATTTCCACAGGTGCTGGAAGGTGGAGAGAAGAAGTGTCATGGAGCCTGCCAATTGCCCACATTGGGTAGTGTGATCAAGTAGAGGGAGCATAGTGGAGGGAGGAAGTGTTACATTGAATTACATTGAATTCCTGAGGGGAAAGGTAGAGTTAGTTTCACTTTTGATCATGCCTGCAGGCCTGCAGGTGGTGGCGAGGCAGCAGCAGCGGATAGGAGGCCTGCAGGTGGCAGCAAGGCAGCAGCAGCAGACTGGGAGGCCTGCAGGCAGCAGTGAGACAGCACAACAGAGATGGCAGAGCAGCGGAGGACCCGACCGGCAGCCCAAAAGAACCTGGATAAACGTCGGGGATGGAGCGATGGCTAGACGCAACTGAAAGCAACTAGAAAGACCGGCTGAGCACAGAAAGGCAGTCAAAAAGCAAGGCAGAAAGGATAGAGATAAATAAGGAGCAAATCAAGAAAAGAAAGGATAGGGATTAATTTCTAGTCAGAGAGCAGAAAGCTAAAAGCAAATTCCTTGTTGAGGAGAAAGCAGCCCTTTCCTTCGTTAAATAGCCCTATCTTAATATTAACCCTTAACCTCAATATAAACTGCATTTTTTTTCTCTTAAAACCAAAGGGCATTCTACCATATACTTCATCTACACCAAAATAACAAGGCACAAAAAGAAGTGCAAACAAGCAGAAAAAATGGATAGAAAAATAGGCATAATTACCCAGAACAGAGAAGCTAGAAACAAGGCTAACAGCAAAGCACATCCACCAACCAAAAAGAGGGATTTTCAAACAACAAACTCATGGAACAGGTGACTGATACTATTGTGGTATGCAATACATGTTCCATGTATGCGCTCATACCGAAAGAACACCCAAACTATACATGCATTAGATGCAAATTATGTGAACTACTACAGGAAAAAGTTAGGAACTTAGAAGCAACTCTAGCCAAATCCCAACATACGAAAGAAAGCTCCATCCAAACCGAACCAAATAACGAACAAATAACTCCCAGAGGATTTGACCCTACTGATAAACCCTTGGAGGAAGACAAATGGAGGTATGTCACACAGAGAAGGAAAGACAATATTCAAAGAAAGAAACAGCAAACAACAAACAAACCACCTCTGCCCAATCCTACCCAACCAGAAGCAGCCCCATTAAAACTGAGCAATCAATTTCTCCCCTTAGATGGAAGCACGCAGACCCACAACCTCCCCCTCAAAGAAAACATGCAGACATCTAGCAAAGAAACAACTTCAAATATCCCTAAAAAGTCACTTCTAATATCCCTAAAAAAGCCACATCAACCAACACACCTGAGATAAACAGAAAAGCACCCCAGACTGCAGGCCCCCCAAAAGGAAGGTGAGTGTTGGTAATAGGATATTCTATCCTCAAAGAAACAGAATTATCCATCTGCAGACCAGACATACAATCCAGGGAGGTATGTTGTCTCCCTGGAGCAAAAATCAAATATGTGGCTGAACACCTAACCAAAATAATTAGGCCTACAGATTACTACCCCTTCTTCCTCCTCCACATTGGGATGAATGATGCAACAAACAATAGTGTAGAGTACAATAGTGAGTGATTACAAACAACTAGGCAATAAAGTTAAGAAGCTAGGAGCACAAGTAGTGTTCTCATCAGTACTCCCAATGAAAGGCCAACACCCATTGAGGGAAAAAATAATTTTAGAAATAAATCATTGACTAAAGGTTTGGTGTCGCCAAGAAAATTTTGGATCATGGACTGCATTTCCTACGTGAAGGACTCTTGGCAAGGGTTGGGCTGCACCTCATGAAAACAGGCAAAAATGTATTTGGAAAAAGACTGGCCCAACTCATCAGGAGGGCTTTAAACTAAAACTAAGGGGGGAGGGTGACCAATCTCTAGAATCTTTAGAACCCAAAACCAATCACAAATCACAAGAAAACAAATCAAACAATGAGGTAGGCAGTGATGAGAAAAAAGAAAAATTCAAACAACAATCAGGAGATGCAGGAAACATACCCAAGGACAGGCTTAAATGTCTTAAATGCTTATATACAAGTGCTCAAAGCTTGGGGAACAAACAGGGCAAACTAGAAGCAATAGTACACAAGGGAGGGTATGACGTAGTTGGCATAATAGAAACCTAGTGGGACAAAACCCTTGAATGGAATGGACTGATGGATGGATACAAATTGTTCAAAAGAAACAGGTCTACAAAAAGAGGTGGGGGAGTTGCACTATATGTAAGAGAATACTACATATCTACAGAAATGCACATGATCCAAGATAAAATCTCTCCAGAATGTATATGGGTCAATATAAAAGAGAAAAAAAGTGACATTACCATAGGTGTATATTACAGGCCACCCAACCAATCAGAAGAAATAGATGAACTCTTTGCCAACCAGTTAACAAACATGTAGGAAGCATACCACAGTAGTAATAGGAGACTTCAACTATCCGGCTGGGAGACAAACTGTGCAGTGAGCGGGAGATCAAACAGATTCCTAACCAACCTGGCCAACAACTTTGTCACCCAAAAGGTGGAGGAGGGAACTAGACGTAAAGCTATACTGGACTTAATCCTTACAAATAGAGAAGAAGTGATAGAGGGAATTGAAATTGCCAGAACCTTGGGTGAAAGTGACCACATCATACTAAAATTTAATATAATACAAACACTAGCAATAGAAAACAATCCAACCAGTTACTTAAACTTCAAAAGAGCTGACTTTAACAAACTCAGAGAGAACCTAGGAAAGATCCCATGGATGAAAATCCTGAAGGGGAAAACAACCCAAGAAGCATGGGAAACCCTGAAAAATGTGATCATAAAAGCACAGACCAGCACAATACCATTGAGAAAGAAAAACAAAAAATTCAAGAAGAAACCAGCATGGCTGCACAAAGATCTCTCTGACAAACTGAAAGACAAAAAGGACAGATACAAAAAATGGAAAGAGGGGCACACAACTAAAGCCGATTATCAGCAGACAGCCAGAACATGCAAAGATGAAGTCAGGAAAGCAAAGGCTCAGAACGAACAAAGACTTGCAACAGAAATCAAGGATAATAAAAAAAGTTTCTTCCAACATATTAACAACAAGAAAAAAGTCAAGGAAACTGTAGGCCCACTAAAGAGAGAAGATGGCAAGAAAATAACAGGCAACAGGGAGAAATCAGAGCTGCTTAACTCATACTTTGCATCACACTTCACACAAAAAGAAACTATAGCCCAACATACAAAAAAAAACACTGCAAAAGTCATACTAAAAACAAAAATTAAAATAAGCAAGAAAATAGTAAGAGAACACCTATCCGACCTTGATGAATATAAATCACTGGGACCTGACAGATTACATCCCAGAGTTCTGAAAGAGCTGGCAGATGCACCATCTTAAGCCCAGTACTCTTCAATATCTTCATCAATGACTTAGATGAGGGAATTAAAGGGGAACTCATCAGATTTGCAGATGACACCAAACTGACAGGAGTAGCCAACACCCCAGAAGACAAACTCAGGATCCAAAAAGATCTTGACAAACTTGAACAATGGGCTCTATCCAACAAAATGAGTTTCAATGTTGAGAAAAGCAAAGTTTTAATTTAGGCAGGAAAAAATCAAAGATATAAGTACGATCACTTGACTATGAGCCAGCAGTGTGCAGCAGCAACCAAAAAAGCTAATACAATCCTGGATTGTATAAACAGAGGCATAGAATCAAGATCATGCGATGCATTAGTACCACTTTATAAAACCCTAGTAAGACCACTCCTGGAATATTGTAGCCAATTTTGGTCACCATATCACAAAAAAGATGTTGAGAGTTTGGAAAAAATTTAGAGAAGAGCAACTAAGATGATCAAAGGCCTGAAGACTAAAACATACGAAGAACGGCTGCGGGACTTGGGTTTGGCTAGTCTAAAGAAAAGAAGAAATAAGGGAGACATGATAGCAATATTCCAATATCTGAGGGGCTGCCACAAGGAAGAGGGGGTCATATTCATCAGAGCACCAGAGGGAAGGATGAGAAACAATGGTTGGAAACTGATCAAAGAGAGAAGCAACCTGGAATTAAGGAGAAACTTCCTGACAGTGAGGACAATCAACCAGTGGAACAGCTTGCCTCCAGAAATTGTGGGCGCTCCATCACTGGAGATTTTTAAGAAGAGACTAGACAATCACCTGTCTGAGATGGTATAGGTTCTCCTGCTTGAGCAGGGGGCTGGACTAGAAGACCTCCAAGGTCCCTTCCAGCTCTATTCTATTCAATATTCAATATTATGTATCCAATAAACATGTTCTTTGAGGAAACTTCAAGCCTCAGAGTTCTGATTTGTTTGGGTCCATTAATCAGAACCATGACATTTATTTTACCTACCTACCAAATGAAGCTATTGATTTCAAGCCAGCCTGGAACTGTGTGAAACCAAGTGTTTAAGCCATTTGAAGTATGCCAGCTCTCAAGATTAGATCTGTGCTCAGTCAGTCAGTCAGTCAGTGAGTGGACATTATTCCAGGCATGCCAACATCAACATTTGTCTGAAATGGTATAGGGTTTCCTGCCTGAGCAGGGGGTTGGACTAGATGACCTCCAAGGTTCCTTCCAACTTTTTATTATTATTATTATTATTATTATTATTATTATTATTATTATTATTATTATTATTATTATTATTATTATTATTATTATTATTATTATTATTATTATTGTTGTTGTTGTTGTTGTTGTTGTTGTTGTTGTTGTTGTTGTTGTTGTTGTTGTTATATTTTATTCATTAAACATGAACCTCAGTCAACTGAACATTCAAATTGGCGGGCCTGATGGTTGACACAGGTTGCTACCAGCATCCTAGGTGTCAACCAGGTACCTCCTTAAAATGTAAGATGTTCCGAGTAGCACAGTTTTTGTAACATTTCTGGAGTTATTGCAGGAAGCTGCAGCTTCTTGATGTATTTTGCAAAGTTTTTGGACATAGTTCCCAGTGCCCCGATGACAATGGGCACCACTGTTATACGTTTCATCCATAATCGCCCAGTTTCGATGGCCAGGTCGCGATATTTTATAATTTTTTCCAGTTGTTTTTCTTTGAGTCTGGCATCTCCTGGTACAGCGATATCAATCAGCTGTACACTTCAGTTCTCTACAACTGCGATATCCGGCGTATTGTGTTCCAAATGGCGATCTCTCTGTATTCGAAAGTCCCACAAGATCTTCACCCTCTCATTCTCAACAATTTTTTCCTATGTTTCCACGACTTTTCGGACACAGGCAAGTCATATTTTTTACACAATGCCCAGTGGATTAATTTAGCAACTTGGTCATGTCTAGCTTTGTAATCAGTTTGCGCGATTTTGCTGCACTCACAGATTAGATGTGAAACAGTTTCAACTTTGTCATTGCAAAGTCGGCAATTTGGATTGTCAGTGGATTTTTGTATCTTCGCTTTCATGGCATTACTTTGTAATGCTTGTTCTTGAGCAGCCAGTATTAAGCCTTCCGTTTCTTTCTTTCTTTTTTTTTAAAACAAGTTTTATTAATTTTCCATTTTTACAAGATTTCAGGTATTTAAGGAAGCAACATGGTGGTTGGGTAATACATAGTCCAATAACATGCTTATCCATACATATATCAGTTTACATCATCAAAAATTTCCTCTCTGTTTCCCTTAGTTATTATACCAAATTCAAATTAATAAATTGCTAGTTATAACTCAATCATTTAAAACATTTATAAACAACTTTTAAATTATATGTCTCCAGCTCCTGTTTTTGATTTTTGTCTGGTTTCAATTACAATATTTCAGTTGTCTTAGTGTCCAATAATGTTGAAGTTTCAGATAACCCACGGTTCCCTAGTTCATGCAAAATAATATCATATCTAAAATACATTTATTATTTATTCCAGTAGATTCTTAATTTATTTCACAGTCATATTCTAATTTTCATTCTAATATTATCGCTTACTCATAAAATAACCTTTATCCTCTAAATCCATCTTCCATTTATAATTCAAAACAATTATTTGAATAACTAATTTATTTCCCTTATAGATATAAATCCTAAATGTTAAATCAAATAACAACTTTTAAAATCTCCATATCTCGTTACGTAGAATTTAAAGCTCTTCCATTAAATATCACATAAAGAAAGCCATTTTAAGTCTAACTCTGGCCTTCCTTTTATGCCAAGCCGGCTTCCATAAAAAAGCTTTTAGATCCTCAAGTGGCTCTCCCTTCATTCCTGCATATATCATTTGAATCAGGGGAGACCATCCAATCATC
The DNA here is from genome assembly GCA_023970755.1 of Azemiops feae. Taxonomy (NCBI): domain Eukaryota; kingdom Metazoa; phylum Chordata; class Lepidosauria; order Squamata; family Viperidae; genus Azemiops; species Azemiops feae. The sequence goes on along the minus strand of JALGBA010000668.1, from coordinate 126,105 downwards.
AGCCTATCAAGGAAGCCAGTCCCTTCACAGTCATTGAATTGTTGGCCAAATGGTTTAGGTCTCCATATTTGAGTTAATGCGTTTATCATACGTTCAGGCTGGTCTTCTTGTTCTTCTGGTTTTGGCTGGTTTGGATGAAAGGTCATGTTCAGTGTTGTAGTTGTTTTTGGATCATCTGGGTTGTCTAGAATCTCAGTATATTGTGTATGTAATTCCTCTGCACATTCCATCTTAGCATTGCTTTATTGAGTTTCTGTTGTTGTTGTAGTTGTAAAGTCTTTAAGTGAGGTCAAAATTTGAGTGTCAGAATTCTGGGTAAATTGTAGCTGGCAATCTTTAAAGTCCACATTGTTATTAGTTCCATCTTCTTCTGTTGCTTTTTGGGATGTAGATTCATCTAATGAGGTTGAAGCTGCATTTTGTGGCTTTAAAGTGGCGTGTAAATCTTTCATTCTAGAATTCACTAGCTCAGTGACCTCTCGGAGTTTTTCGATTATAAGTTTGACAGTAAGCTGTGGGTGGTGTTCCTCCATTTCTGTGATGTTTACAAATAGTCTTTTAGTGGAGACTATTTTTAATAAAAGTCAATAACTGTCCACCTCCACTGTAAAGAGATATTTTCTCCACCCAGCTGTTTCAAGTTCTTATCTTTTGTTGCTGTCAAGGACAAGTTTTAGTCTCAGGAATCTCCCAGTCAGAAAAAAAAATTATTATTTTTTCTTTTTTTTCCACTTGCTGTACCAAATTTTACCACAGGATGTCCCCAGTAGCATACAGAATGGAGCTTTTATCCGGTTCTTTCTTGATAGTTCCCATCTTAAGCCATGCCCATGTCAAGTTGTTATCACATTTTCCTTCAATGTTTTTCAAATGCTGTCCATGCAGAGCTTTGGTTTTCCATCTATTTAATCTGTCATCCAGCCGTTTTCCCTTATATTCTGCCTTTGTTTCTGTTATTTTTATAGTGCTCTCTGTTTTCACAGCCTGCAGCAATTTTTCTGTACTTTGATTCACATAATCATTCAAACTTCGTTTTTCTTCTTCTACAGTTTGGTGGATCTGCCCCCTATTTTTCTTGTCAGGTATAACCTGTCGATGTCACTTCGTGGATGTAGAGCGTGGTGCATATTCAAAAGTTTATGCATTTTCCGGTCTAGGCTTTCCAGTTCAGCCAAAGTCCAGTTCATAATTCCAGCTGGGTAGCGTATCACTATTTCCAGCATTCAGCTTTGATTTTAATATTTTGCGGACTCTCCTGATGTATTCCTTTTGCATTGACTCTTTGACTTTTCCATTCAAGATGTTATCTGCTTCCAATATGCCTAGGTATTTATAACCATCATCCTTTGCTAGTGCTTCCACAATACTTCCATTTCCCAGTTCTATTCCTTCTATTTTTGCCATTTTTCCTCATTGCATGGATAGTACAGCACATTTTCCAAGTCCAAAGTTCATTCTGATGTCGCTGCTAAACAATTGGACTGCGTTGAGTATTGATTCAAGTTCAGTGTGGCTTTTCGCGTACAGTTTTAAGTCATCCGTGTATAGTAGATGGTTTATCTTGCCATGCTGGCTTGAGATGTAGTATCCCAGTTTTGTGTTTCGTAAGATTATTGTCAATGGAATTAATGCGATATTGAACAGTAGTGGTGAAAGTGAGTCCCCTTGGAAAATTCCTCGTCTGATGTTAATTTCACTGATGTTCTCCCCATTTACTGTTTTCCATTTTTGCATATTTGCTTTAAAAAATGTACAGATATTTTTGCTGATTCCAAAGTTTTCCAAACATGCATTAATCCAGCTGTGGCGTAATGAGTCGAATGCCTTCTTGTAATCAATCCATGCCATATTTAAGTTTGTTTTCCGTCATTTTGCATTTTTAAGCACCATTTTGTCAATGAGCAGCTAATCTTTTGTTCCTCTCAATTTTTTATAGTTTCCTTTTTGTTCTACCGGATACAGATTGTTTTCCATCAGATGATTGAACACTGAATTTGCCAGTATTCTTGTAAAAAGTTTGAACATTGTTGGCAGACAGGTAACTGGGTGGTAATTGCTTGGTTCTGTGCTCTTTTCTGGGTCCTTCATTATCAAGTATGTTCGACCAGCTGTTAACCATTCTTCTCTTGTGGCATTTTGAAGCATTTCATCAAACTGAGTGGCCATGCGGTGATGGAGGCTGGTGAGATGTTTCAACCAGTATCCATGCAGCTCGTCCAGGCCAGGTGCACTCCAGTTCTTGACCTTCTTTACTTGTTTTGCAACCATATCAGTGGTTATTACAATATTCTCCATTTTGTTTTGTGTTGCTTGTTTTTGGATATTTTTGATCCAGGAGGCAGTTTTATTATGTTCCACTGGGATTTCCCAGAGTTCTTTCCAAAAGTTTAAAGTTTTTTCTTTACATGGGAGAACAGTAGTTTGGACTTGGTTTTCGTCAAGTGACCGATAGAAGAGGTGCTGGTTTCTTCTGAACTGGACATTTTCACGATATTGTTTTATTCGTCCTTTGTATCTTTCAATTTTCTTTGCTGTTGCTATTACACGCTGTTTTAGTTTTTCCATGGTTTCCGTTATTGTTTTTCCCTCCAGGTTATATTTTTTGTATAAACTATTTTTCAGCTTTTCATTCTTTAGTTTTCCTTCTTTCAAATATTTCAATTTGCTGACATCTCCTTTTTTTATTTTATTTTCAAGTCGAATTTTCCACTTTGGTGTTCCAGTGGGTTTCTTTTTTGGCATTTTATAACCCAATTCTGCAGTTATAACGGCGGCTGTACTGTACATTAGTTGGTTTGTTTCATATGGTGTGCTGGATGGGATGGAAGTTAATATGTTGTTCACAGCATTTAGCAGATCTTTCACTCGTTTGCTATGCACTTCACGAATGGCAGGCAGTCTTTTTCTTTCTGTGTTTTCTTTGATGTGGTTTTCAATCTTTTCTTTCAGCATTTTCACTAGATCACTTAGCTCTACACTTTTGAGTTGTTGCACAGGGGAATCTTCATCCCGTGTGGTGGCTTCTTCTGCTGGTTGGTCAGTTTGTTGGTCAGTTTGTTCAGGGGTTGGAACACTTTTTTCAGCCTGTTCATCATCATTACTTGTTGTTTTCTTTTTAGCCAATGTTTCTAGTTGTTGCATTTCCATATCTGTTAAAACTTTATTACGGGTGATGTAACATCTTTGATCCATTAATCGTTGTTCAGTTACGTCACTTTCCGGATGTTTTTCTTTCCACAGTTGCATCATTCTTTTTTGAAATCCCCTGGCTGTTGGTTCTGCCTGGTAGTAGCATTGGATGATTTCTCGTTTTTCTTCGATTGTCCAGGTTTTGCGCTTTTGTTCCAGTCGCTTTACAGTTGTACACTCTGGTTCCCCAGCAGTAACAACTGAGCCCTGTGGCCCATTTTTCAACAGATGTCCAGGAGCCATAGCATCTGATGCGGTCCTTGTTGACCCGGGCGACGACCGATCCGGTATGGGATTTTTTTTATTTCTTCTCATCATTAGTGATGGAAGGTGCCTGGGTTGGTTACGGTGGCTAAGCCACTACCGATCCGGAGATTGGTAATCCCATAACCATAGGGACTGCACCCGATAGCTGTCCAGGCCCAGCCACGGATTATCATTATCATTATCATTATCATTATCATTATCATTATCATTATCATTATCATTATCATTATCATTATCATTATCATTATCATTATCATTATCATTATCATTATCATTATCATTATCATTATTATCATTAAGAACTTACTGTAATCAGTTTTGAAAGTTTTGATTTTTCACTTCAAATAGAATATTTTCTGCACTACTTTAATGACACTTTAGCTTTAGGTGATTTCTGAACATAGATTTTCGGTTGCTGGGTCCCTGTTTAATTCTCACTGCCTATTTTATTTTCCAGAAAAGGGACAGAAACATTTCAAGTAAATATTGTGAAATTACCTTGAAACTACTATCCATGTTATTTTCATATCAATTTGTCAAAACAAGGAGAAAGAGGGAGAAGAGGAAGCAGTGACACAAGAAAAATACTTTTTGATGTTTTCTCATGATAACCCACCCTTGAAGCTTTTCTCAAATCTTGAATCTCAATTTGGCTTGAATTATATCTTCATGATTAATCCTTGAATCACAGATTCAGACTCATTTTGCATAATAGACAGAACTTAGCTAGGTGAGCAAGCATTCGAGTCAAAAGTAAATTCACAGACATTTTAGACTAATCAGGCAGTTGCCAGAAGTCAACAATAACTCAAAAGCACTCAAATAAAAGAAAAAGTAATCTAAATGTTTTGTTTTAAACAATATCTCAACAAATCCCTGCAGAGATCTGCCAAATATTTTATTTTAAATCTTAAACTGAAGGGGCATATTTTTAACAGCAGGGAAATTGAAAAGGGGGAATTCCATTATTCTTTGTTTTAGTCTTTTCTTCTTAATAGTTTCTTTATCTCAAGCCTTAGAATAATGATGAAGCCTTTTTGTAAAAATATGCAAAACAGCAATTCAGCACTGAAGAACACTCTGCAGGTCTCCTTTCTCTTTGTAATTTTTTCTTTAGCTGCTCCTCTTTCTCTTTCACAGAACAGCTGTATTCATGACTTTGGGCCCATAATATTGTTGACTGAAATTCTTTTGCGTGTGTTCCTGAAGAGTAAGAATATAATTTGAGCAAGTAGCTCTTGTGAGTTTGTGTAGGGAGGACAGGCACAGACAAAACCCAGATCTCAGCTTCCTCAGTCTATTAGTAAAAGAGTTGGAAAAATGCTTAGGAAAGGATTTAGACAGGAAATGAGTTTGAAGACTAAGGAAGAAAGTACCTTGATCTTAGCAATCCCAAAAGAATAAAGAGAAAACATAAGAGAAATTCCTAACTTTCTATTCACAAAACACTGTCCCTTCTGATCTGCAATTGAAGTCTCAACCTATTTGACAACTAAGAAAATCATCTGCCAAAGCAGTACATCCTGAAGATTAAATTACCTGCTACTCAACATTATCCTATGGTTGTTGGCATGACTTCATAGAATGTAAAGCATGTGCCACAGCATACAATGCATTATATATACTGTAACTATGACTGGTGATCTTAATTTTTTTTTAAAAAAAGGCCCAGGAACGCTCTCCAGTTTTGCCTTCCCAGGGCAGACCTCAGTTTCCACATTCACAGATCGATTTGGAAATATATAGACAACGCATGCTCATCTTTGATGAAACCACGTTGGTGAGAGAATGAGAAATGATATTTTGTCTGAAGAAATTACTGAAATCCTTTAAGGACAGATTGAATATAATAAGAACCAAATCAAACCAAACATGTTGGTGAGGTTGTAACAGAAATGGAACTAATTTATATAACTGGTGGTCTTGCACAAAAATAAACATTTTTTTTGAAAAAATACATTTTAATTGAAATAGTAAAAATACTTAATCGAGGTGTGCTCAGCTCTAACTTAAGCATTAACAGCATTTGTGGAAATAAAATTACAGTAACTTTGTTGGTGACTATTAGAAGTGTAACTGATACATTGAAGACAATAATATTTCAATGTCAGCTTAGATTCAATCATGTTGAGAGGTAGCCCTAGCAACCTAGCAAAAAAAGAAAAAGAAAAAGGGAGCTTGGTATAGATCATAATAATTTTCTAACAGTCTGGGGAATTGACGGCAGTTATGACATCAGAGTGAATTTAATTCAGAGGACCATCAGGTATACTGCTGTGGGCAAGAATCCCTCAGAAGAAATGGAGTAGCCTTCATAGTCAATAAAAGAATAGGAAAAGCAATACTGGGATACAATCCCCAAAATGACAGAATGATCTCAGTGCGAATCCAAGGCAAACCATTCAATATCACAGTAGTCCAAGTCTATGCCCCAACCACTGGTGCTGAAGAGGATGAAATTGACCGGTTCTATGAAGTCCTACAGCACCTTATAGAATCAACACCAAAAAATGATGTCCTTATCATCATGGGGGATTGGAATGCTAAAGTAGGAAGCCAAAAGATAACCAGAATAAGAGGCAAGTTTGGCCTTGGAGTACAAAATGAAGCAGGGCACAGGCTGATAGAATTTTGTCAAGAGAATATGATGGTCATAGCAAACACTCTTTTCCAACAACCCAAGAGACGGCTCTACACATGGACATCACCAGATGGTCAACACAGAAATCAGATTGACCATGTGCTCTGCAGCCAAAGATGGAGAAGCTCTATACAGTCAGTAAAAACAAGACCAGGAGCTGACTGTGGCTCAGATGAGCTTCTCATTGCAAAATTTAGGCTTAAATTGAAGAAAGTAGGGAAAAACACTAGGCCACTCATGTATGAACTAAATCATATCCCTGATGAATATACAGTAGAGGTGACAAATAGATTTAAGGAATTAGATCTGATAGAGTGCCTGAAGAACTATGGACAGAGGTTCGCAACATTGTACAAGAGGTAGCAACTAAAACCATCCCAAAGAAAAGGAAATGCAAGAAAGCAAAATGGCTGTCTGAGGAAGCTTTGCAAATAGCTGAGGAAAGAAGGGAAGCGAAAGGCAAGGGAGAAATAGAAAGATACACCCAATTGAATGCAAAATTCCAGAGAATAGCTAGAAGAGATAAGAATGCCCTCTTAAATGAACAGTGCAAAGAAATAGAAGAAAACAATACAATAGGGAGAACCAGAGATCTTTTCAAGAAAATTGGAGATATGAAAGGAACGTTTCACGCAAAGTTGGGCATGATAAAGGACCAAAATGGCAGGGACCTAACAGAGGCAGAAGAGATTAAGAAAAGGTGGCAAAATTACACAGAAGAACTATACAAGAACGAGCTTAACATCCCTGATAACCATGATGGGGTGGTCACTGACCTCGAGCCAGACATCCTAGAATGTGAAGTGAAATGGGCCTTAGGAAAGGTGAGCAACAACAAAGCTAGTGGAGGTGACAGTATTCCAGCTGAGCTATTCAAAATCTTAAAAGACGATGCAGTAAAAGTGCTACACTCAATTTGCCAGCAAATTTGGAAAACTCAACAGTGGCCACAGGATTGGAAAAGGTCAGGTTACATTCCAATTTCAAAGAAAGGCAATGCCAAAGAATGTTCAAACTATCGCATCATTGCACTCATTTCATATGCAAGTAAAGTTATGCTTAAAATCCTACAAGCTGGACTCCAGCAGTATGTGGATCAAGAACTTCCAGAAGTACAGGGAGTATTTTGAAGAGGCAGAGGAACTAGAGATCAAATTGCTAACATACACTGGATCATGGAAAAAGCTAGTGAGTTCCAGAAAAACATCTACTTCTGCTTCATTGACTATGCTAAAGCCTTTGATTGTGTGGATCACAACAAATTGTGGCAAGTTCTTAAATGGGAATACCAGACCGTCTTCTTTGTCTCTTGAGAAACCTATATGCAGGTCAAGAAGCAACAGTGAGAACTGGACACGGAACCACTGATTGGTTCAAAATTGGGAAAGGAGTCCGGCAAGGCTGTATTCTGTCGCCCTGCCTATTTAACTTATATGCAGATCACATCATGAGAAAGGCAGGGCTAGATAAATCAAGATTGCCGGGAGAAATATCAACAACCTAAGATATGCAGATGATACCACTCTAATGGCAGAAAGTGAAGAGGAACTAAAGAGCCTCTTGATGCGGGTGAAGAAGGAGAGTGCAAAAGTTGACTTGAAACTCAACATCAAGAAAACCAAGATCATGGCATCCAGCCCTCTCAATTCCTGGCAAGTAGATGGGGAAGAAATGGAAATAGTGACAGATTTTATCTTCCTGGGCTCTAAGATCACCACAGATGGGGACTGCAGCCAAGAAATTAAAAGACGCTTGCTCCTGGGGAGGAAAGCTATGGCAAATTTAGACAGCATACTAAATAGCAGAGACATCACCCTGCCAACAAAAGTATGTATAGTCAAGGCCATGGTTTTCTCAGTTGCAATGTATGGCTGTGAAAGCTGAACCATAAGAAAGGCTGAGCACAAAAGAATTGAGGCCTTTGAACTATAGTGCTGGAGAAGACTCCTGTGAGTCCCTTGGACTGCAAGGCGATCAAACTGGTCAGTCCTAGAGGAGATCAACCCTGACTGCTCTTTAGAAGGCCAGATCCTGAAGTTGAAACTCAAGTAATTTGGCCACCTAACGAGAAGGAAGGACTCACTGGAGAAAGATTGAGGGCAATAGAAGAAGGGGACAACAGACAATGAGGTGGCTGGAGGGAGTCACTGAAGCAGTAGGCGTGAGCTTAAATGGACTCCAGAAGATGGTAGAGGACAGGAAGGCCTGGAGGAACTCTGTCCATAGGGTCGTGATGGGTCGGACACGACTTCGCAACTAACAACAACAACAATGATATCAGGTAATAAACTATAAAACAGTGAGTTCTACTTCTGTCTTAGGCACAAAACCAACCAGGGGACTTTGGGCCAGTCACTCTCAGCCATAAATTGAGATACTTATAAAACAGCATTCTATGGTCATGGTTTTATTCATTAAAATGGTTCTGGTTTTTTTTAGTATAGAAAACATATTTAGAGAATCCATTGTAAAATAAGAAAATAAGATAGCAGTATATAACTTTATTTAATATATTTCTTTTTCAAAAAAGGAAAGCAATATTTGTACACACATGTGTGTTTCAAACCACCCTTTTCCCTTCACATGTTGATTGCAGTATAGCCACAACCATTTTTTTACTTAAAAGAAATCCATCATTCCAAAAACTGATACAAAGCAAGGAATCTTCGTGCTTTAAGATTACAGGCTATGGGAAGTATGTTTATAGTGTATTTTTTCCTATTTCAGATTCAATCTTAGTCATCTAAGCAACGTGATTCAAATCAATTTGTTTGCAATATGCAACCTGTAAACTTAATGAGAATCATTTCTTTTTAATCTCTCAGATTTCACTTAAAACTGATATGACCAGACTTTGCTCCTATACTGAAAACTCACCTAAGAATTTCTACCTCTCCAAAATTAGTGACCAAATTATAACAGCTTTCAAATAAAGCTGTCAAAAGACAGAAATAATTAAAGAGTTTAGTTGTATATTATTAACTTTTTCTCTTAATTAGTTGTTCTCTATTGTTTAGCTGTGGCAAAACGATGATAATGTAACATTTGGGGAAATACATACAGACAAGCAACCCAGCACTAGAAGCCAAAATGGAGAAAACCTCCACAGCCACCATGTATTTGCCTTTGGTGCTCAGGTAAGATGGAACAAAAGAGAGCCACACACTGCAAAAGATCAGCATGCTGAATGTGAGACATTTGGCCTCATTAAAACTGCTGGGGAGATTCCTGGAGAAAAAAGCAAGAGTGAAACTGGCAGTTGCCAGAAAGCCCATATAGCCCAGAACACAGTAGAACATCGTGGCTGAACCTTCATTGCATTGGAGTATTATTTCCTCAATTTCTGAATGGGTATTAGTGTCAGGGAAAGGAGGAAATGTGGCCAGCCATATTGTACAGATACCTGCTTGAATCAGGGAACAAGAAAGAACAATGGAGGTGGCCAGTCCTCTTCCCACCCAATTCCTCATTCTGGATCCTGGCTTGGTGGCCATGAAAGCCAGAACCACAGTGATGGTTTTTGCCAGCACAGAAGACACGGCCACTGAGAAGATGATGCCAAAGCTAATTTGTTGGAGGAGACATATTATATTGCCAGGTACAACAAGGAACTGCAGTGAGCAAAGGAAGCAGAGGAGGAGGGAAATGAGTAGAATGTAGGTGAGATTTCGGTTATTGGCCTTGACAATAGGAGTATGGTGATACTTCAAAAATATTGTCAGCACCACAATTGTGCAGACAGAAAAGAAAAGTGCCAGAATCAGTAGACATATTCCCATTGGTTCCTCAATGGATAAGAATGATATTCTCTTGGGAAGACATGAATCTTGATCCTTATTTGGATATTGACCTTCTGGACATTTGGAACAGTCATCCATGTCTGGAATTTAAATACACATGTATTATATATAAACATACATGCATATGTATATATATACTGAAATTTGTGCTTCTGTTTTGTGATTATTATATGAATATCATTATGACACATTAAATTGCCTTTCCTAAGAGCAAAATTGGCACTGACATTATTCATCTGACTTACAAATCGTGTATTTGGATTTTAACAAGGCAATTATCTCCGAAGGATTCTACTTAATATTCTAATATGATTACTACCTCTTATCAATTATATGCATTTACCTATATATTTATCTGGTTGCACAATTGCACAATCTTGTCTTTATTGAATGCAATCTGCTACAATATCTTTTTAACAGTATTATTTTAAATAATGTAAATAAAACTAAACATAAGAGGAATGTTCTCCTATCACTTCATCTATAGTGAATTTGTTTATTTTGTATGTTCCTGCAGGTTAAAATGTGTGTTCATATCCATATATGCAAGTACGCTCAAGTAAAAGAGCTAAGATTTTCCATATATCATCAACACGTTTCATATCACTCATGTGATACAGACTTTATGGGAGACAAAACATTACATAATTATAGAAATGAGAAGGTAATCCCAGTGTAAGGGAAATTGGGGGTTTCAATGTTATTTTAATGACTCGGTTAATTTTTTGTTTCTTTTTGTTTGTTTGTTAAACCAGAGCCATAGTTAAATGCTTGACTCTTTGCCTTAAGTCTTCCTTTCAGTTAGTAAGGCAATCCTTCCTTCTGAGGACAACATAATATGACAACAAGCAAAAGAATATAACTCAGCTTTTTGTAGCCATAATACAACTTGGTTCATGATTCCTTTTACCCTTCTGGCTTGACATTTTCTCTCTGGGACAGGGATGGCAATCATAGCAGCAAAATGGCTTCACCTCCTGCTTTCTTCTGAAATTACCAGGACTGCAGCTCTCAGTACACACTGAAATAGGCAGTGTCTACCCAATAATAAGTAAAATAAGAAGGGAAATATTAGTGTTCACTCTGGTACTTGAAAAGAAGATTTTAAAAAGTCACGATTGTTTAATATTTATTTATATGCCACCCATTTAATGATAAAGTGACTAAGTGGCTTACAAAGAGTAAACAACAAATATAAAATCAGTTACAATTTTTTAAAAAAATATGTGAAAACTGAAACCAAAAAAATGGAAGGCAGGATGAGGAGATCTTTTTACTCCATCAACCATCTCCAGCAGTGAGCACCCTTCCTGGGGCCCCAGGACAACCAGCAGAATCAAGATCTGCCAAAAGGCCAAAAGGGTGGGATCAGTTCCTATCTTTGGTGATAGAGCAGTCCACATTGTCATGGTCCTAGATGAAAAAGCTCTTCTCCTTGATCCTATCTGCCAAATTCCTTAGCAGATGGGATCCACAGCAGATCCCTTCTGCTGGAGCAATTTGGGTGGATTAGTCTCATTGGGTTAAGATAGTTCCTCAGATATCCTGGAACCATGCTATATAGGACTTTAAAGGTAAAAACCAACAACTTTTATTGGACCTAGAAGCAAACTGGTAATGAATGCAGCTTGCACAACAATGGTGTTATGTATGCCTCCCCATGAGCCTCCAGAACTGTGTGCATTACTGCATTTTGCACCAATCTTAGATTCTGAGTACTCTTCAAGGATAGCGCTATGCAGAGCACATTGTAGTAATCCAAATGAGAGGTGACTAAATCATGAGTGAATATGTACAGGGCCTCATAATCCTCACAACTAATGCACAACATTAAGTAGCCACAATTGTCACCTGCTTTTTGTGACTCTAGGAGAATCTTAAGTTTATGCATCAAGTGTATCTAAGGTAATGCAATTCCATCCATAAATAAAGATGCTAACTGTTCTGTTTCTTGCGTTGGTAGGCATTGAAGAGGCCAGACTCAAAAACAGCTATTTCTTTATTCATGGTAAAACAGAACTCAGAACAAAATGGCTCCACTCCTTTTTATACATTCAACCTGGGGTGTCGCCAGCCAATCATTGCAATGTATTTTCCCACTCAATTGCATGCTAGTCATTGCTTGCAGACAGCAAGTCTGACCAAGCAGGCCACGTGGTCTGCTGACTGTTCTGGTGCAGCTCCCTGCACCTGTTCTCAATTAAGCCCAATACATAACACCCCTCCCCTCTTGGTTCAGGAGTAAATACTTGCTATTGTATAATACTACAAGCATTCCCTTACAAAGTACAACATAACAACAATAATACATAACATTATAGGTCTTCCATTTCAAGACATTATAACAAACAATAGTTGACAACATTATAGGTCTACAATCTCAACAGAACATACATAAAGCATCCCCATTTGCAAATAAATGCACAAACATTACATTTGCACAGACAGGAACTTTACATAGTCCCTTAAATACTTTGGTGGGCCCTTTGCCCGCTCCGATCGCCTCGGAGCTGCTGCAAGCGCCCGATCTGCAAGCTCGCCTGCCAGGCTTGGCAGACTGGGACTTTGGGACCCATTCAATATGGGTGAAACCGGATCGGGCAGGCTGGCCTGTTCCGGTAGACCCGAGCCTCTGTCCATTTGACATCGGCTGGCCTATTCCGGTCGGCTCAACCCAGAGTTCTGCAGTGGGGTGGAATTCCCCTGATCGGCGTAAACAGCTGGTTGGAACGGTAGACTCAAGTCAGAGTTCCGCTGTGGGGTGGAATTCCCCTGATCGGTGTAAACAGCCGGTTGGGAGCGCTGTCCCGTAGGCGCAAAGCCCGAGGTAGGAATGGCTTGAAAATCCGATTGAATGCAATGTCCCATTGACGTGGTGCCCGAGTCAGGAGCCACCTCGTTGGCAAACCCCTCTTTTGATAATTGCAGTGACCTGCTGTCACTGTGCGGCTGAGCTTCACAATCAGGATCGAGGGCTTCCTCCCCCCCCAAGAGCAGAGGAAGGATGGAAGAGTGGCTAGGTAACCTCCAACAAAGCTGGTCAATGTGCCTTCTTAGCACGCGACCATCTTCCAACGCCACTTCATAGGAAAGTGGCCTGGTAATCTTGCAAACCTCAGCTACCACCCACAATTGGCCTGGACCGTAATTGCGAGCCCAAACCGGATCACCCATTTTCAATTGCCTTGGTGCCCACGGCTGTGACACCTGTGATGCAACCTGGTCTGGGTGTAATCTATCTAACTTGGTGATAAGGTGGCGACCTGATCGGAGCTCATCTGGGCTCTTGCCCGTAGACATGCATGGAGTTGTGTGGTGGCAGAGGAGAAAATCTGCCAACCTGTGATGCCAATTTCCATGAGTGTTCCTTTTTACGGAGTCTTTAGTTGTGCGAACCATTTGCTCTGCTTGCCTGTTTGAAGCCGGGTGGAACAGTGCCGAAGTAGCATGCCGGATCAAATTAGCTCGTAGAAAGGACTGGAACTCTGACGAAGCAAATTGAGCTCCGTTGTCAGAGACAATTACATCTGGGAGGCCACGTGTGGCAAAAATGCCACGAAGCACCCTAATGGTGATGGCGGCTGTCGTACTGGACACTGGAATGACTTCCAGCCACTTAGAGTGACTGTCCACCACAATGAGGAAGAGCTGCCTATGAAAGGGGCTGGCATAGTCAATATGGATCCTTGACCAAGGAGCGTGAGTGGTTTCCCATCTATGGACGGGAGCCTGTGGCATTTCTGACCGGGACTGCTGGCAAATGTGGCACCCGTGGACCTGGGCCTCGATGTCTTTATCGAGCCCAGGCCACCAGAGATGGCTGCACGTGAGCGCCTTCATGCGGACAATGCCCGGATATCCCTCATGCAAGGAATCGAGGACTCTAGTCCTCAGTGAGGCTGGAATTACTACCCTGCTTCCCCACAGGATACAACCCTTAAAGGTGGATAATTCATGCTTCTGTTTCCAGAAACTCTGGAAGTTAGGGCCAGGACACGTGTCAGGCCACCCTGAGAGCACCCAGTTCAACACGCGTGTTAGCGTGTTGTCAGTAGCTGTTTCTGCAGCTACATCCCCTGCATTGAGGGGAGGCTCCGGAAAATCCTGGATGGACAGGATATGGTTGGCCGGTGCAGGATCAGGCTCTAGTTGCCTTAAGGGCAGCCTACTCAGGCCATCTGCATGGCCCATCTCTTTACCCGGTTTGTGCACCAAGCAATACTCATAAGCGGATAGGAATATTGACCACCTCAACATTCTAGTAGAGATGATTTGGGGTGTCTGCTTGTTTGTTGTGAACAACCCCAGAAGTGGCTTGTGGTCAGTAAAGACCGTAAAACATACAAGAAGAGGCCATACAAGAAGTCGTGAAACTTCTTGATGCCAGCCATGATTGCCAGTGCTTCCCTATCTATTTGAGCGTAGTTTCGCTCAGCAGCAGACAGAGTCCTGGAATAGTATGCTATAGGGACTTGTGTCCCATCAGCCCTGAGATGACTTAAGACAGCCCCGATCCCATACGGGGATGCATCACAAGCTATGCTAATTGGCAATTGCTCATTGAAATGAGCCAACACTGCATTGGAAGATAACAAAGCCTTGACCTCTGCAAAATTCTTATCGTGGACCCTTGTCCACTTCCAAGGGGTCTGTTTGTCCAAGAGCCGGTGTAACTGCTCTGCCACTGCGGCCTTGTGGGGAAGGAAGGCATGGTAGAAATTGAGAAGTCCCAGGAAGGCTTGAAGCTCTCCCTTTGTTTTGGGACTGGGTGCCTGCTGAATTGCTTTAAGCTTTGATTCAGCAGGATGGATGCCTTTGGCATCAATTCTAAAGCCCAAGAATTCCGTGGAAGTGACTCCAATCTTGCACTTCTCTTGTTTGAGCTTCAGCCCCGCTTCGCGGAAATGCCGCAAAACAGCCTGAAGCCTGTCTGCCAAGTTTTCGACTGACTCCCCTGCGATGAGGACATCATCGAAGTATGGGCAGACCCCTGGAATATTATGGAGCGTGCGTTCCATCACGCTCTGAATTATGCCAGAGGCTACATTCACTCCAAACTGTAACCTTAGAACCTTGAAGGCTCCCCAGTGAGCCTCATAATCGTTTGGGCCTCTGCCGTGGCGTCATCCACCGGCAGCTGCTGGTGGGCCTGAGCCAAATCTAGTTTGGCGAAAATACGCCCTCCCTGTAGAGACGCCAGAATATGGCTGACTACAGGCACCGGGTAGGAATGCTGCTGGAGAGCTTTATTCAATGTACATTTGTAGTCAGCACAGATTCTGACTTCTCCATTGGCCTTAAGTGGCGTGACAATGGGGGTTTCCCGTGGACTGCTGTCCACAGGTTCCAAAATGCCCTGCTGAAGCAATTTATCCAGCTCCACATTTATCCTTTGCTTGAGAGCAAATGGCACCCGATGAGGCTTAATCCTGATCGGTGCTATTGAGGGATCTAGTCTTAAAGCAATAGGAGGCCCTTTGTATGCTCCTAACTCTGGGCTGAAAACATCAGCAAATTCCTTACAAACTTCTGCAAGGCTTGCCGTTTGCAGACTGTTTAACCTGGATGCCTAGTGCATTAAACAAATCGAGTCCAATCAGACTTGTGCGGTTGCCCTCAACAACTATGACATCCAACGGACCCTTGAAATTCCTGAATTTCACACTAAGTATGGCCTCCCCCTTGACGCTGACTCGGGAATTCTGGAAATCGGTCAAGAGGAGATTCGACGGCCTGAGCTTAACTCAATGGCCACTTTTACAGCAAATCTGTCCCAGGGTTTTTTGAGAAATTATGGACAGAGTGGAGCCCGTGTCCAGTTCCATGTCTAAGGGAACCCCCTGCAGTTTGACTTCAAGATGAAGCTTTTTCTTCAAGGGCCGGTGGGCACCTGTTCTAAACACGCTTCTTCTCGTCGCGCAAAAACCCACCTGTTTCTGGCTAGGGACCCCGGTACCTTTCCGAGGCAACTCTTCCACAGAACGGTCTTTTGTGCGACCCAAACAAATGGAGGCAATGTGGCCTTGCCTGCCACATGCCTGGCAAGTTGCGGTGCAGAAACGACAGTCAGCCCGCTTGTGGCAGCCTCCACACCCGATACACCGAGGAAAGGAAACTGCCTTCTCAGGAAGCCTGTGGGGCCTTCTTTCTTGTGGTTGCTGTAACCGATCGACCTCGCCGTCTGACTCAGAGTCTTCAACCCTCTCGGCGTCCTCTTGGTGGACGGTTCCGGGGCTTGGCGGGTTCTTCAATAGCCGCAAGGCCTTAACAGCTCTGCCCACTGTTTCTTCAGCCGTGACCTCCCTCAAAACGTCTTGGAAGGAGACGGTTTCTCTGGCGAATATCTTCTGCTGAAGATCGTGGCTTCTCAGACCACAGATGAGCCGGTCTTGTAACCGGTCTTCAAGGTCCTTAAATTCTCACGGCCTTGCAGCTTGTCTTAACGCAGCAATGAAGTCAGCAGCGGACTCCCCAGGATCCTGGTCCCACTGTTCGAAAGCATGTCACCAAGCTATGACCAACAGCTTCAGCTCAAAATGTTGTTTGAGCATTCTTTTCAGTTCTGCGTAAGTGATGGACTCCAAGGGTGCCGGAGCAACCAGGTTCTCTGCGATATCAAAGGTTTCTTGTCCACAAACACACAACAGTGTCGCGGCCTTCAGTCCATCATCCTGAACCTGGTTGACTCTGAGATAATTTTCCACCCTGGCAATGTAGGAGCTCCAATGTTCAGGGTGCTTGACGTTGAATTCAGAAAGACGAGCAATCTTTGCCATGGTGTAATGTTGGCAGCCCTTTCAACGCCTCATGCTGTGTAGGCTTTCGAAGTGGTTCCAGGATGACTCCTAGCGGCACTCTCCTCCAGCAATTCTGGAATGGCAGGCAGAGTGAAGGAGGTTGGAATGCCATACTTCTCAGCGATTTCAAGGATTTCCGTGGTGAGTTAAAGCTTGACTTTTGCGGCAGCACGATGCCATCCTCGTCGCCAATGTTCTGTGTCTTGCGTTGGTAGGCATTGAAGAGGACGGACTCAAAAACAGGTATTTCTTTATTCACGGTAAAACAGAACTCAGAACAAAATGGCTCCACCCCTTTTTATACATTCAACCTGGGGCATCACCAGCCAATCATTGCAACGTATTTTCCCGCTCAATTGCATGCTAGTCATTGCTTGCAGACAGCAAGTCTGACCCAGCAGGCCACATGGTCTGCTGACTGTTCTGGTGCAGCTCCCTGCACCTGTTCTCAATTAAGCCCAATACATAATACTAACAATCTTGAGGTCTCTTGAATCCACAGCTACTTATGAGGGTTCAACTGAAGCCCTATCCAGACCCTTACAGCCTCCAGGCATTCCTAAAGGCCAACCATTGCATTATTTGGATAACCAAGGATAGAAATGTAAAGCGGAGTATCATCTGCATACTATGATATCTAATCCTAGTGGACAATCACTTAAATATGAGCCAGCAGTGTGCTGCAGCTGCCAAAAAAGCCAACACAGTGCTGGGCTGCATTAACAGAGGGATAGAATCAAGATCACGTGAAGTATTAATAAACTTTACAATGCCTTGGTAAGGCCACACTTGGAATACTGCATCCAGTTTTGGTCACCACGATGTAAAAAAGAGTGAGACTCTAGAAAGAGTGCAGAGAAGGGCAACAAAGATGATTAGGGGACTGGAGGCTAAAGCATATCAAGGAACGTTTGCTGGAATTGGGTATGTCCAGTTTAATGAAAAGAAGGACTAGGGGTGACATGATAGCAGTATTTCCAATATCTCAGGGGCGGCCACAAAGAAGAGGGAGTCAAGCTATTCTCCAAGGCGCCTGAAGGCAGGACAAGAAGTAATGGATGGAAACTAGTCAAGGAAAGAAGCAACCTGGAACTGAGGAGAAAATCCTGACAGTTAGAAAAATTAACAGGGACAACTGCTCCAGAAGCGAGTGAATGCCCCAACACCTGGAGTTTTTAAGAAGAAGAATGGACAGCCATTGTCTGAAATGGTATAGGGTTTCCTGCCTGAGCAGGGGGTTGGACTCGATGACCTCCAAGGTCCCTTCCAACTTTATTATTATTATTATTATTATTATTATTATTATCCCATGGTGCCAGATGATCTCATCCAGTGGTTTTATGTAGATGTTAAAAAGAACTGAGCCCTATGCCGCCTTGCAAAGGAATGGTTATGGACTGGACCACTTGCTCCACATTAACACTGACTACAAATGGCCTTGGAGAAAGAAACCAAACCAGTGAAATACTGCACCACTGAATGCCAAATTCTGCAATTGGCCCAAAAGAATACCATAGTCAGTATATAAAAAGCCACTGAGAGATCAAAGAGAGCAAGGATAGATGCATTATCCCTATCCTACTCTCACCAGAGATCATCCACAAGCTTGAATAGGGAAGCTGGCATGAAGTCGCATTGCACTCATGCAACATCCCACTTAATGACAATGGGCAATTAGCTAATGATCACAGCTAGAACCAATAGTGCAAATCAGTGCAGTAACATGATGATTCATTTTATGACTTAGCAATAAAGTTGCTGGCCCCAATTATGGTTAGTAAGAAAGCATCATCTCAGACATCCAAACAAAATCATCTACATTCAGAACTTACTTGGTTGAAAGTGCTGGGCCAGGTGATGGCTTCCTCATGAATGGTGAACATTTGGTCTTTAGCAGCCCAGGGATCCAGCTTCCCAACTTTCACTCGATGCAAGGACTGGTTGGGGAATGTGACCCAATTCTCAATATCCAGTCCTGTAACCAGTTCTCCTTTTTCATCAAAGGAAATTTCATCCCCAGCACTGTTGTTAAAAGCAATTCTTTTCAAAAAGAAGTGAAGCTGAATATAGAAACGATTGAACATATTTGTGAAAGGAAAAGAGAAGACAGTGAGAACAAGATTAAGATACAGAATTATGTGACAGATCAAAACAATGAGGGGGGATACTTCCTAATGTGCAATGCTCTGATGGTCTACCAGATACATTTGGTTATATGGCATTATTGATCAAAAATGATTTTACCATAGTCTACAACTATTTAATAATAAAGAAATTTAATGCACACATCCCACCCTGCTCAAGTAACCATACATCTAGGAGAATGTAATTCTCAAAAGTTTACCTTGTTGGGTAGGCAGATGTTATTTATTACATAAATTTGTACTATTATTTTGCAAGGACTAAGTAGAAATATTCTTCCCAGGTATTATTAAAGATGTGCAAATCAGGGAAGATTTATATAGAAAATTTTAGATATACAAATAATATAACAGATATAATTATTGCAGCTATAATTGTAGCTTAGCATCTGTCATGTCTGGATGTCTAAAAAAATCCAGTCAGTCACTTGCTGGCAACAGAGAGATACAGAAATGACTTTTTGCTGCTATCTAGTGTTGTCTGAGTTTTTACTAAAATAGCAACCCTAAAAGAAAAAATATCTAGTTCCCTGTGACATTCTGAGTTGGGTTTAAACAAAGGCTGGGTTTGAGAGGCATTGAGATTAGTGAAGGTGACACCAGTGAAGAGTTTTGTTAGTCTTTTTCTTTTTTCTTTTAAAGTTATATTCTCCTCTTTCTGTTTTTGTTTTTTATTTTTTGCTTGTGGTATGCCAGAATGAGGTTGAGTCATTGTATATGGCTGCCTGAAAGAGTTTTTTATGGCTTCCTTTTTCTTGCATGCCAGCAGATGTTGATACTATCTTTTCTGGTGGAGGAGGTTCAGTACAGCAGATAGTTAAAAGTGGTAAGTGGTAGCAAGAGGTGTTTTTGACGTTAACAAACATCTTGTGAAACCATAGCTTGGGCTGGTGTGATAGTTGCCTCAAAGTGCACTATTATTATGGGTTATATGCTGGTGGAGCTCTTGGATAAGGATGTTGTAATTTTTCAAGAGTGCATCAGGAGTTTCAACTGATGTCAGAGCAGACTGAAGGTACTGTAGGAGATCTGAGGTAGCTTAGTTATCATTTGATTTAGATGGGGGTTCACTTGGCTTTGCAGAAAATTCTTCCTCTGTGTGTGTCTCTTAAATGAGGCATTTTAATTGGAGCAGGATTGGAAAGTGATTGCTGTTATACTTCTAGAATCTTGGAAAAAAGTAGAAGTTCTCTATTAATTATTATATAATTAATAGCATGCATTCTGAAGCCAGATAGGTAGCTGAATTCAACTGGATGGTCAACTTCAAGGGCACCATTTAAAATGTGGAGGTTCAATCTGAAGGCTGTTTGAGCCAGGCACAAACTTTGATTTCTGAACTTTTGATCAATGGGTGAGAACGTAACCTTCAGCCTCAGTGCTGAAAAGGGGATACTTATTTTGTGCATAGAAAGCATGGTAATTGACACAAAATCTACCATTGAGGTTCCTTCCCAGGACTACCAATTCAACAGCATAATGAAAGTAGCATTAGTTTCTAGATCATCCCACAAGCATCTGATTTGGAGTTTCTTTCTCAATGGCAGTACAGAGGCATTTATCATCAACAGGGCATAATAAAACTTGAATGAGAAGAATGGCATTGACATAGCTTATAAAATAGTGGATACTAGTGTTTTAGTTCTGGTTACCCCCCAACTAAAAATAAAATTGTAATAAACTAAATAGCAGTTTTTAACAATTTCTCAGCAGTCCAGGTTTCTTCACTAACCTGGTTTCCAGGTTAGAAGGGTAATTTTTGCAGGGGTGGTAGCTTCTCATTAGCTGATGAATGGGTTGGTTTTAACTGTGTCTAGCTCTGTGGGGTGGAAGGTAGGGTACCAGAATGTTATTTGCACCCAAAGAATGGGAGTGAAATGGAGTGAAGTGGATCAGACATTAGAATAAAGTTTATCAGGTGAGTGACAGTGAAGGAGCAGCACTGGAAAATTGTTTTGATCTTTTCTTATTAGAGAATCTCCTCTATTTAAGTTTGAGCCTATACTAAGGAGACTGTCAATATCTGTCCATATCCACTGGCAAGACTTTCTTAGTTAACTTTGCCCATTATTATTTCACCCCTCCTGTGGGTCTTAGAGGTGTTTCCTAAACCTTGGTTGGTAAATATATTTTGTTATCTCATAGTTATACAACATCTCTTTCTTAACACATAAACCTTGTACACAAGCCCTATATAATTTGTTAACATTTTCCTTTGAACCAGTTCAACCACCACAAGCAACCATAACAAAGTCAACTGTCATCAAAACAAAAACTCTCTAAAACCTCAACACTGTAAATTTTGTTCCTTTTTTTTATTAGGCCAAATGGAAAGGTTAGTGAGGATGATAAGTGTGGAAGCACTGAAAATCATACATAATAACTATTCATCTCAGAGAATTCCTTCCTCTTATTCCGTACCTAATCTTTCTCTTTTTAATCAGTCCCTTGTTCAACCTCTCCTTATATCCTTCTGCTTCTCCACTAATTGATGTTTCAATGCAGGTACTACAGTCTTAAAACTTACTGGTAGTACGTTTGGAAACCAGAAACGATTACAGATTTCCTGTTGCCTTTCTGAAAGTTGTGTCCTTTCTTTTTGTAATCTTTAGTTCAGCTGCTCAGTTTAATTTGTCCTTCTTCTCTTTCACATAACAGCTGTATTCATGACTTCAGTTCCATAATGTTTTTAACAGAAATTATTTTGAGTGTGTGCCTGAAGAATGGGAATCTAAGGAGCAAATTGCTCAGAAAAGGATTTAGAGAAGCAGTGAGTTTGGAAGACTAAGGCAGAAGCAAACTACTCAAGACTTTTTTTTAAAAAAGACTAAAGAAAGAACACAAGAGAAATTCCTAACTTTCTATGCAAAGAACAATGTGACTTCTAATCTGAAATTCACATCTCATTTCTCTCATTATTTGACTCTTGAGAAGATTACCTTCCATGGCTTTACATCCTGAAGATTAGGTTTCCTACCACTCAACATTCTCCTATGTGATTGTTGAGCAACATGTATGGCATATAAAGCATGTGCCACAGCATATACTGAATTATATATACTGTAACTATGACTGGTCATCTTCATTTCAAAAAAATCCCCAGGAAGGCTCTCTAGTTTCTCCTTCCCAGTGCAGATACCCTCAGTTTCCTGATTCACAGATGGGTCTGGAAATACACAGCCAAATGCATGTTCCCATACATCTTTAATGAAACCATCTTGATGAGAGAATAAGAAATGGTTTCTTGTCTGAAGAAAATGCTGGAATCCTTCAACTTCATTTGAATAAGCTGCAAAGGACAGAGCACCTTGGAGGACTTGGATGTCCCAGCTCTTCTGATAAAAGAATGATGCAATACCCATTTGGGAAGCCACAATCCATACTGTACCTTTTGGCTTTACAGAAACTATTTCCATTTCAGGTAGATATAACAACCATCTTAAATATAAAACATGTTTATCTTTGAATATCACAACATTAGCTTTGTTGTTAGTAAAAATATGAAATGTCTTCACAAACCATTTCAGGCCATCATCCATATTACTGATATAAATTGTCCTGAGCTGCTGTAAGAAGGCAATACAGATACCATGGAGAGAAAACCATGAAAATATCAGTTGTTCAAATTTTGCTCCAATTTCTCCTTTCACAAGAATCCCAACCCAGCTCCATCTGAAGTGGACAAGTATCTGAAGAATCCCCCTAAAATGTAAGTCTTCCCCTGGAACCATGTGATAATAGAAGGGGATATCAGTTTTACCATTCATACTTGGAGGAGGGCCATATAGGAACTAAAGGAACAAAAAAAATAGACAGAAATATGATTGGCAAAATTGATATGCATCTTCTGCAAATAAAGAGTGTGAAATGTTTCAGGATACACTTTCACACTATGTGTTTGAAATATTTGTTAGAGTAGGTTTGCAGTAAATGATTGTTGAGTTCCTTTTCATCTGCCCAGCCAAATGATTCTCTCTATCCTCTTGCTACTGAACTTGCAAATTACTTCTTTTTCTTCAACAATAAAAATAATTTTGTCTTTGAATGTGGTTCATATTGTTGTAGAACCATAGAGCATATTTAAGCATTTTCTGTTGTGTAAGAGGTTTGGATTTCCTCCCAAGGAATTTGCTATTGTGATGAACAACAACAACAAAATATGCAATATGCATTCAGATGTTCATGGAGTTACACATAGTGTGTGTGTGTGTGTGTGTTTGTGTGTGTGTACATACACACACACACACACACACACACAAACATAAGGGAGGATGAGGAGTGGAAGGACCCAAGTTCAAATCTACCTCAGTCAAGCAAAGAGTGAAAGAAAGATAGGACAGTGATTATGGGCAGATGAAATGTTGGGAGACCTTGTTGAAGTCTACTCTCAGCTAAAGGAGCTCACTGTGTAACTTGGGCACCTCACCGACTTTCACACTGGTATTTGGAGAAAAATATAGGAGGAGAAACACTATGTGTAACTCCATGAACATCTAAATGCATCTGAATCTAACAATATAAATAAACACAATGCAGAAACCTTACATCTTTTTTTTTATTCATCACAATAGCAAATTCCTTGGGAGGAAATCCAAAGCTCCTACACAACAGGAAATGTTTAATGGTTATTAATTGTTAATTTTTGAAATTGACCTATCATATCAAATTCTGAAATTAAATTCACTTTGTTTTCTGCTTTGATAAAAACATTTTCTTTTTTTTGTAATATATTTTATTGATTTTTTTAAACATAAACAGACAACACACTGTTCACCAATTATTAAGTGATTTATGTTTAGATAAAAACATTTTCTTAAATATACTTTGTAGATAAATGTATACTAAATTAAATAAATCTTAATGTCTTACAATCAGCCCATCTGAAAATACAAAGCAATGCATGGACAAGTTATGATTAATGAGTCTTACCTGTGGAACCTTATAAATGCCTAAAATGTCTGCAATAGTAAAAGAATATTCAGGATCAAGAGTTCCAACAACAGATATGAGTTTGTTCAGGAAGCCACACTTGTAGTTAGGAATAAATCGGTTCTCACTGGAGAAAAGTTCCATTGTTGCCTGATATGTGTATTCTCCACCATAACTATCATATATTCTGAAGCCCAAGGTAATGTTAGGTAAGAGTTGAAGAACTTCATTGATCTTCTTCACAGCAAATATCAAGCTCAAAATATGCTGATAAAACTTGATCAGAACTCTGCAATGGGAATTAGATTCTGTATCAAATAAAGTTCTGTATCTAAAAAGGGCAGTGAAACTGAGTTCCATAAGAATAATGTTAACTGATCAATTCGTTACCATTCAGTTTTCAGTAGAATCATTGCTGACTTTTCATGAGTGTATTTGTTAAACAATTTTGATTATATGACACTGAGCAAAAAAGAAATAACATGGATTTTGGCTTTGGTTTCTTTTATCTTTTCTTAATCCTGTTCCAGAATCTACAAAAATATTATTCTCTTAGCAGCAACACATTATTGGGTAGGAAATAGGTTGTAACTCGTTATATTATATCTATAGTAAGTAATTTAATAAGCACTTAAAAATCCCACAATATGCAAAAACCAATTTAAGCAAAATTCAAAGGTTTCTATATCTTAAAAACAATACAGTAAAAGCAAAATGTGTGTATAATGTAATACCATTATTTAGCTGTAAGAACTTCGTATAATGATGAAATCAGGATTTCTAAAAATATTACAAAAACACAATAAGATTTTTACTCATTAATTTATCCCATGCCATGTATTTTTCATCTCCCAACTCCAAAAACCTTCAGTGCATGGTCAAACTGGCAGATTCGTGTTTTATTTATTTAGGTAAAATATGCTGCATCTCTGACTTAACAGTATTATTCCAATGGCTAACTATAATTTTACTTTCCTTGAGAGTCAGTTTTAGAAACTGATGTGTAATCCACAGAAATATGTAGAATCTGTTCATCAGGAAGGACTAAATAATTATTTTGATTCTCCCCCACCCCTCTTCAAGCAACAGAGTCTCACTATTGGTTTCCTTTATAAAGCACAATGAAAACATATATGGGTTAAAAAGTATTATTTCATTCAGATTTTAAAATGTATATATGCAACATTAGAATTAACTATTACTCACGAAATAAGTGTATAAAATAATTTTATGTAGATTGCTATAATAATATAATAATAATAATAGTAATGATTACAAAAGGCAGCTTTACTCGGAACAAATTGCATCCTGCAACAATGCTTCTAACACCACCAAACATCCACATCTATCTATCCCAGGTTCTTGGGAAGGACTTGATTGGCATACAAAAATGCCAAATCCAGTCTGAACATTTGATTGACTGTGCAACAAGCCACTACCAATAATAATAATGTCTTACAGAGGTTCACCAACAGTAGAATTCTTGGGAACCCCCTCAAAGCTTTCTACAACTCTACTTATGAAGATGAATGAAGTAATACCACCAATGATGAGGTCACCTGCTTGAAAATATTTATGAACAATTGGGATAGCTGCTTGGCTTCTGCATATTGTTTGAGGTTTGCAAGACATATGTGGCAATAATAGGAGCAGAATTAAGCTTTCTATCATTTCCATGTAATGCTTAAGAGCTTCCAAGAATAGGCAATAAATAATTTCTCTGTTCCTCACATAACTTCCATTAGCTTCTGAACTTTAAATAAAAATCATTCTGAGATATCATTCCAATAACGATCTTATCTGTCCCTTAATTCTAAAAACAGGTTTTTCAAAACATATGAAAACATATTTAAGGACTTTAAGAAGCAACAAGGTTAATAATAATCTTTTTGATAATTATAAGGGGGTGAAATTGACATTACTCTATAGAATTAAGAATATGCTTCTCTATTCTGAACACAGTATTAACAATTCCATCCATTAATCAAACAACAGGACTGAGATGTGACAACAGTCCTCAAATATTAAACAATATGTTTGTGAGATGAAAAGTGAGGGATAGAAATTACCAATGCATGTGTGCTTGATTCTGCTTGTAACTTTCACATTCATTTAAAAAAATATTTTTTGTCTTGATGCTAACCTCATAGAATAGTAGCAGTATCTGATATTATTTCATTTCAATACCAGACTTCTCAAGGTATCTCACAGGACAGTCTTAACACCTTAGGGCCATGAGTGTCCAACTGAAAGGCCTCTCAATTCAAGAAAGGATGCAATTGGCAAAACAGATGGAACACACAACTCCTGCCCCAGCCACAGTTATCACCTGCTCCTTGAGCAATAGTTGTGAATACAAGAGGATCCCCAATTTGTGCATCAATCTTGACTTGAGAAATGCAGCATAATCCAAGATTATGGATGAAAAGATCTCAGATGTAGAGGATGAAGGCTGTTCAATTACCACAGTCATGAGTCAGAGCCTCATTAGCCTTGAGTCAGGGTTTATTCCTCCCCAGTCAGGCCCATAGAGCCTCCAAGCATTGGAACATGACCTCAATAGCCTCACTTGTCTGGATACGGTTGAAAAGTTAGAAGAATATAATACTGTATTGATGCTATGCTATGGTCCTCCTTAAGAATACATTACTGGTTTATTGGCATTTTCAAAGAAATTCTGTTTACCTCGTTTAATCTGTTGTGCCCTTATGTCCATTTCCATTAGATTTAATTTGTGTTTTATTACTTCCATCTGTGTCTTCAATTCTTTCTTTTGTGGATCATTTCGTAGCTCCATTTCCAATTTACTCAATTGTTCTTTCAATCTAAGTTGTGTTTGTTTCTTTTCTTTATTCTTTTTGGCCACATAGGTTATAACCACGCCCCTAAAATATGCTTTCGCTGTATCCCATACATTTTGAATAGAAGTTTCTTCTTTCTTATTTATTTTAAAAAAAAATTCCATTTCTTTCATTGCTAATTGCAAAAATTCCTTTTCTTTCAATATAGCTTTGTTGAACCGCCATCTTAATTTCTTTCTAGTTCCTTTCCACGTCATTCTAATTGGATTATGGTCTGCCCAAATATTAGGTTCTATTTCAATCTCCTGTATCATAGTCTTTAAATCATAAGAAGTCCATATCATATCAATTCGTGACCAGGATTTATGTCTATTTGAATAAAATGTATATTGTGCTTTATCTGGATTCATTTCTCTCCATATATCTTGTATACCTAATTCGTCTTTCATCTTTAGAAAAGAATTAGATAAGGTATTTCCCCCTTTTTTCCCTTGTTTGTAGCTCTTGTAATCCTGTTTTGCATCAGTTATCGCATTAAAGTCTCCAAGAATACAAAGGTTTTGATAGTTTAATTCCATTAACTTATCATATAGTTGCTGAAAAAATTGGTCTTGTTTCTCATTGGGGGCATATATCGCAATCATCAAAATTTGTTTTTGGTTCCATGTAGTTTCCACCATTAATAGTCTTCCTTCATCAGCAGCATAAATTTGTTTTGGGCTCATCTTCTCTTTTATATAGAAAGCTACCCCTCTTTTCTTTTGCAGTGCCGATGAAAAATAAAGTTTGCCTATTTTTGGTTGTTCTAGAAGTCTAAAGTGTTGTCTTTTTATATGTGTCTCTTGGAGACAAATTATGTCCATTTTTAATTTTTGTAATCTATAAAATATTTTACTCCTTTTTGATGGGGAGTTAAGACCATTTATATTTGTTGAGAAAATTCCAATTTCTTCCATAGTTTTAATTGTACTTAGATCTCAGTCTTCTAGGAGAAGTTATCTGTCTCTGATCCTTGGGTCTTACGTCTTCTTCTGATTGAGTCTTTTTAGGTTCTTCCTCTTCCGTTTGTTTCGATGCTCCTGCTTCTTCCTCTGGTTTTTTAGATCTGATATCGTCTCCTTCCAGAAAGGTTCTATGATTATTAAAAAATTCCTCTGCTTTAAATGGGGTATCCAATCTATATCTTCTCGAGTCCCAAAAAATTAATAATCCTTCTGGGACCAACCATCTAAAATTCACTCCTTTGTTCAGTAGTTTCCTTGTCAAAAATTGATATTCTCTTCGTGCTTCTCTTATGCTCTTCGGGATCTGTTTAAGAACTAGAAGTTCTTTATCTTTATATTTCAGTGGTTGGTCTCTTATTGCTCTCAAAATCTCATCTCGTATTGCTCTTTTAAGAAATCTTATGTGGACCTCTCTGGGAACTCTATTTCTTCTTGCATAGCTTGAATTGACTCTAAAGACCTGGTCCATTTCTTTTTTCATTTGGTCCACTTCCATTCCAAGTCGATCCGCCAATAGCTCACACATCAACTCTAACAGGTTCTCATCTTTCTCTTCTGTGATATTTTGGAATCTCAAGAAGTATGACGCCCGTTCCATCTCCATGACAGCGATGCTATCTTCCAATTCCGCATTAACATGTGCCAATCTCTGGTTCTCATCTTGTAATGCTTCTAATTTCTGATCAACCATCTCCGACTTATCCTCTATTTTTTGTATTCTTTGTTGAGTATCTATCATTGCCTGTTGGAAAGTTTCCATTTTTTGATCCATTTTAAGAAGATCACTTTTCAAGTCTTCATAATTTTTATCCAAATCTTTTTTCATTTCCATTTTAGAGTCTGCGATTGCTTGGAGTATCGCTTGCGTATCTTTTTGTTGAGTTTCCTGTTGTAGAAATGTAGTAATTGATTTTTGAGGAGCTGGGCTCACTGAGGTTGAAGCGGGGGCTGAAGAGCCCTTCTTCACCCCTTTAGCCAAATTTGAGATGCTCATCTTCTAGTTGTTGTATTTATTTATAATCCACTGAGGGACCCAATGGCCAGTTATAATCCACCAGAGGGCCCGATGGCCAATTATAATCCAATGCCCTCCTATTATCAGGAGACAAGGCACACGTACCTTTAACAGGAAAAAAGAAAAAAGAAAGGAAAAAGTACTAATAATTCCAACAAAAAATTAATTAAGAAAAAGAAAAAAAAGAGGGGAACAACAAAAAATTTCTGGAACCATCCCAAAAGGAGGGAGAATAAAAAAGGAAAAGTAAAAAGAGCAAACAAACAGGCCAAAAAAAGAGATGTATTTATATCCAAAAGAAAAATCAAAAAGAAAAAGAAAAGAAAGAATTGTGATGTAAAAACAAAAATATTATAAAGAAAATGATCTAATTGTAAATTAAAAAAATTATTTCACAGTCACCCACAAGAAAAAACAAAACCCTATTTTTTTGCTGTAGAAAATATATAGCTAATTAAAAAGACCAAACATTCACAGAAGGAGCTGGGAACTTCCCTCTCAGTAGCTTTGAGAGAGATAAGGATGTCTGGGCTTGCAGCCAAGTCTTGCAGCTGAATAAACAAAGCTATCAGAGAACAAAGAGAGGAAAATTACAATGTAGCCTCTAGGTGGTAAAAAAAGGAAAAAAAAATGTCCGAAGTGGGAACTTAGTTTCAAAGTTCTTTAAAGTTCTTTAAAGTTAGTGAAAGTAACAACAACAAAAAAACAGAGTGGCTTTTCCCAGTTATTAAGTCTTCCTCTCCTTCCAAAAATAAAATATTTTCTCCAGTTAAAAAGGTTTTTAAAGTAATCCAAATTGGTTCTTTCGCTTAAACCGCCATTTATCTGGGAGGGGGGGGGGAATAAATCCACCTCCTTCCTCCCTTCAGCCTTCCAGCTTCGTTTTAAAGACAGTCTTCAATTAAATCCACTTCATAAAGAGAAAAGAAGCATATTCTCACCCGTCCGGGCTGCTTGCCTTCCAAATCAGCTGTTTTCTGTCTCCGACGATCAGCTGGGAATGGCGGCTCGCATAAATGCGATCCGCCTTTCTTTTGCTGGTTCCAGGGGCTGCTTTGGGTTCAGTAAGCCGGCTACCGCCGGCTCCCGTTCCTCAAAGGTTCGCCCTTCGGTGGCCACCCCTCCAGGGTGGCATTTAGCCCAAACGGGCCCGCCAGCGAAGAAATTTCCAATAAACCCGGAAGATGGTTGGCATATAAATTGAAAAAAGAAAGAGAAAAAAGATTGATAAGTAAACTACAAGATACAAAAGGCCAATTGTACTGTCACAATGATGCAATTAAAAAATTACTACAGCTTATTATGAGACACTTTATAAAACTGAGGTGGTTTCGAATGAGATAATACAGGAATATTTAAAAGAAGCAGACCTTCCAAAGGTACCAGAGAATATGCAATACATATTAAATGAGAACATAACAATGATGGAGATTACAGAGGCGATAAAAAAACAAAAAAAGGATAAAACTCCGGGACCTGATGGTCTCCCTGCAGAATTTTATATAGCTCTACAAGACATTGTCAGTCCGATTTTGAAAGACCTTTGTAATGAAGCTTTTTCAGAGACAAAAATACCAAATTCCTGGAAAGAAGCCAACATCTCTCTTATACCTAAAGAAGATACTGATTGTACACAAATTAAAAACTATAGACCAATATCTTTACTAAACGTGGATTATAAAATATTTACTACAATAATGGCAGAAAGAATGAAGAAATTTTTGACTGAATTCGTCCATCCAGACCAAAATGGCTTTTTACCAAAAAGACAGATAAAGAATAATTTAAGGTTTATTTTAAATGTGTTGGAGTATTATGAAAACCATCCAGGGAAACAGTTGGCGTTTATATTTCTTGATGCGCAAAAAGCTTTTGATAATCTTAATTGGCAATTTTTGTTTCAACAGTTGAAGGAGATGGACTTTGGCGGAAATTTTATAAATGCAATTCAAGCAATTTATAATAAACAATCAGCAAGGATACTTATAAATGGAGACTACACAGACAGCTTTGACATTAAAAAAGGCACAAGGCAGGGATGTCCATTGTCCCCTTTGTTATTCATTTTTACATTGGAAGTGTTGGCTAGAAATATTAGGCAAGATATTGAGATTAAAGGATTGGAGATAAAAGATCAAAAATACAAACTACAGGCTTTCGCGGATGATTTAGTTTTTATTTTGGAGGAACCACTAGAGACAGCTGTTAAACTCTTGCGGAAAATAGAGAAATTTGGAGAAGTGGCGGGGTTGAAGATAAACAGGGAAAAGACTAAAGTATTAACGAAGAATTTAACAGATAAACAAAAAATTCAATTTGCTAAAAAGACAAACCTTCAAATAGCGAAAAAAGTTAAATATTTAGGTATCTATTTAACTTCAAAATATACAACAATAAAAGAAGACAACTATGAGAGATTACTAAAACAAATAAAAGTGGATTTGGAGAAGTGGAAAAATCTTCAATTATCATTACTAGGAAGGATAGCGACTGTTAAGATGAACATTTTACCTAAGCTAATTTTTCTTTTTCAAACAGTTCCTGTCAAGTTAAATCAAAAATTCTTTGATGAATTAAACGCTACAATAATCAGATTTATATGGCAAGGTAAAAAAGCTAGAATTAAAATTAAATTATTACAAGATTCTAAAGACAGAGGGGGCTTTGGACTCCCGGATTGGAGACTTTATTATCAGGCAGCTATTTTGCTTTGGCTTAAAGAATGGATTACATTGAGAAACAAAAGGCTTCTTTATTTAGAGGGGCATGATTTGCAATTAGGTTGGCATGCATTTTTGTGGTATGAGAAAAATAAAGTACATAAATATTTTCAAAATCATGCTATAAGGAATGTACTGTTTTCAGAGTGGGAAAAAATTAAACATAAAATGTACATGAAAATA
This sequence comes from Azemiops feae, assembly GCA_023970755.1. Classification (NCBI taxonomy): domain Eukaryota; kingdom Metazoa; phylum Chordata; class Lepidosauria; order Squamata; family Viperidae; genus Azemiops; species Azemiops feae. Next base: position 94,618 of record JALGBA010000668.1, on the reverse strand, counting down.
CCTGAGTGGATTTCGACAATGGAAGCCTTTTCCTACCCAAATTTAATTAACTATGATAAACTCGTTAGCTATAAAGATATTTTGGATAAAGATGGGAAACTTAAAGACAGACAAATTCTTCAGCAACAGGGTATTGACTTAACATGGTGGTCTTACTTGCAAATTCAGACAAGATATGAAAAAGATATAAAGTCTACAGGATTTTATAAAGAACAGACACCGCTAGATAAAATATTGTTAAAAACTGATGAACATTTGATTAAAAAACTCTATAAATTTCTGCTAAGATGGAAGATGGAAGAACAAGAAGTAAAAGAAACAATGATAGTATGGGCTAAGAACTTTGGATATTCTATAGACTTAGAAGATTGGCAAAAACTATGGGATCGAAATATTAAACTTACTAAAGCGGCTGCATATAAAGAGAATTTATACAAAATGTTTTATAGATGGCACATGACACCAGTTAGACTAGAGAAAATGTTTAAAAATGTATCAAATATGTGTTGGAAATGTAAACAAAAACCAGGAACTTATTATCATATCTGGTGGATATGCCCTAATGCAAAGATATATTGGCTTAAAATTCACAAATGGCTAGAAAAGATGACTAAGATACAGATAGAATTCAAACCGGAATTGTTTTTATTAGGAATATTAAGATCTAATTACGGAAAAGAGAATGGATATTTAATCTTACATATATTAACAGCCGCGAGAATAGCATTTGCCCAATTTTGGAAAAATGAAAAGATACCACCTGACCAGATTATTATTATGAAAATATTGGAATGTGCAGAAATGGATAGACTAACTTTAGAAATTAAAGAGAAAGAAGACACAATTTTCTTTAAAACATGAGAAAAATTTTATCAATGGTTAGCAATAAGACAGAATGAAAAAGGATGATGAAATTAAATAAGATAAATGATGTATTTTCTTTTGAATATTATTTTTTAACTTTTTGGTTAGATGTTTACATTTAACTATAATTAATTATAATTAATAAGCGTTATATTGATATTTATATGTAACTATATTTACTTAGTAATACATCACTAATAGTATATTGATTATTGTTACTTATAGAATGAATGATATGTATTGGGTTAAGTTTTTACCATTAATAGTGATAAATTCATTAATATAGCTTTTTAGTATTATGTTAATCATGCATACTTAATATGTATCCCCGGACGACAGTCTGCTTGCTAAAGCGTTGATTTAGTGTTGGGGTTAACCCCATTATTGTATCTATCCCTACCCTTGGTTTAATCCTTGTTTTTTACCCCATGTTATACCTTTACCTACCCTTCCCTTTCTATCCCGATAAAAATAATAAAACATATTTTTTTTAAAAAAAAAAAGAATACATTACTGGGTTGGCATCCTATCTCCAGCCTTCCCTTTCTGAGGAAGGTTGTTCAGGAGATAACAGTGCTGCAACTCCAGGATGAATTATCTGTACCCTTTTTAATTGGAATTCAGACTAAATATAGGACACTCAGCCCTGCTATGCAGGATCTCACAGTGCTTTTTCCCTACTATTAAATATCCACAAGAAGCCATTGTGTGAGATATTACCCATCACCATGGGGTGAGATATCATCTGTATGCTGATTGTCTTCTACTGTACATCTCTGCCCATGTGTGTTAGGCCCTGTCATAACTATCCTTTCCTGGTGACCAGAGGCATTTGAGGCCTGGATGGGGAGCAACACTTAAAACTGAATCCTAACAAGACAAAGTGAAGTCACCTCTGGCCTCCTTTCCGGGCATCAGCAGCCTGGAAAAAGTCTCCGATACCCAGATGGGGCCTCTGGAGGCATGCAGAAGCTTCCCCTGGCTTCCGTTCCATTCACTGTTGCAGAGAACAGAGTCCTAAACTACCATGAGATCACGCAAGATCAGTAGCGTGAGATCTCGCACCACTGATCTCATGTGATCTTGCTTTACTTTAGGCCTCCATTCTCTGAAAATGCACCGAAGGCCTGGAGCAGCCAAGAAAACAAAGGATCTCTCAATCTTCGCAATGTGAGTATCCATAAGCCTAGTGCCTAGGGAGACCCGGGGTGGGGTGGGGGGGAGGGAATAGACAGGGTGAATGTTGCAGTGCCACTGCGGTCATTCGTAAGGGTGAATGACTGTCATGGTGCAGCAACATTCATAATTTCAGGACTTTTTCATAAACACTAGGGGGCACTTATTGTGTAATTTCAAACGTTCAAATGCTCATAACTCGGGGATTACCGAGTTATATCTGTAGTGTTCACATTCTAGGAGTTGAGTCATACTGATCATAACCCTTCAAAGAATTAAGGTGTACAATCCAGTACTACTGACTTTCTTATTTTAAAATTTTAGGGGGGGGGGATGAAAACTTGAGTTTCCAATGGCTCAGAGTATTTCATAAACATTAATCAGCATAATAGAAAGAAGCTATGGAATTGCAACTAACATGCTTTATCTTGTTTGGGAATGTGAAAACATTCTTATTTTTATATGGATGCATGTATGAATGTGGATTTCTATAGTTGTCTATATTATGTGGCATAATCCTAGGTAGCACACAAATATTGGCAAAAATAATAAACAAAGTAAAAAATAATTAATAAAGAATCTCCTGGTGCCCCAAAGGCAACATAACCCCACACAATCAAAATGAACTTCAGAACATCACAGAACTGCAGTTTCACACCATCTCTTTTTTCCCCTCCTAGTAATAGTTTTTTATTGGTTCATCAAAATATAAAATACAAAGAGAAATTCAAAAATGTAATAGAAAACTAGGAGGAGGGGGAGGGAAAAATGGTGTAAAGAGAGAAAAAAAAAAAGGCACCAACTTCCAAGTCTCTTTAGCACAATAGAAGATAACAACATTACAACTGCAACTTTTTACTTTTACACAACAGTATGTATAAGCCATTTCTATAACAATAAATCTATCTAATTAGCAAAAACAAAATAAAAGTTTCTTTTTAATTATTTATTTATTTTAAGCACAAAATCTGGAAGCAATTTCAAAATATTGTGTTTCCCTGAAAATAAGACCTACCCCGAAAATAAACCCTAGCATGATTGTTGGGGGTGGGCCTAATATAAGCCCTACCCCCAAAATAAACCCTAGTGTTAGGGCGAGGCGCACGCCTAAAAATCAAGCTAGGGTGGGAGTGGGAGATGGAGCTACCCTATGCACCCTGCACCTGCTTACCATTGCAGCCAGGCCTCCCATGCCCTGTTACCTGCCTCACCTCATCTGCCCACTTCTTCTGCAGCCACTCGTTATCACTCTTATGTGTGCATTGCCCCCGGCCTCCATTTTGCCATCAGAGTACTTCAAGAAAAGCCAGAGCTTGGTTCTTGGCTGCAGAGGCCTTTCCAGAAGGCTTCTGATGGCAAAATGGAGGCCTGGGGAGTACCACACGTGTCAATCTGGAGTTCCATTCTCAATTGCAGAGGCATTTCCTGAAGGCCCTTGATGGCGAAATGGAGGCCGGGGGCAACATGTGTGAATGGATACAAGAGGAGGCAGAAGAAGTGGGCCAGTTGGGTGGGGCTTTCAGTGCCGCTGCCACGAGGTGAGACCGTGTAATAGACACCCTCCGAAAATAAGACCTGGTGCCTCTTTTGGAGGCAAAAAAAATAAGACCGGGTCTTATTTTTGGGGAAACACAGTAGAAACAAGATTATATATATTCTCTTCTTTGGATAAAAGAATCAATTTGACCATCTCTGCTACTCTTTGCTGTGGGGAATAATATATACTTCTGTTAACTCATTAATCCTTATCGTAATTCACATGAAGAGAATCATCTATATTATTTCAATATAGAGGGAGAAAAAACTTTTTCTAGTTTGGATATTTTACTAACTTTAAACAATACTCAAGTATTATATATAAAGGGGGAAAAAATCCCTCTTCATTTGAAATCCAGAACCCAAAACACAAAAGTAGATTAGAGTTTTTGTTCAATTATATATGTCACACCAATATAAGTCCAATTAACTCCAATTAGCTCATGAGTTCAAATCTCTCCCTCGAGTTTATCCTCATGGAGTTAATCTTTTTCTTCTCTTATTTTCAAATCTAATCAATAGTATTTTACAAACTTTGGGAGTTATTCAGCATTATATAAAAAGACAGAAGACACGCATTTACAAACTCATTTCATTTACAAAAGAAAGCTACCTCTCTTTCAATACATATATCAAACTTATAAAAATCTATCCTAACTAATTAACTCATTAAATTTAAGTCACTTCCTCCAGCTTTTTCTTCTCAGGGGTGTCTATCAAGTCCCTTTTCTTCAGGAAATTCTTAGCCTTATTTATATCCATGAAAAAAAATATATCCCAAGATGTTCTATTAGATTAACTTGGAGAAAATCCTCATAGAATAATGTTTCCTTCTCTAAGTTGTCTATCATATTTTTTCTCTCAAAGAGTTCTTGACCTTGTTGGTATCCATGAGGGAAAAAATCCTAAAATTGACCTCTTAAGAGTTATGAGTTTACTTGACACTCTTGTTTCAGTTGCACTGCAAGGATTATATTCAAATCATAATAATAATAAAAAGTGGTGTCAGATTTATATTCCAAAGGTACAGTTACATTATTATCCAGCATTTGTACAGTTGACACAGTGGATTGATAATTTTCTATAGTGGATATCCTTTGTATAATTAATATCTTTGGACCATAAGTGATTTATGGTATAAATGATTTCCTACATAGGAATTCAAAAATTTCCTTGAGGACAGATTCCAGCTCAGAGTTAAACATCTTTGTAGCTCCTTCTATTGGTCAAAAATGATATTTATTTATTTATTTATTTATTTATTTATTTATTTATTTATTTATTTATTTATTTATTTATTTATTTATTTATTTATTTATTTATTTATTTATTTATTTATTTATTTATTTATTTATTTTCTACCACCACAACAACACAATACAGGGCAGTAGATTATTTTAAAAGTAGTAAATTAAGATCATAACTTTTATCCTTATAGTTCAAAAGAGAAAATACTCCATGTTTCCTTATTTTACCTGCCTCCAGCAACCCTCTTCTTTGTCGTTTAACAATAAAGGAATCTCAAAAATGGTGCATAGCTTCAAGGAGTGATAAGCTGTAACTAAAGAGAGCCTCTTTCAGCTAATAGAGATAATAGTCTCATAAATTGATTAAGAAATGAAGGGCAAGCTTATTGTCCATTTGAAAAATAAATTCCAAAATGGCTGTTTTATCCAACAACAATGTGATTTCAGCCACACACACACACACAGCTTCAGCTCACCAGCTATTTTGAAGCACAGCTTCTAAAACTGCTTGCAGACTGTTTCTGTAATCAGAGGGTCTTGATGGATGATTCTGGGACTCTACCTAACCCAGAAGAGTCAAATAAATGAAAGGAAGCCTTTTCCTTCTGTTGTTAAGTTGGAAAAAAGGCAGTCCAGAGAGAGGAGATTCTCTGGGCGAGTCAGGCGCTGGCCAAGTCTTCACTGGAAGACCAGTTTCACACCATCTCAAAGCCTATGGGAAAAATCAGATCATTCAGCTTTCTGGAAGATCCAGGTTTAGGGGAGTGCTAGAACTCATGGAAGGGTATCCCAAAGGATGAGGCTGCTACTGAGAGGATTGATGCCTATGTCCTTCTACATGATGACATTTAACCAATGGAACATATAGTGGTTCTCTCTGATAGTAGAAGGGGCAGACATAAGGAAGAAATGTGGTAGTAACCAGCAACCTTGACTTGTACCTACAAAGAAACTGCAAGCCAGTGTAGCTCATATAGCAACTGTGCAACATGAACAATCTACAATATGTGAAACCCAAAGTTGCTCATCCAGCCATTTTTTGGACAAAATAAAATTTCTGGATGGTTTTAAGAGTTGCCCCACATGGATCATACTGAAATAATAGAATAATCCCATTCCTCCAAAATAAGCCACTTCACCAATACAGTTCACTTAACTGTCTGGTTCACATGAGTGGCTAGTGTTATATATGCAGGCATACTTGCTTCTAATCACTATTTGCCAGATACTTACTACAGTATAGTCCTAAAGAAAAGGAAGATCACTCTGGAAATGAAAGTGGTATTAGGATGCTTGCTGCAATAGTTCAATACAACTCAAGTAAATTTCTGCAATACAATCTAGTGATACTTTATTATCTCTTATCTCTACTATCTCTGTTTAATATTTCAAATATAGTTTTCAGTAAGATCATTAATGCTCTCATTCTAATATCTGGCAAAATTAATATTCTTTAGAATAGCAATAGCACTTAGACTTATATACTGCCTCATAGTCTTTACAGCCCTCTCTAAGCGGTTTACATAGTCAGCATGTTGCAACCAACAATCTGAGTCCTCATTTTAGGAGGATGAAGGCTGAGTCAACCTTGAACTGGTAAAGATCAAACCCTTTGCAGTGAGCAGAGTTAGCCTGTAATACTTCGTTCTAACCAATGCACCACCACTACTCAGTTCCTACCACTGCTTTTTTTATTAACATTTACTAACATTTTTACTAACATTTTCATGCTTTCCCATTATAGAATAAGAATAAACCAGTTACTTTTAAAAAAATAAAATAACGTGAATCATTTTTTTCTCAAAATTTCTCTTAATAGGTCATTTTTTACATTTTAAAAAATGAAGATTAACTTCACTAGGCTTTATTTCTATGATGAAAACTCACCAAATAATTTCTAATTAAAATTAAAATTGGGATTAGTAGGGTGCTACATTTGTTGAATACAATGACAGTTCATTTCAGGTCAAATTGGTGATGTCTTAGACATCATTCCTAGTACAACTGGTTAATGCTTCAAATATGTTTCTTAGTATTGAAGCTCTTGATGTGGAATCTGGCAGGGTTAATATTTGAAGTTATTAGAGGTTATTCAGCTTTTTTCAAAAAATCCCATCATTCCAAAAATGATGCAGAGCTAGGCATTTTCATACTTCCCTATTTTAGGCTATGGAAAATATGTGTAAAGTTTGTTGGCTTGTGTGTCTCTCTCTGTGTGTGCTTTCACATTAAATCTTAATTATTTCAATAGCATGAATCAAATCCATTGGTCCTCAAATTCTAATCAGCAAACTTAAAGAGAATCATGGCCTCTTAATATATCAGATTTTTAGTTAAAACTAAATGAGAAATAATTTGACTGGGTTTTTCTTCTACATTGAAAGCTCACCCAAACATTTTCATCTCTTCAAAATCAATGATGAATTTCCTAGAGCTTTAAACAAATGCTTTTTAATATAGAAAAATAATTATAGGAGAGTTAGGTTCATATTTTATAACTTTTTCTCTTAATGAGTTGCTCCCTGTTGTTTAGCTCTGGTCTAAAAATAATTATGTAACATTTGGGGAAATATATGCACACCAACAATCCAGCACTGGAGGCCAAAATGGAGAAAACCTCCACAGCCACCATGTATTTGCCTTTGGTGCTCAGGTAGGATGGAACAAAGGAGAGCCACACACTGCAGAAGAGCAGCATGCTGAATGTGAGACATTTAGCTTCATTGAAACTACTGGGGAGTTTCCTAGAGAGAAACGCTACTGTAAAACTGGCAGATGCCAGAAAGCCCATGTAGCCCAGGACACAGTAGAACATGGTAGCTGAGCCTTCATTGCATTGCAGTATGATTTCCTCAATTTCTGAATTTGTGTCAATGTCAGGGAAAGAGGGAAATGTGAATAGCCATACTGTACAGATGCCTACTTGAATCAGAGAACCAGAAAGAACAATGGAGGTGGCCAGTTCTCTTCCCATCCAGTTCCTCATCCTGGATCCTGGCTTGGTGGCCATAAAAGCCAGAACCACAGTGATGGTTTTTGCCAGCACAGAAGACACGGCCACTGAGAAGATGCCAAAGCTAATTTGTTGGAGGAGACATATTATATCGCATGGTGCAACAAGGAACTGAAATGAGCAAAGGAAACACAGGAGGAGGGAAATGAGTAGAACATAGGTGAGGTTTTGGTTATTGGCCTTGACGATGGGAGTATGATGGTATTTTAAAAATGTTGCCAGCACTACAGTTGTGCACAGAGAAAAGAATAGTGCCAGAATGACTAGACTTATTCCCATTGGTTCCTCATAGGATAAGAATGATACTCTTTTGGGAAGACATGAATCATGGTCCTTATTTGGATATTGTTCTGGGCATTTGGAACAGTCATCCATGTCTGAAATTTAAATATACTGTATATATGTATTAAATGCATATGTGTCCAAATTTAAATTTCTGTTTGAATTATGTGATCATTCTATGAATATTATTATGTCACATTTCTTTGATTTGCTTTTCTTCAGAGCACTGATGTTGTCAATCTGATTTTTTAGTGTTTGGATTTTAACATGGCAATTCTCCATTAAGGGTTTCTATTTAGTATTTGTAATTTCTTACTGTTCAATTATGTGCATTTTACTATATTTCTCTGGTTTAAGAGTTGCATTGTGTTGATGCAGTCATCAACACTTTTCCATCTATGCATTGGCACAGATATTATGGGATGTAGCAGTGATGGCAAACCTTTTAGAGACCGAGTGCCCAAAAACCACTCCGCCCTGCCCTGCTCCACCCCCTGGCCTGCCTACCCCACCCCGCCCCCTGTCCCCAAACCCGCCCCAGCCACCCACAGGGCCACTCACTGCCTCCACGGCCCACCACAGCAGATTGCCCAGGCGGCCCTGAAGCGCCATGACAGCCATGCCCTCTACCTGCTCTCCACAGCATCATCTGTGCACAATGTGGCACGAGGGTGGAGTCTTGTCCCTCCTGCCCTGCTGCCAAGTGCTTGGCTGCACTGCTCCGCATGGACCACACCCGGGGGTGACTGGTGAGGAGGGGGCTGCGGGGGGAGGCGGGGCTGGGATGACGGCACACATGCCCACAGAGAGGGCTCTGAGTGCTGCCTCGCCACCACTGGGATATAGAATTGTACACAGAAATGAGAAGTTTACGCCAATGTAAGAAAAATTGGGACTTTTAATATTTTAATCAATTGGGTATTATTATTATTATTATTGTTGTTGTTGTTGTTGTTGTTGTTATTGTTATTGTTATTGTTATTGTTGTTGTTATTGTTATTATTATTATTATTATTATTATTATTATTATTATTATTATTATTATTATTATTATTATTATTATTATTATTATTATTATTATTATTATTATTATTATTATTATTATTATTATTATTATTATTATTATTATTATTATTATTATTTGGTCAAAGCAGAGCTGATTTTAAATTCTTAATTCTTTGTCTGAAGTCTTCCAATTGGAAAAGGAATCCTTCTTTTTGGGAGAGCACAATCTGCCAAGAGATGAAAGAATGAAACTGCAACAAATACAACTCAGCTTCCTGTACAGTCATAATGATTCATGAAGCTTCTTACCTTTCTGGCTTGACATTTTGTCTTTCAGACAAGGATGACAATCATAGCAGCAAAATGACTTTCCCTCCTGCTTTCTTTTGAAATATCCAGGGAGGGAGCTCTCAGTACATACTGAAATAGGTAGCATCTACCCAATAAATGAAATAAAAATGAAAATGTTAGTATTCTCTCAGGAAAAAAGATAGAAAAGTCATGGCATTTTAATATTTGGTAAATAATGAATGATAAGTCTACCTTCAATTATTTTTCTTTATCATCATCATCATCACAAAAATCAATCTTCAGTTTTTTTTTATTTTATTGATTACATAAATTGTTTCTTCTAAACTGGGAAATATTTTAGGCTCGTAGTATGTTCCAGTGCTGAATTATTTACATGGTACTCAGCTTAATTGAAGTCTTCCTTCTGGACACATAATCTCTCACAGTTAGACAATTCAATGTTTTAAATACATGTAATCCTCGACTTACTACAGGTCACTTAGCATCCATACTATTTTTAAACAAATTAGTAGTGTACATGGACAGATTGCTTATCTGGAGTCTATAGTCTGTGCTCTTCAAACAGTATTGAGCTGCTGCACTATCAGCCCCTCTACCACAAAGATCCTGCAGGAGAAGGGCAGTATGGACAACCATGGGATTTGGCAGGATGAGGGCTGTGAACCATAAACACAAAGCTTTTGCTGTGTCCCTGCATAACAGATACAGTGCCCTTGCTGACCTTAATAGGGATACTAAGGTGGCAGATCAAGGTAGTTGTGATGATAATAACTCAAATAAGCAGGGGATCATGGTCTGAAACAAAGAACATGTTTTGGATAGGGGAAAGTGTGAATCAGGTATTACACATCAGTCATGCAAGAAGAGCAAGGCATCCAAAAAGAGAAGCCACCTTCTGGTTGGTGATTCAATTACAGTAAGGGAAGTAAATTTAGGAAAAAATATGGAGGTTTTGAAAGAGGTCAGGTGCTACTGCCAGCAGAGACAAAAAATATATATTTAAGATAGTCTAGAATGCCAGTAAGGACTGTGACATTGATGATATTGTACATCTTGGCACGAAGGATGTGTCCCCAAAAGATGTACTCTCTGTGCAGAATAATTTCCACAGCTTGGGGCAAGAATTTAGCAGGATAGGCTGTAGGCTTACTTTTTCAGAGGTATTACCAGTATATAAAGAACAAAAAGGAAAAGGCCAGCATATAGCGGAGTTCAATGTGTGGCTAAAGGAGTGGTGTAAAGCAGAAGGTTTGGGGTATATTAGTCACAATGTCTGCAGCTGATCCAATGAAAAACTGTACAAAAGAAATGGTCTGCATCCATCAAAGAAAGGGACTGAGTTACTTGGCATTAAATTCACAGACTTTCTGGAGAAAAATTTAAACTGAACAACGGGGACAGTGAGTTAATTGATACAGAACATCTCTGTCCCCAGCAATCTAAAACAAATAAGGTTATCAGTGCATATAACATAGATATGTGTGAGTAAGAATATCAACCTTGGTGTCAAGCAAAATCAAGCTTATAATAGTGAATGCCATACCAAGATTAATCAAACAGGTGATAAGGAAATAGGGGAACTCAGGTACCACAAAAGTTATGTATAAAGTAAACACAGGGTCAGTCAAAAAGGACTCAAATGTCTATACAACAACGCACAGAGTATGAGCAATAAACAGGGTGAATTAGAAATTCAAATAAATGAAGGTAAATATGATATTGTTGCCATTATGGAAACTTGGTGGGATGAAACCCACAAATGGAACATACAGCTAGAGAGGTTTAAATTGTTTAAAAGAAACAGACAAATAAAAGAGGAAGTGGAGTTGCACTATATATAAGAAATAACTACATCTCTACAGTAATAAAGCACAACAATTTTGCGCCCCCCCAGCGGCCCGATCCAGGCTCCAGAGATCTGAAAAAGGCCTCCGGAGCCCGGATCAGGCCACTGAGGGAGCGCAAAATTGCTCCGCGGCCATGGATCTGGGCTCCGGAGGCTTGGATAAGGTCTCTGGAGCCCGGATTGGGCCGCTGGGGGGGCCCACAAAATTGTTCCACGGCCATAGTCTTTTCCAGACCTCCGGAGCCTGGATCAGGCAGCTGGGGAAGCTGCAAAATCACTCCACGGCCATGGATCTGGCCTCTGGAGGTCTTTTCCAGGCCTTTGGAGCCCTGATCAGGCCACTGGGGGGCGCAAAATCACTCCACGGCCATGGATCCAGGCTCCGGAGGCTTGGAAAAGGCCTCCAGAGCCCAGATCGGGCCACAGGGGGGCCGCAAAATTGCTCTGTGGCCATAGATCCAGGCGGCAGAGGTCTTTTCCAGGCCTCTGGAGCCTGGACTGGGCCGTGGGAGACTGAGGCCTCAGATTGGAGCAGCAGCAGGAACCGTGACAGAGAGGAGACAGAGCTTTTCCAGGTGAGTGATCTGCACCTCAGAAGCTCCTTAAAGCGGTTTCTCCCCCCCCCCCCAGCTCCGTAATGGGCTTTCGTCTGGAGCCAGAGCTGTTACGTGAGTTCTGGCACCTTTTTTTTTTTTTTTTTTTTACAAAAAAAGCACTGCTTAGATTAGTTCAAATCATCAGGACCAGATGGATTACACCCCAAGGTTCTGAAGGAACTGGCAGATGTGCTCTCAGAACCACTGAACTATATTTTTCAAAGATCCTGGAACACCAGGGAACCACCACAGGACTGATATAGTTCCCATCTTCAAAAAAGGAAAAAAAAAATAGATCCAGGAAACTACAGACCTATCAGCTTGACCTCAATACCTGGGAAGATTCTGGAAAACAAAGTCATAATCAAACGCCAACATGGATTTGTCAATAACAGATCATGCCAGACAAAAATTATTGCATTATTTGACAAGGTGACAAAATTAGTGGACCAGAGGAGTGCTTTGGATATAATTTACTTGGACTTCAGTAAGGCATTTGATAAAGTAGATCACAACCTACTACTTGATAAGATAGAAAACTGTGGGTTAGACAGCATCACCACCAGATGGATTCGTAGTGGCTGACCGACCGCACTCAGCATGTGGTCCTCAATGGAACTGCATCTACATGGAGGGGAGTGTGTAGTGGGGTGCCCCAGGGCTCTGTTCTAGGCCCAGTGCTCTTCAACATATTCATTAATGATTTGGATGAGGGGATAGATGGGGAACTCATTAAATTTGCACATAATACAAAGCTGACAGGAATAGCCAACACTCCAGAAGATAGGCTTAAGATACAGAAGGATCTTGACAGACTTGAACATTGGGTACTGTCTAACAAAATGAAATGTATATTCACCTTCATTCATAATTAAAAAAAACATATTGTCCTTAGCAGTTCTTCAAATTAGGTACAATCTCAGATAAATAACAAAACATGACATATTACACCATGTCATAATTTATTTTACAAAAAGAAAGCCAAAATGGAGAAGCCATATGTGAAAAACTAAATACACCCTTTACTGCTTCCATAGTCTGAAGAGGTTAGATAGCAGCCAGGTGCCCTTGATCAATTGATCATCAGCAAATGTGACTACCTCTATAAAAGCCAAAGTTTTTAGGGGTTTGCTGATCTCCAGCATTGAGGTGGAGGTGTGTGTTAACACAATGCCAAAGAGGAAAGACATCAGCAATGATCTTAGAGAGGCAATTGATGCTACCCATCAATCTTGGAAGAGATATAAGGCCATTTCCAAACAATTTAAAGTCCATCATTCCACAGTGAGGAAGATTATTCACAAGTGGAAAACACTGAATACAGTTGCCAACCTTCCCATGAGTGGACATCCCAGCAAATTCACTCCAAAGTCAGACTATGTAATGCTCAGAAAATTTGTAAAAAATCCAAGCTCCCTCAGGCTCATGAAGAAACTTTTACTTCAGAAAAATACTACTGGGTCTTCAGGGCGCTTCTGGACCCAGACAAGCAGATACTAGTTATTCAAAAAGACATTGTGATAGTAGACAAGGTCCAAAAGACAGCAATAGCAATAGATGTAACAGTGCCAAGTGACAGCAATATCACAAAGGAGTATGAGAAGCTAGAACATTACCAGGGTCTGAAGTAGGAACTGGATAGGATGTGGAAAGGCCAAAGTCATTCCAGTGGTGATAGGTGCGGGGTCTACCACCAGTTGGCGTTGTGATTACTTAACTGAGTGAGTGGCTCCAACAGATCCCAGGAAAAATATCAGAGCTCACTCTCTAAAAGAGTATAATGGAAAAAAGAACTAAAATACTGTATAGAACCCTCGAACTCCAGGCCATTGGTAGAGAACCTGAATTTGACAAAGACATATGCCATCCATAATGGTGAGAAGGATTTTTTTATATTTTCATACCTACCTACTACATACATATGTACATACATACATACATAAACATCTTATTTCTACTGTATAATATGCACTTTTAAGTGTATTTTAAACAACCTAGATCATAAAAAAGCATTCATAGAACACAATTTTATAGTCAAAATTATTCTCTATCCCATCTCAACAAATAATGTAACCCAAGCAATCACTTTCCTTTGAAGCTACTCTTCCAAACTCTGCTGCTCCTTCATCAGGAGTTACTGTCAAGACAAGCTTTTCAAAAGAGGCAGGCTGTGCAAAAAAGGGAGGAGAACATTTTTCTTCTTCTGTCTACAGAATCTATTATTCCAAATTCCAAAAGAATGGGAAAATATTAGTTATAATATTTTGTTTGACAGTTGTTTAGCAAACACTCTGTCTCATGTAATTCCAATTCACTCCCAGCTTTCTTAATAATCAGAGTGAAATTTCAGTAAGGAATACAATAATTATTCTAATAATGCTAGATAAAATAACAGAATAATCAAATATGTGAAGAGCTTTGCAGCCACCAGATCTGATTAGCTGCAACAAAATTCAGATTGATGATTAATTATGAATGTAGTTTAGGGATAGGATTACATTTATATCAAATAACCTCATTTAAGCTTAATACAGTACTCCAATACATACCTTTGCACTCATACTGCATAAATTCATAAGTAAAATATAACAAAGTTTTTTAAAAGTTTCAGAATTTGCCATTCTGTGTAAACTTCAGTCAGGTACAATGTACTAATACATGTATATAAAGTTACACTTCCCATTAAAGCAATGGATCTCAACATGGACTACATAGCCACCAGTGGAACCAATATATATCTCTAGGGCACCAGAGTAAGCTTCTGAGGGGAGCACCAAAATGTAATTGCCAGATGCACAACCAATTGTAACAACAACAACAACAACAACAACTCCAGCAATGCTACAAAAAACTGTGCTACTCGGAACATCTTACATTTTAAGGAGGTACCTGGTTGATACCTAGGATGCTGGCAGCAACCTGTGTCAACCATCAGCACCAGTCAATTTAAATATTCAGTTGACAGAGGTTCTAACAACAACAACAACAACAACAACAACAACAACAACAACAATAATAATAATAATAATAATAATACCCCCAGTGAGGCACTACCTTGACGTGGTTGTGGTTGTGGGGCTTGTGTACTCTGAGGAAGATGAGAGCTATGCCAGAGGTTCAACCATACTGGACAGGTCTCATCAGAGGAGTCAGACAAAGAGTGTCTCTCCCATAAAAAATATGGTGAGACGTAAATTTCAGAATGCTCGGATGTCGCCCGGGTTAACAAGGTCCGCACTAGATGTTGGAGTTCCTGGATATCTGGTGAAAAATGGGTTACAGGACTCAGGACTGTTGGCTGAGCAACCAGGGCCAGCAGCTGCAGAACTACTGGAAGAAAAGGTGTTTATCCGTCGCAAATACACAGTGATTGAAAACAAAGAAATAATGATCTGTTATTACAGATCAAGTCCAACAAGAAGAGGATATCTAAAACGAATGCACCAGTTCTGGAAAGAACAACATCCAGAATCAGAAATAACAGAACAGAGACTAGCAGATCAACGCCGATTTATAATACGAAATAAAGTATTCACAGAAACAGAATTGGACAAACTGCAAAGGTTTACCCAGGGCAAAGAAATCAAAGCCTTGCCAGAAGTAATCCAGAATGTAGAGGCAAACCAGGGGGAGTTGGCAGTGAAGGAATCCAGCAAAGATATACAACTGTTCTTATTTGGAAACCAGGCACCTCTTCCTCAGGAAGAACAAAGCCCTCTAACTAAAGAAATAAAAGAATTGAAACAAAGAATAACTGAGCATCTAGAACAGCACAAAAACAACAGAATAAGGCTGCCTGCATTGAAGCTTGTTCCAAAGAAACAGCTAGCACAAGCCTTAAAAGATGCAAATACTGCAATATCAAGTATAAGCACCAATTCACTGCAAGAAACAAACCAACTAATGTACAGCACAGCTGCAGTTATAACTGAATACCTGGGATGCAAAATCAACAAAGAAGAAAAACAAACGAACAATGCACCACAAAAATGGAAGGTTAGGCTAGAAAATAAGATCATCAAATTAAGATCACATGCAAGCAAGCTAGAACAGATGAAAGAAAAGAAGCTGAAGAACAAGAAGACCAAAGAATACCTAATCAAGAAATACCACTTAGAAACAAGGAAGATCAAAGAAACACTGGAAATAATAAAGCAGCAAATAACAGCTATAGCCAGGAAAATCAGTAGATACGAAGCTCGAATTGCAAATTATAGGCAGAACCTCCAATTTCAATCCAATCAGAAACGTTTCTACCAATCCATCAGTGGAGAAACTGCAATGAATCAGTCAGTACCTGACAAGGAAGAAACAGTGCAGTTCTGGAAGCAGATATGGGATAACCCAAAGAAATACAACAAGGATGCGGCTTGGTTAAAAGAGGTGGATACAAATAAAACAGAAGTTGAAATAAAAGAACTAGTAATAACAACAAAAATGGTAGAAAAAAGAGCAAGGAAGATCAAAAATTGGTCAGCACCAGGTGAAGATGAACTGCATGGGTTTTGGTTGAAACATCTAACTGTTCTATACCCACTCCTTGCCAAGCAGTTCAACAATATACTACAAGGAGGAGAAATTGAAAAGTGGCTAACAACTGGGAAAACCTACCTAATAATGAAAAATCCAGCAAAAAGGGCAACACCAGGCAACTACAGGCCAATTACCTGCTTACCAACAACTTTCAAATTGCTAACTGGTATGGTAGCTGATGCAGTACAACAGAATCTAGTTGAAAACAATCTCTTTCCACCAGAGCAGAAAGGAAACCGCCCCTATAGTAGAGGAACAAAAGATCAACTCCTAATAGACAAAATGATCTTGGAAAACTGCAAGAAAAGGAAGACCAACCTGAATGTGGCATGGATTGACTACAAAAAGGCATTTGACTCTCTGCCACAAGACTGGATAATCAAGTGCCTAGAAATAATAGGAGTAAGTAGAAACATCAGAAAATTTGTGCAAAGATCGATGGCACAATGGAAGACACAGTTGCAGATCAATGGTGAGAGACTGGGAGAGGTTAACATCAAGAGAGGAATATTTCAAGGAGATTCATTATCACCATTACTATTTGTTATTGCAATGTTTCCTCTGTCAACAATACTGAATAACTCAGAACATGGCTATCAAACATCAAAGACATCTGCCAGACTATCCCACCTCCTTTACGTGGATGATCTGAAATGGAAAAACATCATCTGAAATAGAATCGCTGCTGAACACTGTCCGTATATATAGCCAAGATATTGCAATGGAGTTTGGCTTGGACAAATGTGCCACACTTACTATCAAACAAGGAAAAATAGTGAAAACTGAAGGAATCAAGATGCCCCACGAAAATAACATTAAGAGTCTGGATGAGGAAGATTACTACAAATACTTGGGTAATCCTTCAAGCTGACAACATCAAGCACACTGAAGTCAAGAAAAGATTAGAGGTGAATACATCAAGAGAGTGAAGAAGATCTTAAAGTCCAAACTCAATGGAGGAAATACCATAAAGGCAATCAACACCTGGGCAATTCCAGTCATTAGATACACAGCTGGAATAGTGGACTAGACTCAAGCAGAACTAAAAGCAATGGATAGGAAGACCAGAAAAATAATGACAATGAATCATGCCCTTCATCCACGCAGTGACATTGACAGACTTTATCTACCAAGGCAAATAGGTGGGCGTGGAATGCTGCAAGTACGTCAGATGGTTGAAGAAGAAAAAATGGCTCTGGAAGAATATCTGAAGGACAGTGATGAAGATGCACTGAAATTAGGATATCAGGAAGGTTTACTGATTACTGGAGAGACCAAACTGACCTACAAGAAAGACCAAATGAAGAACAGAATAGAGGCATGGGAAGACAAAGCACCACATGGCCAGTACATTAAAAAAAATAGATGGGAAAGCAGATAATAACAAGACCTGGCAATGGCTAAGAGTGGGAAAAATGAAGAAAGAGACTGAGGGACTAATTCTGGCTGCACAAGACCAAGCCTTAAGGACAAATGCATATAAAGTCAAAATTGAGAAGACAGCAACAGACAGTAAGTGCCGCCTATGCAAAGACGCTGAAGAAACAGTGGACCACCTGGTAAGCTGCTGCAAGAAGATTGCACAGACTGACTACAAGCAGCGGCATGACAAAGTAGCAACAATGCTGCATTGGAAGATCTGCAAGAAATATCATTTGCCTGTAAGCAAGAACTGATGGGATCATAAAATAGAGAAAGTCATAGAAAATGATAAAGTTAAACTGCTCTGGGACTTCAGAATTCAAACAGACAAGCACCTGCAACATAACACCCTGGACTTAACAATTGTCAATAAGAAAGACAAAAAAGTCTGGATAGTGGACGTGGCAGTGCCTGGAGACAGCAGAATAGACGAGAAAGAACTGGAGAAGATAACAAAATACAAAGACCTACAAACAGAAATAGAAAGACTGTGGCAAAAGCAAGCAAGGGTAGTACCAATAGTAATAGGTGCTTTGGTGCAATCCCAAAACAACTGGAGCACCACTTGAACACCATTGGCATTGACAAATTCACCATTAGTCAATTGCAAAAGGCGGCCTTACTAGGAACTGCTTCCATCCTGCGACGATATCTGTAATACCATCAAACATCCACATCTGCCTATCCCAGGTCATTGGTAAGGACTCGATAGGTAGACAAAATGCCAAATCCAGTCTCAACATCTGGCTGACTGTGTAATGATCAATAATAACAATAACAATAACAATAACAATAACAATAACAATAACAATAACAATAACAATAACAATAACAATAACAATAACAATAACAATAACAATAACAATAATAATATTGGAAGGGACCTTGGAGGTCATCTAGTCCAACCCCCTGCTCAGGCAGGAAACGCTACACCATTTCAGACAAATGGCTTTCAGTCTCGTCTTAAAAACTTCCAGTCTTGGAGCATTCACCGCTTCTGGAGGCAGGTTGTTTCACTGGTTAATTGTTCTAACTGTCAGGAAGTTTCTCCTTAGTTCTAAGTTGCTTCTCTCCTTGATTAGTTTCCATCCGTTGTTTCTTGTCCTGTCTTCAGGCGCTTTGGAGAATAACTTGACTCCCTCTTCTTTGTGGCAGCTCCTGAGATATTGGAACACTGCTATCATGTCACCCCTCATCCTTCTCTTCATTAAACTAGAAATACCCAATTCCAGCAACCGTTCCTTATATGTTTTAGCCTCCAGTCCTCTAATCATCTTTGTTGCTCTTCTCTGTACTCTTTCTAGAGTCTCAACATCTTTTTTACATCGTGGTGACCAAAACTGGATGCAGTATTCCAAGTGTGGCCTTACCAAGGCATTGTAAAGTGGTATCAATACTTCACGTGATCTTGATTCTATCCCTCTGTTAATGCAGCCTAACACTGTGTTGGCTTTTTTGGCAGCTGCAGCACACTGCTGGCTCATATCTAAGTGATTGTCCACTAGGACTCCAAGATCCCTCTCACAGTTGCTAGTATTGAGCAAGGTACCACCTATACTATATCTGTACATTTGGTTCTTCTTGCCTAAATGTAGAACCTTACTTTTTTCACCATTGAATTTCTTTTTGTTAGATAGTGCCCAGTGTTCAAGTCTGTCCAGATCCTCCTGTATCTTAAGCCTATCTTCTGGAGTGTTGGCTATTCCTGCCAGCTTGGTATTGTCTGCAAATTTGATGAGTTCCCCATCTATCCCCTCGTCCAAATCGTTGATGAACATGTTGAAGATCACTGGGCCTAGAACAGAGCCCTGGGGCACCCCACTACACACTCCCCTCCATGTAGATGCAGTTCCATTGAGGACCACATGCTGAGTACGGCCGGTCAGCCAGCTACGAATCCATCTGGTGGTGATGCTGTCTAACCCACAGTTTTCTATCTTATCAAGTAGTAGGTTGTGATCTATTTTATCAAATGCCTTACTGAAGTCCACATAAATTATATCCACAGCATTCCTCTGGTCCACTAATTTTGTCATTTGGTCAAAGAATGCAATAAGATTTGTCTGGCATGATATGTTTTTGACAAACCCATATTGGCTTTTGGTAATGACTTTGTTTGCCTCTAGGTGTTCGCTGATTCGTTGTTTGATAATCTTTTCCAGAATCTTCCTAGGTATTGAGGTCAGGCTGATAGGTCTGTAGTTTGCAGGATCTATTTTTTCCTTTTTTTTGAAGATGGGAACTACATCAGCTCTTTTCCAGTCCCCTGGTAGTTCCCCAGTGCTCCAGGATCTTTGAAAAATATAGTTCAGTGGTTCTGAGATCACATCTGCCAGTTCCTTAAAAACCTTGGGGTGTAATCCATCTGGTCCTGGTGATTTGAACTCATCTAGGGTGGACAGGTGCTCACTTACCATTTTCTTGCCTATCTTAACTTGTGTTTCTAATCTGTTTTTTACGGTACTGTTTTTGATAGGTTGGACTGTTTTTTCCCTTTGTGTAAAGACAGATGCAAAAAACGAGTTAAATAGTTCTGCTTTCTCCCTGTTGCTTGTCACCTTCTTGCCATTTTCCCCCACTAATGGACCAATCATTTCTTTAACTTTTTTCTTGTTTTTTACATGTTGAAAGAAGCTTTTTTTTTGGTTATTTTTGACTTTGGTCGCAAGCCTTAGTTCATTTTGAGCCTTAGCTTTCCTCACTTCATCTTTGCAGGCTTGGACTATTTGCTGATATTCTGCTTTAGTTATGTGCCCCTCTTTCAATTTTTTATACTTGTCCTTTTTATGTTTCAATTTATCAGAGAGTTCTTTATGCAGCCATGCTGGTTTCTTTTGAGAGTTGTTATTTTTCTTCTTTGTTGGTATTGTGCTACACTGGGCTTTTATTATCTCACTTTTCAAAATTTCCCAAACTTCTTGAGTTGTTTTCCCCTTGAGGATTCTCATCCATGGAATCCTTCCCAAGCTCTCTCTTAGTTTATTGAAATTAGTTCTGTTAAAGTCCAAGAGTCTAGTTTGAGTGTGTTCTATTGCTTGTGCTTCCATAATATTGAATTCCAATATTGCATGATCACTTCCCCCCAAGGTTCCTGTGACTTGCATTTAAACTGCCCAGAGCTTGCTGGGCATTGCTACAAACTGTGAGTTGGAAAAGAGAAGGTGGGAGGAGGAAAGTAGCGGCCCACCCATCTAACGGCGCATGAATCATATCACTAAAAATCAAAAAGAGCAGCGGTACATTCTGGGCAAGTGCATCTGAGATTCCTTGTATCTCAGAATGTCTGGCTTAGTTCAGTGCAACACTTGTTTTGCAGCTATCTTTCACAGTACACTTTTCAAACTTGGAAACTGCCCTATATGTAAACAAATCACTAGTCTACAAGGACAGATTATTTATCTAGGGTCCATAATCTGTGCTCTTCAGGCAGAAATTAGGTGTCCAGTTCAGCCCTTCTACTCTATTGAGCCTCCGCGCTATCAGCCACCTCTACCACAAAGATCCTGCAAGACAAGGGCAGTGTGAACAACCGTGGGATCTGGCAGGGTGATAGCTGTGAACCATAAACACAAAGCTTTCGCTGTGTCTCTGCACAATAGATACAGTGCCCTTGCTGACCTTAATAGGGACTTTAAGAAGACAGGTAAAGGTATTTATGATAACTCAAATAAGCAGGCAATTGTGGTCCGAGATGAAGAATTTGTTTTTGACAGGGAGAAGTGCAAATCAGGTATTACACATCAGTCATGCAAGAATGGAAAGGTATCCAAAAAGAGAAGCCACTTTCTGGTTGGTGATTCAATTATAAGGGATGTAAATTTAGGAAAGGACACAGAAGTTTCGAAAGAGGTGAGGTGTCTTCCAGGTGCTACTGCCAGTAGGGACAAGAAGCGTATTTCTAAAATAGACAAGAATGCCAGCAAAGACTGTGATGTGGAGGCTATTGTACATCTTGGCACTATCAATCTTTCCCAAAAAGATGTACTCTCTGTGTAGAATGATTTCCAGAGCTTGGGGCAGGAACTTAGCAGGACAGGCTGTAGGCTTACTTTTTCAGAGGTTTTACCAGTGTCTAAGGAGCAAAATGGAAAAGGCCAGCATATAGCAGAATTCAATATGTGGCTAAAGGAGTGGTGTAAAGGGGAAGGCTTTGGTTATATTAGTCATGATGTCTGTAGCTGGTCCAATGAAACAATGTACAAAAGAGATGGTTTGCACCCATCAAAGAAAGGAACTGAGTTACTTGGCAATAAACTCACAGATTTTCTGGAGGAATATTTAAACTAAAGAACGGGGACAGTGAGTTAATTGATACAGAACATCCCTGTCCCGGCAATCAAAAAATTACAGGGTTAGCAGTGCATGTAACATAGATGAGTGTGTGGACAAGAATATCAACCTTGCTGTCAAGCAAAATCAAGCTTTTAATAGTGAGTGCCACACAAAGTGCACTAACCAAACAGGTGGCAAGAAAATAGGGGAACTCAGGCATCAAACAGATTATATAGAAAGTAAACACAGGGTCAGTCATAAAGGACTCAAATGTCTATACACCAATGCACAGAGTATGAACAGCAAAAAGGGTGAGCTAGAAATTCAGGTAAATGAGGGCAGACATGATATTGTTGCCATTACGGAAACATGGTGGGATGAAACCCACAAATGGAACACACAGCTAGAGGGATTTAAATTATTTAAAAGAAACAGACCAAATAAAAGAGGAGGTGGAGTTGCTTTCTATATACAGAAATAGAGCACAACAATGACGAAAACTGTCTTGAATGCATTTGGCTCAATATAAAAGGGGGGGAATGACATTGCTATAGGTGTATACTAGAGGCCACCCAACCAAACAGAGGAAATAGATGAACTTTTTCCTAGTCAGCTAACTAAGGTATGAAGGAAGCACATCACAATAGTAATGGGGGACTTTAATTACCCTGACACCAACTGGGAGACAAACTCTTCACCAAGTGGAAGATCAAACTGATTCCTGACAAACCTAGCAGACAACTTTGTCTCCCAAAAAGTAGAGAAGGGAACTTGGGGATTAGCCATATTGGATCTAATCCTCACTAACAGAGATGAAATGATAGAAGGTGTTGAAGCCACAGGAACTTTGGGGGGAAGTGATAATGCAATATTGGAATTCAACATTCTGGAAGCACAAGCAATAGAACATGGTCAAACTTTCAACATGTAAAAAACAAGAAAAAAGTTAAGGAAATGATTGGTCCATTACTGGGGGAAAATGGCAAGAAGGTGACAAGCAACAGGGAGAAAGCAGAACTATTTAACTCGTTTTTTGCATCTGTCTTTACACAAAGGGAAAAAACAGTCCAACCTATCAAAAACAGTACCATAAAAAACAGATTAGAAACACAAGTTAAGATAGGCAAGAAAATGGTAAGTGAGCACCTGTCCACCCTAGACGAGTTCAAATCACCAGGACCAGATGGATTACACCCCAAGGTTCTTAAGGAACTGGCAGATGTGATCTCAGAACCATTGAACTATATTTTTCAAAGATCCTGGAGTACTGGGGAACTACCAGAGGACTGGAAAAGAGCTGATGTAGTTCCCATCTTCAAAAAAGGGGAAAAATAGATCCTGCAAACTATAGACCTATCGGCCTGACCTCAATTCCTGGGAAGATTCTGGAAAAGATAATCAAGCAATGAATCAGAGAACACCTAGAGGCAAACAAAGTCATTACCAAAAGCCAACATGGGTTTGTCAAAAACAGATCATGCCAGACAAATCATATTGCATTTTTTGACCAAATGACAAAATTAGTGGACCAGAGGAATGCTGTGGATATAATTTACGTGGACTTCAGTAAGGCATTTGATAAAGTAGATCACAACCTATTACTTGATAAGATAGAAAACTGTGGGTTAGACAGCATCACCACCAGATGGATTCATAGCCGTACTCAGTGTGTGGTCCTCAATGGAACTGCATCTACATGGAGGGGAGTGTGTAGTGGGGTGCCCCAGGGCTCTGTTCTAGGCCCAGTGATCTTCAACATGTTCATCAACGATTTGGACGAGGGGATAGATGGGGAACTCATCAAATTTGCAGACGACACCAAGGTGGCAGGAATAGCCAACACTCCAGAAGATAGGCTTAAAATACAGGAGGATCTGGACAGACGTGAACACTGGGCACTATCTAACAAAATGAAATTCAATGGTGAAAAAAGTAAAGTTCTACATTTAGGCAAGAAAAACCAAATGTACAGGTATAGTATAGGTGGTACCTTGCTCAATAGTAGCAACTGTGAGAGGGATCATGGAGTCCTAGTGGACAATCACTTAGATATGAGCCAGCAGTGTGCTGCAGCTGCCAAAAAAGCCAACACAGTGTTAGGCTGCATTAACAGAGGGATAGAATCAAGATCACGTGAAGTATTAATACCACTTTACAATGCCTTGGTAAGGCCACACTTGAAATACTGCATCCAGTTTTGGTCACCACGATGCAAAAAAGATGTTGAGACTCTAGAAAGAGTACAGAGAAGAGCAACAAAGATGATTAGGGGACTGGAGGCTAAAACATATAAGGGACGGCTGCTGGAATTGGGTATGTCTAGTTTAATGAAGAGAAGGATGAGGGGGGACATGATAGCAGTGTTCCAATATCTGAGGAGCTGCCACAAAGAAAGTGAGTCAAGCTATTCTCCAAAGCGCCGGAAGACAGGACAAGAAGCAATGGATGGAAACTAATCAAGGAGAGAAGCAACCTAGAACTAAGGAGAAACTTCCTGACAGTTAGAACAATTAACCAGTGGAACAACCTGCCTCCAGAAACAGTGAATGCTCCAAGACTGGAAGTTTTTAAGAAGAGACTGGACAGCCATTTGTCTGAAATGGTATAGGGTTTCCTGCCTGAGCAGAGGGTTGGACTAGATGACCTCCAAGGTCCTTTCCAACCTTTTTGTTGTTGTTGTTGTTGTTGTTGTTGTTGTTATTATTATTATTATTATTATTATTATTATTATTATTATTATTATTATTATTATTATTATTATTATTATTATTATTATTATTATTATTATTACTTCAATACCTTCTATCATTTCATCTCTGTTAGTGAGGATTAGATCCAATATGGCTAATCCCCTAGTTCCCTTCTCTACTTTTTGGGAGACAATGTTGTCTGCTAGGTTTGTCAGGAATCTGTTTGATCTTCCACTTGGTGCATAGTTTGTCTCCGAATTGATGTCAGGGTAATTAAAGTCCCCCATTACTATTGTGAAGTGCTTTCTACATACCTTAGTTAGCTGACTAGGAAAAAGTTAATCGATTTTCTCTGTTTGGTTGGGTGGCCTATAATATACACCTATAGCAATGTCATCCCCCCCCCTTTTATATTGACCCAAATGCATTCAAGACAATTTTTGTCATTGTTGTGCTCTATTTCTGTAGAGATGTAGGTATTTCTTATATAGAGAGCAACTCCACCTCCTCTTTTATTTGGTCTGTTTCTTTTAAATAATTTAAATCCTTCTAGCTGTGTGTTCCATTTGTGGGTTTCATCCCATCATGTTTCTGTAATGGCAACAGTATCATATCTACCCTCATTTACCTGAATTTCTAGTTCACCCTGTTTACTTTTCACACTCTGTATTGGTGTATAGACATTTGAGTCCTTTATGACTTGTCATCTCATGTTCTGTGCTAACTTTAGCACCATAAATATTGAACATTATTACTGCTTGTAATAAATATCTGTCAGCTAAAGTGACTCTGAGGGGGTTCACAGAGGTAAATTAGGCTCAGAAAGGACCATGAGCAAAAAAATTAAAAAATTGAGAATAATTTATGAATAATGAATGTATTAGAATAATGTATGAATAAATGCTTTCTCTATATCGTCAATGACTTTTAAATTTTACTGCATAGTTACATGCTGGTGGAGCTTTTGAGTAAGGAAGTTATAATTCTCCAAGAGTACATTAGGAGACACAGCAGATGTCAGAGCAGACTGATTTGTAATGGTCCTTGGTATGTCTATCTTGAATGAAGCATTTTAACTGGAGCTGGATTGGGAAGTGATTGCTATCCCTCTAAGCATAAATTCTAGGGTCTTGGCGTAAGAGAATAGGTCCCTAGAGGCTATTATGTACTCATAGCTGTTATTCTGGAGCCAGAAATACAGTTGAATTCAGCTGGATAGTCACTTTCAAGGACACGATTTAAAATGTGGAGGTTTAGCCAGATGGCTATTTGAGGCAGCAAAAGCCTGCAAAGTTTGATTGCTGATTTTTTGAACAAGGTGAAGTAGTATCCTTCAGGCTCAGGGTTGGGAAGGGGACATTTGTGTTGTGTATAGAGAGTGTGGTCACTGTAGTGCCATGTAGCATTGAAGTCCCCTCACAGAACTACAAGTATATTGGAATAGTATAAGGGCAGCAGCATAAGTTTCCAGTTCATCCCACAATCATCTGATCTGGGGTTTCTGCTTCATTGGGGACATAGAAACATTTATTACCAACAGCAAATGGTGACTGAATTGATTAACAGTCATGACATATTATTTGAATGGAGGTATTGTTGTGGCATGTAGAATAGTGAAGACTAAGACCCCAGGCCTCTTTTCACTCTTAATTGCCCCAATGGGAAATGAATGGAATTCATTAAATAGCATTTCATATTTCCTGGATCAATGTGATGTCATGGTGAATGAGGAGGTCAGTAAAATAGGAATCTCTTGCAAATGCAAACCAAATTTCCAGGTTAGAAAGGTGACTTTTTCCTGGTCACCTGGATGTCAAGCAGTTTCCTTTCAAACCAGAGCCTGGGAATTTTTGCAGAGGTGGTAGCTTCCTATGATTGGGATGTTTATAATTATGTCTCACTTTGTGAGGAGGAAGGTGGAGTATCAGGGTATTATTAGCAACCAAAGGAAGAGAGTGAGTAGAGTGGATAGGTATGTAGCAGCCATTTATTCTATTTTGCAGTTTATAAGGTGACTGAGCACCACTTGTCACTTCAACTCTATAATAAAATCAAAAGGAAGTGTTGAGACTTTTCCTACATAAGATTTCTAGTAATCTATTTAATTCTGAGACTGTACTAAGGACACTGTAAATGTTTGTCCATATCCACTGGTAAGGCTTTCTTGGCTAACTTTGCCCATCACAGGAAGGGGCAAAAGCTAAACCTCGGGTAGCTGCAGCCTATCTGAAAGTTAGAGAACAGGTAACTTTGGAAGAGTAAAGCAGGAAGAGAGTACCTTCAAGATTAGTGATCCCACAAGAAAAAAGGATAAAGAGAAAACACACAAGAAATTCCTAAGTTTCTATTTGCACCCCACTGACCCTTCTGATATGCAATTCATGTCTCATTTCCAACATATTTGACTACTGAGGAGATTACCTGCCATGGCTGTACATCCTGAAGATTAGGTTTCCTGCCACTCTTATGTGCTTGTTGAGCCACCTGTATGGCATGTAAAGCATGTGCCGCAGCATACACTGCATTATATTTATTGTAACTGTGACTGGTCATCCTCATTTCAAAAACAGCCCCAGGAAGGCTCTCCAGGTTCTCCTTCCCAGTGCAGATATCCTCAGTTTCCTCATTCACAGATTGGTCTGGAAATTCGCAGCCAAATGCTTGCTCCCACATATCTTTTATAAAGCTATCTTGATGAGAGAATAAGAAATGCTTTCTTGTCTGAAGAAAATGCTGGAATCCTTCAACTTCATTTGAATAAGCTGCAAAGGACAGTGCACCATGTAGGACTTGGATGTCCCAGTTTTTCTGATAAAAGAATGATGCAAGAGTCATTTGGGAAACCATGATCCACACCTTGCCTTTTGGCTTTATAGAAACCATTTCCATTTCAGGTAGATATAACAACCATCTCAAATGCAAAACATATTTATCATTGATTATTACAACATTATCTTTGCTGTTAGTAAAAAGATGAAATGTTTCCACAAACCATTTCAGGCCATCATCCACATTGTTGATATAAATTGTTCTGAGCTGCTCTAAGAAGGCAATACAGATACCATGGAGAGTAAACCATGAAAAAATCAGTTGTTCAAATTTTGTTCCACCATATCCTTTCACAAGTATGCCAACCCAGGTCCACCTAAAGTGCAGAAGTAGCTGAAGAATCCCCCTGAAATGGAATTCTTCATCTGGAACCATATGGTAATAGAAGGGGATTTCAGTTTTACCATGCATGCTTGGAGGAGGGCCGTATAGGAACTATAGAAAACAACAACAGGAAAATGATTGACAAAAGCAATATGTATCTTCTGCAAATATAGAATTCTAAAATGCCTCAGAATATGCTCTCACACTACAGTATTTATGTGCATGAAATATTTGTGAGACAAGATAATACATGATTGTTTTGTATTCCAAAACTGCAGAGTTGTATGACTCTATGAATTTTCATCCTCTTTCTCTTTAACTTACTTAACTGCATCCTCTGTCTACTTAACTTATATATTCTTGCTGTTTCTTCATCAATAGAAATAATTTTGTCTATGAAGGTGGTTCATACTATACAGTAGAACCATAGAGCATTTGTAAACTCCTTGTTCTGCAGACAGAAATAGATTGATGAAGAAAGTATCCAACCTCTGTTCTGAAATATATCTTAATGTTATGCTTTCAGATTCTTCCCTTGCATAAGTTATTTATGAGTCTGTGGTTATGAATCTTGCATTGGATACCAATATATAGGACACTTATAACCTCTCTTTTCTTGTTATAGACAGTATGGTTCTAATTTAAGAATGTATTTTCTCAGAATTTTAATTGCACCACTGAATATTTCCTTACAAAATGTCATGTATCAGGATGAAATATATATATATATTGTATACTATCTCCATTAAAAATCTGCTTCCATAAAGTCCTTGACATTTAAAATGTAGCTTTGGCTATGTCATTCTTTAACTAGCGGGCAACAAAATTTCAATTTTGATGTATGTCATTGTGCCCACAGTAAAAAAATGACAATAAAGGTTATCTTATCTTAGTTAGCTAGATATATAGTCACAATATTTTAGTTTCCCAGTCCCAGTGGATTCTGAGCAACATAAAACACAGAAGAAAAATAATAGAATAGTATATATGGCAACAAGGAAAGAAAGGAAGGAAAGAAGGAAGGAAGGAAGGAAGGGAGGGAGGGAGGGAGGGAGGGAGGAAGGAAGGAAGGAAGGAAGGAAGGAAGGAAGGAAGGAAGGAAGGAAGGAAGGAAGGAAGGAAGGAAGGAAGGAAGGAAGGAAGGAAGGAAGAAGTGGTTATGAAGAAGATGAAATGTGGGAAGAACTTGTGGACATCCAAAGGAGCTCACTACGTAACTTTGGGCCACTCAATCTCTCTCTCAGCCCAGCCTACCACAACTAGTAGTTGAAGAGAAATATGGGAAGAGAAAGCACTATGTATGACACTTCAACACCTGAATGGAAGACAGCATATAAATCTAATAAAGAAATAAAAATATATAAATAAAATCCAGAAACCTTATATTATTTATTGCTCATCATTATATCAACTTGCATGGGAGGACTACAGAAGTCCAAAGCTTCTGCCCAATAGGAAATTTAGTATTGGTTATTTTTTTAATCTTACCTTCTTCTTCTTGTGCCATATCCGTTATCGGACGTTGGCGATCATGTTGGTGATCCTGTTTTTTTCAGCAGCCACACGAAAAAGTGCTGCTGAGTTTTGTCCAAACCGGTCCCTTAGATTTTGAAGCCATGATGTTCTTCTTCTGCCTGGACCTCGTTTGCCTTCAATCTTTCCCTGGAGGATTAAATGGAGTATGCCGTATTTTTCTGGGTGTCGCATCACATGTCCGAAATATTCTAGCTTTTGTTTTTTAATTGTTTTGATGATTTCCCTTGGCTTTCCCAGGCGGCTTAAAACCTCCTCATTTCTGATCTTGTCCACCCAGCTTATATGTAACAGCCGCCTGTAAATCCACAGTTCAAATGCTTCTAGTCTCTTCAGGTGGCCTTCTGTCAGAGACCAACTCTCTACTCCATAGAGCAGGATAGAAAAAATATAGCATATCAAATTCTGAAAATGAATTCTCATTGCTTTATGCTTTAATAAATACAGTACATTTTCTTAAATATACTTTATAGATAAATATATATGAAGTTAAAATATCTTAATGAATTACAATTTCCTCCACCTGAAAATACAAAGCAAAGTGTGAAGATCTTATCATTAAGAAACCTTACCTGTGGAACCTTGTAAATGCTTAAAATATCTGCCATATCAAAAGAAATTGCAGGATCAAGAGTCCCAACAACTGATACGAGGTTGTTCAGGATGCCACATTTGTAGTTGGGAATGAATAGGTTCTGATTGGAGAAAAGTTCCATTGTGGCATGATAGGTGTACTCTCCACCATAAGTATCATATAGCCTGAAGCCTAAAGTGATATTAGGTAAGACTTGGAGGTCTTCATTGATCTTCTTCACAGCAAATATCAAGCTCAAAATATGCTGGTAATACTTGATCAGGACTCTGCAATGGGAATTAGATGCTACATCAAATGAAATTCTCTATCTAAAAAGGGCAGTGAAATTGAGCTCCATAAAATTATGTTAATTGATTAATTGGTAACCATTCAGTTTTCAGTGAAATCATTGCTAGCATTTCTTAAAAGTGCTTGTTAAACAATTTTTATTATATTAAAGTTATAGTTCTTTATATTAACTTGATAAGCAATTCAAAAATCCCAAGACATGCCAAAGCCAATTTAATCTTAAACAGGATTTAAGGTTCTTCTATCCTAAGAACAATAGTAGCAAAAGTTTGCATTAATGCCTTCATTATTTTAGCTATAAGAACTTAATATATTAGTAAAGCAATCTTTTTTTTTAATTAAATTAAATTAAATAAAAAGTAGAATAAGACTTTTACTAATTAAATCACCCTGAGGACATATATTTCTTTTCTCCCTGCTCCAAAAAGTTTCAGCATATCAACACAGGGACACATTTATTTATTGGTGTTTTATTTATTGAGGTAAAGTATACTGCATTTCTGACTTAATAGTATTATTCATATGGTTAAATACAACTGACCTTTCATTTGAGAAGCAGTTTTAGAAGCTGATGCTATAATCCCCAGTATTGTATATAATCTTAGAATAACAAAAGACTAAATAGTTATTTTGATTTTTTCCCTTTCTGTAAGGAACACAGAATCTCACTATTGGTTTTCTTTAGAAAGCATAATGAAAACATATATAAATTGAAAAATATTACTTTAGTTTTATATTTAGATTTTAAAATTTATATGTGCAATATTGGAATAAACTATGACTCATTGAATAGATTTATAAAATATTTTTGTCTAGATTGATGCAATGCTACCAATAAAGAAAATAATACCTTACTGAGGTTCACCAACATCAGAATGCTTGGGAACTTCCTCAAAGGTTTCTACATTTCTACTTAGGAAGACAAAGGATGTAATGCCACCAACAATGAAGTCACCTGCTTGAAAATATTTGTGAAAAATTTGGATGGGATCTTGAATCATGCAGGTCATTGGTTGAACATTACTAGACATATGTGGCAATAATAGGAGAAGAATCAATATCATCATGACCCAGCTGTCAAGGTTTGTATCATTCCATGCAATCCTTATGAGTCTCCAAGTATAGTCAAGATTGGAATAAATATTCTCTGTTCCTCCCATTTTGTTCTGAATTTTAAAATAAAAAATCATTCTGAGATGTCACTCCTATAATGATCTTACCTGCTCATAAACTCTAAGTACAGGTTTGTCAAAACATATGAAGGGTTTAAACTGACCATCAGCAATTATTGCTCATTCTTCCAAGTAAACATAAATTGTTCATAAGGACTTTGAGAAACAGCAAAATTAATAATAATCTTTTTGATAATTATAAAGGAGGGGGAAAGAAAAGTGCAATCTTTAATTTTCCATTTCTCTGTGGAACTAGGGATATGCTTCTCAACTCTGAACACAGTATTAGCAATTTAACACATGAATGGAATGATAAGGCTGAAAAGAGATAATCATCATCAAATATTGAAGGATATATTTTTGAGATGAAAAGTGAGGCATAGAAAATAGTAATGAGTCTGTGCTGGATCCTAAAATCAGGGCAGACTTGTAACTTTCACCTTCATTTAAAAAAAAATTTTTTTTCTTGAGGGTGACCTCAAAGAGTAATAACAGTTGCTGGTGTTATTTCATTTCTATAGCAAACTACCGTAACTAAAGAGCCCTGGTTGCACAGTGGTTACAGAGCAGTACTGCAGGCTACTTCTGCTGACTGCTGGCTGCCAACACTGACTCAAGGTTGACTCAGCCTTCCATCCTTCTGAGGTCAGTAAAATGAATTGGGGGCAATATTTTGACTCTGTAAACTGCTTAGAGAGGGCTGTAAAGCACTGTGAAGCAGTATATAAGTCTAAGTGCTATTGTTAAAAGTTTCAGGGTAATTTACCGGATAATTTTGAAATCTTAAGAGCATGAAACAAGGGCCCCTTGTTTCAAAAAAGAGTGCAACTGTCACACCATATGGAGAAAAGTAAAACTCCCCCCTTTTGGCCACAGGAGCCACTTATTCTTTGAGCAGGAGTTGTGAATCCAAAATGACCCCTTGTTTGCACATCCTCATCTGACAGCATGAATGGAAAGTCCTCAGACCCAGGGTGAAGTGGAGTTCCAGTATATATGAACATGGGTCAGAGCCTCATTAGTCTTGAGTCAGTTGGTTCCTTCCCAACCAGGCCCATTCAGCCTCCAGGCATTTAAACAGGACTTCAACAGCCTCACTTGGCCAACAGAAGTTCAAACTTGTACAATATTGATGATTGATGATACAAAACCCCAAACTGGTAGATTAACTCCAGTGATTCATGGGATTGTTTAACAGTGGAGGAGACTGAGTCAAACCCTGTAGCATCTCACATAATGGGGCTTAGGTGATGAATTAACTCCCCTTCACTAACTGGAAGAGAGCATAAAGAAAAGACAAGAACCACCATAAATGCTGACCTCAATTCCAAAGTCCTACTGCCAATTCAGAAGGATACTATGGTTGGCAGTATCAAAGGCCACTGAGAGATCAAGGACCACTATGACAGATGCATCCTCTCCATTCCAGCTCTATCACAGATCATGAACAAGTGGAACCAATATATTCCCAAAGAGGAGATTGTTGTTCACTCCCTTCTTAAGAAGGCATTGCTGAATTCTACCCTAATGGATAATTTGTTGCCTGTCTTCAACCTTCCCTTTCTGGAGAAGGTTCTTGAGAAAGTGGTCACACTGCAGTTTCAGAGGATCTTAAATAAAATGGAACATTTTGTGCAAATTGAGCAAAACAGCAACAAAACAAAGAAAAATGGTGATAATCAGCAAACTTGATTTGCACAAGGAAAGAAATGCAGCTGTCTATGCAGCTCACACAGTAACTGTGTAACATAAGCAAAACATGTGATACCCAAAGTTGTTCATGCTGCCATATTTTGGACCAGTTGAAATATTTGGATGGCCTCCAAGGGCTGCCCCATATAGTGCATGGTTGAGATAATCTAGAGTCACCCCAAACAACAAGATTGGCAGTATATTAATTAGATAGATAGATAGATAGATAGATAGATAGATAGATAGATAGATAGATAGATAGATAGATAGATAGATAGATAGATAGATAGATAGATAGATAATCTAATACTGTCATCCTTCCAAAAATAAAAAGTCATTTCACCAATAGAGTTCCCCTTAACTTCTTAGATCATATGCCTGGGGGGACAGCCGGGTTTTAAGAGCCTTATAAATGGCTAATGGAATTCATCCTAAATGGGTGTCATGGAGTTTCTAATGGGCAAGGGAAAAAAGAGTAAAACAAAGTGATCAAAAATTAGAGAATGTTTATTTAATTTGTTATATAACTATATTTTTTCAATAATGAAGCAAGATGAGGAGGAGAAAAGAGAGGAGGAGAGTGAAATAAAGAAACAGATAGCTAAATAAAGGCTAGTGTCACATGTGCAGCCATTTGTGCACCTAATAACGATTTGCCAGATCCTTACTATAGCACAGCCTTAAAAAAAAGGAGGATCACTCCAGAAAAGCAGGAACTATTAGAATGCTTGCTGCAATATTTCAATGCAAATCAAATTAATTTCTCCAATACAGTCTAGTGAAGTTGTATTATCCCGCTTCCTTCTATCTCTGCTTAATATTTCAAATATGTTTTTCAGTGAGACCAAACTTAAAAAGAATCATGCCCACTTAATACATCAGGCTTTCCGTTAAAACTGAATAATAGCAAATTTGACCAGGCTTAGCATCCACACTGAAAACTCACCCAAAAGTTTATATTTCCAAAATCAAAGACTAAACTATAGCTTTAAATAAAGGCTGTTAACAGACAGAAATAATTAAAGAAAGATTTAGTTTCATATTATTATTTTTTTCTCTTAATGAGCTGTTCCCTATTATTTAGCTCTGGCCTAAGAATGATTATGTAGGGCTTCCGGTTCCGGATCGCGGCACACGCAGTCGCACGGAGAGACCCGTCTCTCCCACCGGCTGTTTTCCCTCCGCCGGTAGACCCTTAATCGGGTCGAAAGTCGCCCCGGAGAGGCAACCACCATTGAGGAGGCCCTCGTTTGATTGGGGAAGGGCGGCAGCTCCTTCCTCAGTCCGAGCCAGCTCCTTAGGGCCGTCGGAGAAAAGATCGGCCAGTAAAATGGACGATCACTTTGCTGTACCAGCCGAAAGCCAGAAGAACAACTAAGCATAAAGAACCCCCGTGGAGAATCTGGGTGAGACCTTTCCTTCCCCTTCTTTCCTTAATTACTCTCCTGTAAAAAGCTTTTGTATTTGAATTACTTCCCTGCTGTGAGGGAGCAGCGTTTGGGCACTTGGGAAAAACAGCTTTGTGAATTGAAAAAAAAATAAACCAGTTAATTTTTTATTGACTATTCAATTTCTGGAATACTGAGGGGGCCTGAAAATATTTCTATTCTTGATTATTACTAACATAACTACGCGTCTACTATTTTGGAGAGGCCTTTCTTCATTTTTTAACGTGAAAAACAAAAAATCTATTAACTTGAAAAGAAAGAAAGACCTTATAGCCTGCTGAGGACATCTTGTGATGAAAAGTGTTACTGCAACTGTATATTTTTTTCATTGCTGGAGGATGGCTCTAACCTTCAAAAGATGATAAGAGTAAGATAACTGAAACAGCTGTGTGGTGATTTGGTCTATTGAGAATTGGAGGTGAATATTTGTTGACTTCTACGAAATAGAGCCTTCACTAAAAGATTAAAAGATCTTTTCACCACCGACATGGAACTTAACACACAGCTGGACTATGAGCTTATACTGGAAAAAATCTTGGAAGCCACGGAGGATATGAACTCTTACTTCCAAACTTTGACGGATCAAGTTATAGGCCGAAAAACAGTGGAGAAGGAGCAGATTGGCGCTAAAGAGACTAGTGAGCAATATGTACAACCTAAAGAGGAACCATGTCTACAACTCAACTATGAAACTACACCGAGAGAAATTGTGGAAACTAAGGAACAAATTAACTTTATACAACCCCAAATGCAATCTATGGAGAAGCTTGATGATCAAAGAATAACTTTAACTGAAATGCCTGAAGCATCAACATCAACAGAGACTGACACTCAGATACAAGTTATTGAAAATTGTGACAATGTGGATAAACAACTAGTAACTATAACATGGAATAAAACGGCTTCTATCATCCAAAGGCTACTAGAAGAAAGGAAAGAGAACTTTGACCAATTTGAAGCGTTGAGGAATACTGACTTTTTAATATTGTGGTTTGATGATGCAGGAATTTTATTATGGAAACCGGTATGGCACAGAAAGAAACCTAGAGTTAGATTTAAAAATGTATTTTAAAGTTTCATTTAATGGGTTTAAAAAGGCTTTTGAGTTTTTGACTGATTCAATAACTAACGGAGTACATGAATTTTGTAAGAGGATATCCTTTGTAATAATACTTTGTCTTAGATATGATAATTACTGGAGAGGTAAACTTTATCTACTGGGTTAAAAAGATTTTTTATAGACATAGATGAATTGATAGAATATATATTTAAATCAGATAGAAATCTATTTGTTGGTTTGATATTTTTATTTTAAATAAGATAATTATTTTGTAATAGAAGAAGAATAAGAGGGATTGGTGACAAGAGAAGAAATGGTATTAATGAAGAAAACATAAGAATGTTACTGCGGGAATAATATACTCATTTTAGATATAATCATTATGTTAAAAAGGGACACCCGAAGTGTTAATAATATGTCTATTTAAGGCTAAGTGGAATATGGTAACTGTAAATTAGTAAAGCCTAAAAACAGGACTTGGATTTTTATAATTGAAATGTGATTGATATTTGATAGGATTGTTTGAAGTTTATTTAGAAATGTATTAATTTGAATATGTAAGACTATATGAGGGAATTAGAGAGGGAATTTTCAATGAATTAATTTGAGCTATATATCTGTGATTGTTCCTTTGGATGTTTGATATACCCACCTCCACGGTGTTTCCTAAGCACCTTGATGTAACCCTTTTATCCCCATAAAAATCCAATAAAATATTTTTTTTAAAAAAAATGATTATGTAGCATTTGGGGAAATATATGCAGACTAGCAAGCCAGCACTGGATGCAACAATGGAGAAAATCTCCACAGCCACCACATATTTGCCTTTAGTGCTCAGATAGGAAGGAACAAAGGAGAGCCACACACTGCAGAAGATCAACATGCTAAATGTGAGACATTTAGCCTCATTGAAACTGCTGGGGAGTTTCCTGGGGGAAAAAGCAACAGTGAAACTGGCAGATGCAGAAAGCCCATGTAGCCCAGGACACAGTAGAACATGGTAGATGAGCCTTCGTTGCAATGCAATATAATCTCCTCGATTTCTGAATGGGTGTCAATATCAGGGAAAGGGGGAAATGTGAATAGCCAAACTATACAGATGCCTCCTTGAATCAGGGAACAAGAAAGAACAATCACAGTGGCCAGTCCTCTTCTGATCCAGTTCCTCATCCTGGATCCTGGCTTGGTGGCCATGAAAGCCAGAACCACAATGATGGTTTTTGCCAGCACAGAAGACACAGCCACTGAGAAAATGATGCCAAAACTAATTTGTAGGAGGAGACATATTATATTGCCTGGTGCAACAAGGAACTGAAATGAGCAAAGGAAACACAGGACGAGGGAGATGAGTAGAACATAGGTGAGGTTTTGGTTATTAGCCTTGACAATGGGAGTATGATGATATTTTAAAAATGTTGCCAGTACTACAGTTGTGCAGAGAGAAAAGAACAGTGCCAGTATGATTAGACTTATTCCCATTGATTCCTCATAGGATAAGAATGAAAATCTCTTGGGAAGACATGAATCTTGGTTTTTATTTGGATATTGACCTTCTGTACATTTGGAACAGTCATCCATGTCTGAAATTGAAATATACATGTATTATATTTGTAGGTATTTAAATTTGTGTTTGGTTCTATTATTCTATGAATATTATCATGACACAAGTCTTTAAATTACTTAAATTAACAGCAAAATTGGCACTGACATTACCCATCTGATTTTCCAGTCTTTTAATTAGATTTTAACAAGACAATTATCTCTTAAGGTTTCTACTTACTATTACTAATACTATTACTATCTTCTATCAATTGTGTGCATTTAGCTATACATTTGTCTTATTTCACAGCTGTATCTTGTCTTTATGGAATGCAGTTTTCTACAATATTGAAAATAACATAAAGAATGTGCTCCTATCACTTCATCTATATTGAATTTTATTCATTTTGTATATTTCTGCTGGATAAAATTTTAACCATCAATGCCAGTAAGGCTCAAGGAAAAGACATAAGGATTTGGCTTTTCTCTATCTATCATCAGCTCATTTCCATCTCACTCATGTGATACAGATTTTATGGGAGACCAAATAATATACAATTATAGAAATGAGAAGGTAATCCCAGTGTTAGAGAAATTGGGAGTTTCAATATTATTTTAATAATCTCTGTTAATTGTTCAATTCTTTTTGTTTGTTTGTTAAACCAGAGCCATAGATAAATGCTGAACTCTTTGCCTTAAGTCTTCCTTTCAGTTGGTAAGGGAATCCTTTCTTCTGAGGGCAACATAATCTGTCAACAAACAAAAGAATATAACTCAACTTTTTGTAGATCCATAATGCAACTTGATTCATGATGCCTCTTACCTTTCTGGCTGGATATTTTCTCCTTGGGACATGGATGACAGTCATAGCAGCAAAACGGCTTCGCCTCCTGCTTTTGTTTGAAATTACCAGTGGGGCAGCTCTCAGTACACAGAGAAATAGGCAGTGTGTACCCAATAAGTGAAATAAGAAGAGAAAAAATAGTGTTCACTCTGATACTTGAAAAGTTTTTAAAAATCATGATTGTTTAATTTTTATTTATTCATTCATTAAATTTATATGCCACCTATCTCCTTGATAAGGTGACTCAGGGGGCTTACAAAGAACAAAAGATAAATATAACACTAATTAAATGTTTAAAAATTATATAAAAACTGGAACCAAGTAGATGGTTGTCATGAGGAAGAGATCTTCTTACCCTGTTAATCATCTCCACCCTCGAGAGCCCCTTTTGGGGCCCCAGGACAACCAGCAGAACCAAATTTTGATAACCATCCAGGAGGCCAAAAGGGTGGGAACAGTTCTCACTTTTAGTGGTAGAGTGATCCACATGGCCATGGCCCCAGAGGAAAAGCCTTTTTTCCTTAACCTTGCCTGCCAAAATCCCTTAGCAGATGGGCTCCACAGCAGGCCCACTCTGCTGGAGCACATGGGGTGGACTAGTCCCATTATGTTGAGATGGTTTCTCAGATACCCTGAACCCATGTCATATAGGGCTTTAAAGATAATAATCAATATCTTGAATTGGACCAGTAAACAAACTGGCAACCAATGCAGCTTATATAACAGTGGTGTTATGTGGCCATCCTAGGGATCCCCAGAACTTTACTTGTCACTGCATTCTACACCAGCTATAGATTCCAATTATTCTTCAAGGGTAGCCCCATGTAGAGCAGATTGCAATCATCCAACAGAGAGATGACCAGGGCATGAGTGACTATGCATGATAGAGATAAGAATAGAAAACTAAAAAGTTTATCAAAACATTAGTACAGGCTTGGCAATATTTTATAAAGCAAGCATGGAATTAATTGAATTGAAACTTGAATTAATTTAAGCAGTACACAGACATAAAAATACACACTACACAAACAGAAACACACACAAATATATTCTGAATTGGTCCAGATCCCCCAAACTCTGAATAGTACATAGCATTATAAACAAACATTTAAAAGACAATTTTAGTCAGAATTGTTCTCCATCCATCTCTCAATGGATAACACACTCTAAGCAAAAGTTCCTGCCTCATTCCCTTCTGAAGTTGACTGATGATGGGAAAATGTTTTGATCTTTTTTTTTTTTTGGCTTGTTGATTGTCTCTTTTGCACAGTATGATCTGTCAGCTAACAATGACTTTGAGGGGGTTCACAGAGGTAAATTGGGCTAAGAAAGGGGTCAGAGCCATAAAAGAAAAAGATTGGGAAACACTGTGTTAGAATAATGTATGAGTAAATACTTTTTCTATAGCTCCAATGACTTTACTTCAAGTTTGCCATAATGTATGCATGGAAACTGAATAATATTTTTAATAGATTAGATATCACTGCTTTTCAGATATATGTAATTCTTATACTGCTTACAATTCTTCCCAGTTGTGATATAGAGATGTACTTTAGACACAGATAGTGCTCAGTTACCAACCTCTTATTCAATGATTGTTCAAAATTATGATGGTGCTGAAGCGACTTTTGACTAGTCTTTAAAATTGCAGCTATCTCAGTGTCCCTGCAGTCACTTGGCACCAATTGTGATTTTATACCTGGTTTTTGACAAGGAAAGTCAAAAGGGAATCTGGCAGGAAGTTTCATTTGCAGTCATGTAACAAATTGCTTAATGACCATGAGTGATTTGCTAACAATTGCATCTGGAATCAATGTTTAAGTTATTATAATCATGCTTTGTTTCACTTTATAAATGTGTATCCTTGCAATAGAGTTGCTGGTCCCAATTATGATTGGTGAGAAATTACTACCTGTATCATTCCAGTTATCCAAACAAAATCATCTACATTGAGAACCTACTTGGTTGAAAGTGCTGGGCCAAGTGATGGCTTCCTCACGAATGGTGAACATTTGGCCTTCAGCAGCCCATGGATCCATCTTCCCAACTTTCACTCGATGGAATGACTGGTTGGGGAATGTGACCCAGTTCTCAAGATCCAATCCTGTAACCAGTTCTCCTTTCTCATCAAAAGAAATTTCATCACCAACACTGTTGTTAAATGCAATTCTTTTCAAAAAGAAGTGAAACTGAATAGAGAAACAATTGAACATATTTATAAAAAGAAAAGAGTAGAGAGAAAGAGAGAGCATGGTTAAGGTACAGAATTATATGACAGCTCAAAATAGATTACATATGTGGAGGATACTTCTTAATGTACAATGTTCTAGTGGTCCTCCAGGTGGAGGATAGGGTACTCCATAGAAAAAAGTAAGAAACATAATCATACATATATAATTCAAATTAATTCTTTAAAGGTTCCCTCTCTATTTTGTCAATCAAAAAAAAGAAAACTATCAATAATATTTCATCTATGATCAATTCCTGTTTTCAGGCTTAACTAACTTACAATTACCATATTCCAATTTAGCCTTAAATAAACATATAGTATACACTTCGGGTATCCAATTTCCCTTATTTCGTAAAATATAAATTGTTTCTAAAATATACGTATTATTCCAACCATTCTATTTATACTTCTCAATTAAATTCTATCTCTTATTCTGTTCTATTTCAAATACATATTTTATAAGTGAACATATCTTTAAAACCCCTTTTTAACTCCTTATCTAAAATTTAATCTTATCAAAGTCATTATACCTTCAAAAGAAAACATATTATTTCACTAGACACCTTATTTCATTTCTAGTCTATATTCTATTTCTTCATCTATTAACTTTTTATTTACCATCTTTTCCGTATTACATTTCCCAACCATAATCAAATTACATCCCAACCATAGTCAAATCAATAATTTTCATCTCAGTAATATTAACTCATTCAAAATCTCTAAAAGCCTTTTTAACCCAACAGGTAGGATTTTAACTCTCATTTTTAAACCTAATTCTAGCTTTCTTTTTGTGCCAAGCAAGTTTCCACAAAAGAGCCTCTAATTCATCAAATCTTATTTGATTGTACATATTTCTCCACAGTTGAATCTGGTCATAGTCCTCTTCTCTTTTTTCCAATGTTGTCTGCACTACATAATCAGTCTTATTCAATATAGTAATTATTTGTTGTTTATCCATGTTGTCAACGTTTTCAACGTCTCGTATTTGGAAAGTTCCTATTGCTTTTGGGATTATAGATGTTTTGGTTAGAATCCACCTTTGGTCATCGAGATTCTCCATAACTTGTATATGAGATGTAATATCTTCCTCTATGTTGTTTGGTTCCTCATCTGGTGTTGTTTGAACAAATTGCTCAGGAAAGGATTTAGAGAGGACAAGAGCTTGGATGATTAAGGCAGGAAGAAACTACCTTGAGATTAGCAATCCCCCAAGAATACAAAAAGGGATAAAGAAAGAACATAAGAAAAATTCCCAACTTTCTATTCACAGAACACTATCACTTCTGATCTGCAATTGATGTCTCATTCCCAGCGTATTTGATTACTGTGCTTACAAAATTACCTGCCATGGCTGTACATCCTGAAGTTTAGGTTTCCTGCCACTCAACCTTTTTGTATATGATTGTTGACCCACCTGTATGGCATGTAAAGCATGAGCCACAGCATATACTGCATTATATATACTGTAACTATGGCTGGTCATCATCATTTCAAAAAAGGCCCCAGGAAGGCTCTCCAGTTTTTCCTTCCCAGTGCAGATAACCTCAGGATCCTCATTCACAGATGGGTCTGGAAATACACAGCCAAATGCATGTTCCCATACATCTTTAATGAAACCATCTTGGGTAAAGAATGAGAAATGGTTTCTTGTCTCAAGAAAATGCTGGAATCCTTTAACTTCATTCGATTAAGCTGCAAAGGACAATGCACCATGGAGGACTTGGATATCCCAGCTCTTCTGATAAAAGAATGATGCAAGACCCATTTGGGAAGCCACAATCCACACTGTACCTTTTGCCTTTATAGAAACAATTTCCATTTCAGGTAGATATAACAACCATCTCAATTCTAAAACGTATTTATCTTTGATTATCATAACATTAGCTTTGCTGTTAGTAAAAATATGAAATGTTTTCACAAACCATTTCAGGCCGTCATCCGCATTGCTGATATAAATTGTCCTGAGCTGCTCTAAGAAAGCAATGCAGATACCATGGAGAGAAAACCATGAAAATATCAGTTTTTCAAATTTTGCTCCATCATCTCCTTTCACAAGAATCCCAACCCAGGTCCACCTGAAGTGGACAAGTAGCTGAAGAATCCACCTAAAATGTAAGTCTTCACCTGGAACCATGTGGTAATAGAAGGGGATATCAGTTTTACCATTCATATTTGGAGGAGGGCCATATAGGATCTATACAAATAAAAAATAAACAGAAAAATGATTGACAAAATCAATATGCACTTTCTGCAAATAAAGAATTCTAAAATGTCTCAGAATATGCTCTCACGCTATTTATGTGCATGAAATATTTGTGGAAGTACATTTGGGATAAAAGATTGCTGAGTTCTCCTTCATCTGCACAATTCAATGATCCTCTGAATTTCCTTCTTCTTTGTATATTACGTCTTTTTCTTCAACAATGAAAATAATTTTATGTATGAAGATGGTTCATACTATCTTATAGAACCATAGAAGGTTTGTAAGCTGCTTGTTCTGCAGACAAGAGTAAAATTTAAGGCTTTTTTCCTATCTAATAAAAATGGTAATTTATATTAGGTGTCCAACTCTGGCAGACAATGCATATCGTCTCTGTCACATTGCATTCCAGTCCTGTGCACTGGTTATCAGTACTTAGCAATATCATACTGCCCCACTTAACATCTTCCCTGTTTAACCCCGAGAATGCCTGGAGAGAGGAATTGTTCAAGATACCTTCTTGTGGCCTGACCGTCAGTAATCCCTCTGCTAAACCACCTGGTTTTGACCTGCCTTGCTTTGTCTGGTTGAAATTGAGAAGAATTAGGTGTGATACTGGAAGACATGCCTCTGCCTTGTACAGTGGGGATGGAAAGGTTCTCCTTGTTGCGATTGTGGTGCTGATATGCAAACTATTAAACATATTGTGCAAGATTGCATTCTTTGGTTTCCTAGAAGATGTGCATGAAGCAACACTAGAGGCAATAGCCTGAATAGTTGAATTGGACATCAAATTATGAGGCCACTCTGATACCCCTATAGAAGTTTTATTTATAATTACATAGATTGTATATATATGTTTACTTCTCTTCTGTCATGTTCTCATCATACACTCAATAATAATAATAATGGCAGTGAGTTTTCTTGAGTCTCCCAAATCTGTCACAAGGTTTTTTCTAGATTCCGGATATTGATCCAGTATGGCTCTAAATACAAGGATTTATGTTTCCAAGAAATATTGTTTTCCAACATATGTGGCCTAAATCCATTTTTAGAATGGATGCTATTCTCGCTCAAAATTTCCCTTATTTCCCTATACACTCTCCTTCATTGTCTACCATATAAGCCTTGCTTCAAACAAATACAGTGATTAAGGGGTGGATGAGGAATGGGAGGAACCAGATTCAAGTCCACCTCAGTCAAAAGGGCTCAGTGTATAACTTTGGGCCCATCATTCTCTCTCATAGCCTAAACTACCACAACTGGTGGTTGCAGAGATATATAGGAGGAGAAAGCACTATATGGGACTCCATGGACATGTGAATTGAAGGCAGCATGTAAATCTAAAAACAAACAAAATATAAATAAATACAATCCTGAAACCTTATATCATTTTTATTCATCAAAAACAGCAACTTCATTGGGAGACAATCCAAACATCCGGCAGAAAGAGGAAATGATTAATGCTTTATAAAAATAAAGTTGGAAGGGACCTTGGAGGTTATCTAGTCCAACCCCCTACTCAGGGAGGAAACCCTATACCAGGGGTGTCAAATCATAGCGAAACCGTGCCCACCCCATTACCGGCAATGGCAAAAAAGTCGCGATACATCACGTCACATCACGTGATGTTCCAAGTTTGACACACCTGCCCTATACCATTTCAGACAAATGGTTGTCCAGTCTCTTCTTAAAAACTTCCAGTGTTGGAGCATTCACCGCTTCTGGAGGCAAGATGTTCCACTGGTTAATTGTTCTAAATGTCAGGAAGTTTCTCCTTAGTTCTAGGTTTCTTCTCTCCTTGATTAGTTTCCATCCATTGCTTCTTGTCCTGCCTTCAGGTACTTTGGAGAATAGTTTGACTCCCTCTTCTTTGTGGCAACCCCTGAGATATTGGAATACTGCTGTCATGTCACCCCTAGTCCTTCTTTTCATTAAACTAGAC
Organism: Azemiops feae; assembly: GCA_023970755.1. Lineage (NCBI taxonomy): Eukaryota > Metazoa > Chordata > Lepidosauria > Squamata > Viperidae > Azemiops > Azemiops feae. The sequence continues at coordinate 50,125 of JALGBA010000668.1, read as the reverse complement.
ATACCCAATTCCAGCAACCGTTCCTTATATGTGCCTCCAACCCTCTAATCATCTTTGTTGCTCTTCTCTGTACTCTTTCTAGAGTCTCAACATATTTTTTACATTGTGGTGACCAAAACTGGATGCAGTATTCCAAGTGTGGCCTTACCAAGGCATTGTAAAGTGGTATTAATACTTTACGTGATCTTGATTCTATCCCTCTGTTAATGCAGCCCAGCACTGTGTTGGCTTTTTTGGCAGGTGCAGCACACTGCTGGCTCATATTTAAGTGATTGTCTACTAGGACTCCAAGATCCCTCTCACAGTTACTACTATTGAGCAAGGTACCCCCTATACTATACCTGTACATTTGTTTTTTCTTGCCTAAATGTAGAACCTTACTTTTTTCACCATTGAATTTCATTTTGTTACATAGTGCCCAGTGTTCAAGTCTATTCAGATCCTCCTGTATCTTAAGCCTATCTTCTGGAGTGTTGGCTATTCCTGCCCGCTTGGTATTGTCTGCAAATTTGATGAGTTCCCCATCTATCCCCTTGTCCAAATCATTGATGAAGATGTTGAAGAGCACTGGGCCTAGAACAGAGCCCTGGGGCAACCCACTACACACTCCCCTCCATGTAGATGCAGTTCCATTGAGGACCACATGCTGAGTACAGCCGGTCAGCCAGCTACAAATCCATCTGGCGGTGATGCTGTCTAACCCACAGTTTTCTATCTAATCAAGTAGTAGGTTGTGATCTACTTTATCAAATGCCTTACTGAAGTCCACATAAATTATATCTGCAACATTCCTCTGGTCCACTAATTTTGTCATCTGGTCAAAGAATACAATAAGATTTGTCTGGCATGATCTGTTTTTGACAAACCCATGTTGGCTTTTGGTAATGACTTTGTTTGCCTCTAGGTGTTCTCTGATTCATTGCTTGATTATCTTTTCCAAGATCTTCCCAGGTACTGAGGTCAGGCTGATAGGTCTGTAGTTTTCTGGATCCATTTTTCTCTCTCCTTTTTTGAAGATGGGAACTACACCAGCTCTTTTCCAGTACTCTGGTAGTTCCCCAGTGCTCCAGAATCTTTGAAAGATATAGTTCAGGGGTTCTGAGATCACATCTGCCAGTTCCTTCAGAACCTTGGGGTATAGTCCATCTGGTCCTGGTGATTTGAACTCATCTAGGGTGGACAGGTGCTCACTTACTATTTTCTTTCCTATCTTAACTTGTGTTTCTAATCTGTTTTTTTATGGTACTCTTTTTGATAGGTTGGACTGTTTTTTCCCTTTATGTAAATACGGATGCAAAAAACAAGTTGAGTAGTTATGTTTTCTCCCTGTTGCTTGTCACCTTCTTGCCACTTTCTCACACTCATATCAAATTATATGATCCCAATCATATCAATTTCTGAAGTTAGATTCACATTGCTTTATCCCTTGACAAATATACTTTCTTAAATATACTTCATAGAGAAATATATATGAAATTAAATATATTTTAATGTCTTGCAATTCCTTCTATCTGAAAAAGAAAGCAAAATAAGGGCAACGTATCATTAATGCATATTACCTGTGGAACCTTGTAAACACCCAAAATATCTTCCATATCAAAAGAAATTAAAGGATCAAGAGTCCCAATAACTGATTTGAGGTTGTTCAGGATGCCATAGTTGTAGTTGGGAATGAATCAGTTCTGACTGGAGAAAAGTTCCATTGTTGCATGATACGTGTAGTCTCCACCATAACTTTCATAGATTCTGAAGCCCAAGGTGATGTTAGGTTAATGCTGGACGTCTTCATTGATCTTCTTCACAGAAAATATCATAGTCAAAGTATGTTCATAATACTTGATTAGGACTCTGCAATGGGAATTAGATGTTGAGTCAGATAAATTCTGCATCTGAAAAGGGCAGTCAAACTAAACTTTACAATAATAATATTAACTGATAAATTGGTTACCATTTACTTTTCAGTGAAATCATTACTGGCTTTTCATGAGTGTTTTTGTTAAACAATTTTGATTATATGATACTGAGCAAAGTATTTGCCCCGCATGTAAAATACACATTAAATTTAATTAAACTTTAAACTGTGGAATTTGATCTCTTTATCTTTTGGTAGAGAAGATTTGTTGTAATTTAAGGGACTTCAAAGAAATAGCATGGATTTTGATTTTGGTTTGCTTTACATTTTCTTAGAGTTGTATCTAAGTTCTTTTCCAGAATTGACAAATATTATCTTAACAGCACTCCATTATTGGGTAGCAAATGGGTTGTAGCTCTTTAAATTGTACCTATAATAAGTTATTTAATAAGTGCTTCAAATATCCCATAATGTGCCAAAGCCAGTTAAGCAAAATCCAACACTTTTTCTACCCTAAAAACAAAAGTAGCAAAATGTGAGTTTGGTGCAAAGTTGAAAGTATTGTTTCATTTTGATTTTAAAATTTATATGAGCATTATTGGAATTAAGTATAATTCACAGACTTGGTGTATAAAAGAATTTTAGGTAGATTGGTATAGTAATAGAAAGAAAATAATAATATAGTCTTACAGCGGTTCACCAAGAGCAGAATTCTTGGGAACTTCCTCAAAGCGTTCTCGAACTCTACTTATGAAGACTAATGAAGTAATACCACCAATAATGAGATCACCTGGTTGAAAATATTTATGAACAATCGGGATAGTGTCTTGGATTCTGCACATTATTGGTTGAGTATTGCAAGACAAATGTGGCAATAACAGCAGAAGAATCAATATCATCTTATTAGCTTTTTATCATTTCCATGTAATGCTGATGAATCTCCAAGAATTGATAACCTTGAAATAAATTTCCCTGTTCCTCATATAATTCCAGCTGGGTTCTGATCTTCAGAATAAAAATCATTCTGAGATATCATTCCAATAATGATCTTACCTTCCCAAAAATCTAAAAACAGGTTATTCAAAACATATGAAGGATTTAAACTGCCCATCATCTCTTATGGCTCATTCTTTGAGGTAAACATCATTTTCTTTTATTAGGGTTTTGAGAACCAACAAGGTTAATAAATAATCTTTTTGATAATTGTAGGGAGGGGTGGAAAAATGCTACTTTAAATTGCCATTACTCTGTAGATTTAAGAATGTTTCTCAATTCTGAACACATTATTAGCAATTCCACCCATTAATCAAACAGCAGGACTGAAATCTGACAACAGTCCTCAAATATTAAACAATATGTTTATGAAATTAAAAGCAAGGGACAGAAATTACCCATGAATGTGTGCTCAATTCTAAAGCCAGGCCCAACTTGTAACTTTCACATTCATTTAAAAAATATTTCTACATCTTAGTAAAAGATACAAAAGTATTTTTATACATATAAATATTTTACGTACAGTTGTGAATCCAAGAGGACTCCCAGTGCATCAATCTTGCAGCCTAATCCAAGAGTATGGAAAGAAAGTCTTCAGATGCAGGGGATGAGGGCTGTCCAATGTCCACAGTCCCTTGAGTCAGATTTTGTTCCTCCCCAGCCAGGCCCATAGAGCCTAGAAAACTCTGTAGATGCAGAATGCCTCCCAATTAAGTACCACCCAAACTTTTTCTGAGTCCATTTCTACCCCTTTTGGGGAGTTCTGGTGGATTTAGTCTGGTGAAACTCTCATTTGGAGAGTTTCACATATAGCTGGGCAGCTAGAAACTCTTCTAGGACAGCTTTCACTAGTTTCACATGTTCGTCCATGGATTCAATGTAAATTAGAATGTCATCTAGGTATACTAGAACTCCCTGGAACAGGTGCTCATGCAGCATCTCATTCATTAGCTGCATAAGCATGGTGGGTGCCACTTGAAGACCAAACAGGAGGACCTGGAATTGAAAACAACCTAGCAGGTAATTGAAAGCAGTTTTCCATTCATCACCCTCTTTAACTCACACTTCTCTTAGGTCCAGTTTGGTAAAAATTTTGCCTTTGGCCATCCTTCATCAAATAAATGTATAGAAAATATCCTTGATAGTCCACACACAGCCTTAGAAAACCATCTTTTTTCCCCCAGAATAAAACTGGGACTATCATATGTGATTTTGCCAGTTTGATGAATCCCCTAGCTAGGTTTTTGTGAATGAATTCCCTGAGTGCATCTAATTCTCTTGGTGTCATTGAATACAATTTGGGTTTAGGTAACTTGGCTCCAGGCAAAATCTCTATGGTGCAGTCTGTGTGGCAATGAGAGAGGAACACGTCTGATTCCTGCTTACTGAACACTTTCTTTTTTTGTTTAAATATATTTTATTAGATTTTTATAGGGATGGGAAGGTTACATCAAGGTGCTTAGGAAACAACGTGGACATGGGTGCATCAAACATCCAAAAGGAAAATCATAAATATATAGCTCAAATTAATTCATTACAAGTTCCCTCTCTATTTCCCTCATATAATATTAGATATTCAAATTAATATATTTCTAAATAGAGTTCAAGCAATCCAGTCAGACATCAATCACATTTCAGTTATAAAGATCCAAATTCTGTTTTTAAGCTTTACTAATTTACAGTTACCATATTCTAATTAGCCTTAAATAAACATATTATTAACACTTCGGGTATCCCTCATTTCCCTTTTCCCTAACATAATAATTATATCTAAAATGAATATATTATTCCCACAATAACATTCTTATGTTTTATTTATTAATACCATTTCTTCTCTTATCACCAATCCCTCTTATTCTCCTTCTATTACAAAATAATTATCTTATTTGAAATAAAAATATCAGTCCAAAAGATACATTTCTGTCTATTTTAAATATATATTCTATCAATCAATCTATATCTATAGAAAGTCTTTTCAACCCATTAAGTAAAGTTTACCCCTCCAAATAATTATCATACCTGAAACAAAATATTATTACAAAGGATATCCTCTTACAGAATTCACGTACTCCGTTAGTTATTGAATCAGTCAAAATCTCTAAAGCCTTTTTAACCCATTGAATGAAATTTTAAAACACATTTTTAAATCTAACTCTAGGTTTCTTTCTGTGCCACACCAGTTTCCATAGTAAGGCTTCTACGTCATCAAACCACAATATTTGAAAAAAGGTATTTCTCAGCACTTCAGACTGGTCAAGGTTCTCTTCCCTTTCTTCTAGTGGCCTTTGAATGGTGTAGTCAGTTTTATTCCATGTTGTAATTACTAGTTGATTGTCCATGTTATCACAATTTTCAGTAACTTGTATCTGGGTGTCAGTCTCTATTCTTTTTGACAATTCAGACATCTCAATTAAAGTTATTCTTTGATCATCAGGCTTCTCCATAAATTGTATATGGGGTTGTGTAAAATTGATTTGTTCAATAGTTTCCACAATTTCTCCCGGTATAAGTTCATAGTTGGGTTGTAGGTATGGTTCCTCCATCTCTTTAGGTTGTATATGTTGTTTGAAGGCCTCTTTGGAGTTACTCTGTTCCTTCTCTATTGTTCTTCGGCCTATAACTTGATCCATTAAAATTTGAGAGTAAGATTTCATGTACTCCGTAGCTTCCAAGATTTTTTCCAGTATAAGTTCATAATCAAGCTGTGGATAAGATTCCTCCATTTCAGTGGTGAAAAGATCTTTTAATCTTTTAGTGAAGGCTATATTTAGTAAAAGTCAACAAATCTTCACCTCCAATTCCTAGTAGACAAAATCACCACCCAGCTGTTTCAAGTTATCTTTACCCTTATCATCCTTTGAAGGTCAGAGCCATCCTCCAGCAAAAAAATATACAGTTGCAGTAACACTTTTTGTCACAAGATGTCCTCAGTAGGCTGTAAAGTCTTTCTTTCCAAATTAATAGATTTTTTGTTTTTCACATTAAAAAAGTAAAAAAGAAAGGCATCTCCAGGATAGTAAATAGCGTGGTTATAATAGTAATGTTCAAAAGTAGAAATATTTTCAGGAACCATCAGTATTCCAAGAGTTAAATAGTCAATAAAAAATTAGTTGTTTTATTTTTTTCAGTTTCCAAAGCTGTTTTTCCCACATTGCCAAAATGCTGCTCTCTCACAGCAGGGAAGTAATTCAAATTCAAAAGTTTTTTACAGGAGAGTAATTAGGGAAAGAGGGGGAAGGAAAGGTCTCACCCGGATTCTCCACAGGGGTTCTTTGTGCTTAGCTGTTCTTCTGGCTTTCGGCTGGCGCAGTGAAGTGATCATCCATTTTACTGGGCGATCTTTTATCTGATGGCCCTAAGGAGCTGGCTCGGACCAAGGAAGGAGCTGCTGCCCTTCCCCCATCGATGAGGACCTCCTCAATGGTGGTCGCCCCTCCAGGGCGACTTCTCAACCCGATTAAGGGTCTACCGGCGGAGGGAAAAACAGCCGGTGGAGAGACGAGGCTCTCCGCGCGACTGCGTCTGCCGCGATCCGGAATCAGAAGCCCACTGAACACTTTCTTAAGGCACCAATATTCCTTTGGAATGCAGGGGTCCCCCTTGCCTCTTCTGTGGTATGGCAGAGTGCCAACTCCCTCCTTTCTCTTGATGATGGTGGGCAGGTTTGCACAGCTTCACTGTCACTGTGGGCATTTCAAGGGGAATTTAAAAACCTTCTTTACCCAATAATACTGTGGGATTACATTTTTCCAGCCAAGCAAAGCGCAAGATCATAGGTCTGCCCATGCTAGGAACTACAATAAATATAATGTTGTCTATGTGGGTTCCAATTCTCATTTCCACAGGCAATCTCCTGGAGAGCCGACGGAAGCTTCCTGGACCAGCAGCTGTCAGACAGCCATTGTGAGGCGTCACAAGCCGGGCGGCCACTTGGAAGAATCAGAAAGCAAAATTGGAGGATCACCTGGGTGAGATGATTAAGAGACTGTAAAAAGGAAAAAACTTTCTCTCTTAAATGCTGGAAATTGCAGGGGGAAATAAGAAGAATTTGAAGCCGTGGAGAAAGGGGGGGAGTGGGCTTTTAAGCTGCTCCTCTTCCGGAACTGTAGCGGAGGAAAAAAGTGGAAGGCAAAAGAAGGCAATAAATCAATGTAAAAACTGTGGAATTTGAAAAGCCTGCTGAAAATAACTGGATTGATGGAACTGATTTGAGAGTAAACGACTGCTGGAGGTAGATTGTTCTTTTTTAAGTGAGTTGCCTCTTTTTCTTTGCATTTTTTCTTCTTGTATTTGGCTGGGAGTACTTTGGAACCTGCAGTGACACCTAGAGGCACTTGCGTGTTAATAGACTTGGTAGACCTATTAAATAAATAAAGGAGAAGATTAAGTGACCTTGAATATCAAGTGCTGGACTTACTGATAAGAAGTTAGACATTCATTGCATTTATTACAGAGACTTTTTCTCATTTTGGTGAATGGTGGATTGTTTCACGGAGGCTTTATTTTCAATCTCCTCTCTTTTTTTTTGGATTAAGACACGAAGAGCCTGAAACAAAGAAGTGTAACCTGTATGGATTAGTTTTTTTTCTTTCTTTTTCTTATCCAGGCTTAAGTATATTGGCTTTTTCCTTTTCCTTTTCCTTTTTTTTATCCTCCCTCTTTTCCCCTTTTTTCCTGCCTTTGGATTTTTGATGTGGGATATTTTTCTCTTTTTCGTTTCTTTTCTTTTCTTCTTGGAACATATTTGGATTATAATATCTCATTAATATTTGGATTATAAATCATTGGAGAAGATGAAGAAGATTACAACACATTTAACAACAGCCGCCTCAACATTACAGAGTCCTGTGGTGCAGAAAACACTGGACTCTACAATACAGCAAGATAAATTTAACATGGAATTGAAAAATATGATACAGGCACTACACATAGACTTCAAGGAAGGGATAGGCAAACTAGAAGAGGAACTAAAAGAGGTCAAAGAACTGATGGGGAAAAATGAACAAAGACTGCAACAAGCGGAAGGAAAAATTGAATCAACAGATAAGAGAGCAGAGGAGATGATAATCGACTTACATTAACAGATAGGAATCAGGAAAAAACGATTATCTCTCTAGAGATGGATAGAGCTGATTATTACTTAAGATTCCAAAATGTTGAAGAAGAAAAGGGAGAGAACTTAGCAGACGTGATGGCGGAAATATTAGCAGAAACATTGGAGGAAAGCAAGGAAAACATAATTAATGATATAGATGAGATATTTAGAATACATACTAGATACGCAACGAGAAATAATCTCCCTAGAGAGGTTCATATAAGATTTACTAAAAAAGCGTTAAGGGCAGATATATTACAGAAGCTGAGAAATGCCACAATAAAATATAAAGGAAGAGAGATAGTGATATTAAAGCAGATTCCAAGAAGAGTGAGAGACTTGAGAAAGGAGTATCAATTTTTGACGAAATGCTTAATTAAAAAAGGGATAAATTTTAGATGGTAAATACCAGAAGGAGTAATGGTAAACTGGCAAGAACAGAGACATAGACTAGACACATTAGAGAAAGCAGAACTTTTTATGATCACTACTTTGGACAGCAAGAGGAAGAAAGGGTGAGAGGGAAAAGAGGAATTAGACACCAAGGAGATGAGATAGAGAAGCAATGGGGTGAGTTTAGTAAAGAAAAGGAGGAAAGGGCATTGGGAGAAGGAGCAGGAGCAACAGAGGCAAAAGAGCAAAGAGAGATGAGAATGACGAGATCAGCCAAAACTTTAAATAAATAATCATGGAAGAAGAGATAAAAGCAATCTCGATAAATATAAATGGATTAAACTTGACCATAAAAAGGAAAAGAACACTAAATAAACTGGGGAAACTAAAAATGGACATAATTTGCTTGCAAGAAGTTCATATTAAGAAACAACATAAAAACCTATTAGAATCCTAACCCTAACCTACAAATCCATTAGGAAGTTCTCTTCATGATTCTTTAAGTAGATACCTTAGGATTAATTATATAGTCATAGCAACACTCTGGAGCCAGATATGTAGGTGAATTCATCTGAGTAGCCATGTTCAAGAGCACCATTTAACATGTAGAGGCTGCAAAGAATGCTTTTTGATCTTTTGATAAATGGATGAGGAAGAATACATTGGCTTATAGGTTGGGATGGGACACTCCTACTGTGTACAGAGCACATGATTATTGGTGTCCAATCTAGCAGGCAATGTACAATACAACACACATACATACAGACTGTGATGAATTTCAATCTTAAAATTTTTCAAGAGATTTTCTGTTTTATTATATATATAATAATAAATATAATGGAAAATTCAAGTATTACTAAAGAGAGAAATAAAGAAAAGGGTCATTTTATGTGCTTAGTACTATTTTTTTCTTTTAATGAGCTGTTCTCTATTGTTTAGCTCTGGCCTAACAATGATTATATAATTGTAATTGATAATAGAGTTAAAAGAGGGAATATTGAAAAGATATCACATACTTTGAAATGTAGTGCAGTGGAAGCCTTTCCCATTAGTGCAACTTCAAAAACAAAGCATCACAACCAAATTAAATATACTAGATGTTTGGAGAGAAAAATATCTGGAAAAGAAGCAATATACGTTCTATTCTAACAGACATCTGTCCTGGTCGAGAATTGATATGATATTGATGTCAACAGATTTATTTACAAATATACAAAATATAGCCATAGAAATAAGCACATGGGCGGATCACAACCCAGTTACAATCATATGGAAAGGACAAAAAAAGAGAACAAGATGGACATTAAACCAAAATGTATTGAATGGAAAAGACTTTCAGCAATATATGGAAAAAGAAATACCTTTCTTTTTTAAGGAAAACAAAAAAGAAGATACTTCACTTCAAAATGTTTGGGACACAGCGAAAGCGTACATGAGAGGACTTGCTATGACTTATTTGGGGGAAAAGAATAAACAGAAAAGACAAAATAAAGAAAAATTGGAGGAAGAATACAAGACACTTGAGAAAGAATTACAGAAAGATATACAAAACAAAAAGATTAAAAATTTAATGGAGCTGAACAAACATAAAATGAACTTAATAGAAAATGAAGAAGTGGCAATGAAAATAAAGGCAGCCAAGCAAACCTTTTTTGAACATGCAAATAAACCAGGGAGATGGTTGACATACAAAATTAAAAAGGAGAAAGAGAAGAGATGGATTAAACAAGTGGAAGATACTGAGGGGATTTTACAACATCGGAATGAAGAAAAGAAAAAAAATAGCCTGGGAATATTATGAGAACTTATATAAGCAACAAACAGTTCCAGATGATAGGATAAAACAATTCTTGGAAGAAACAGAGATACCTAAAATACCCGAGAAATTTAAAAAATTATTAGAAGGGGAAATAACAATGATGGAATTAACAGAAGCAATTAAAAGACAAAAAAATGGTAAAACACCAGGACCAGATGGATTACCAGCAGAGCTATACAAGACATTGCAGGAAGTACTAGGTAACGTAATGTTGCAACTTTATAATGAACTTCTTTTTGAAGCTAAGATACCAGATTCGTGGTCCGAAGCACTTATTACCTTGATACCAAAGGAAGAAACGGAAATGCAGAAAATAAAGAACTACAGGCCGATTTCCCTATTGAATGTGGACTATAAAATATTTGCATCAATAATGGCGGAAAGACTTAAAAAGTTTTTAAAGGAATTTATACACTCAGGTCAAAATGGTTTTTTAAAAGACAGATTAGAGACAATATGCGAATTGTATTGAACACATTAGAATACTATGAAACACACCCGGAAAAGCAGATGGCATTGATGTTCCTGAATGCACAGAAGGCATTTGACAATGTGAACTGGCAATTCATGATAAGCCAATTACAGACTATGGATTTGGGGGAGAAATTTATAAATGTAATCAAAACAATTTATAATAAGCAATCAGCCAAAGTAATGATAAATGGAGATATGACTGAGAAAATTAATATTATGAAGGGAACAAGACAGGGATGTCCTCTATCTCCACTATTGTTTGTCTTGACAGTAGAAGTACTAAACAGAAGTATAAGACAGAATAATGACATAAAAGGTATGAAAATTAAGAGGGAAGAATATAAGCTACAAGCATTCGCAGATGATCTAGTATTTATCTTGGAGGAACTATTAGAGACAGGACCTATATTAATAGAACAAATAGGAAAATATTTGTTAGCGGGGTTGAAGATTAATAAAGTGAGAAAGCTTATTGATCAGAAGATAACAGTATAGCTTGCTTTGGTTGAATGTGGTTTATAATCTTCTCTTGGTTGTTCAATGCAATGTAAAGTTCCAGTTCAAAATAATTTGGGATTGTCACAAAAACCATTGCTATTAAGCAACTGTCCTTTTTTCTAATTTCATATGGTCACTTCTAAACATCACGATCCTCTCATCAGAGCCTTAAAGTCATCCCATAAAGCCAAACTCATTAGCCACATTGTCTCCGTTTTTAAGACATTCCCTTTCTTCATATGCTTTACTAATTAATGTAAAGTAAGTAAATACCAAGCACAAACATGTATGTTTCTAACATATACACATGTAAAAGGTTCATAAAAATCAGGATGACTTCATAAGATCTCATGTCTCACCATACAACCTACCTGTGGAAATTTGTAGATCCTCAATATATCTGCCATGTAATAATAATAATAATAATAAAGTTGGAAGGGACCTTGGAGGTCATCTAGTCCAACCCCCTGCTCAGGCAGGAAACCCTATACCATTTCATACAAATGGCTGTCCAGTCTCTTCTTAAAAACTTCCAGTGTTGGAGCATTCACCGCTTCTGGAGGCAGGTCGTTCCACTGGTTAATTGTTCTAACTGTCAGGAAGTTTCTCCTTAGTTCTAGGTTGCTTCTCTCCTTGATTAGTTTCCATCCATTGCTTCTTGTCCTGCCTTCCGGTGCTTTGGAGAATAGCTTGACTCCCTCTTCTTTGTGGCAGCCCCTGAGATATTGGAACACTGCTGTCATATCCCCCCTCATCCTTCTCTTCATTAAACTAGACATACCCAATTCCAGCAACCATTCCTTATATGTGCCTCCAGCCCTCTAATCATCTTTGTTGCTCTTCTCTGTACTCTTTCTAGAGTCTCAACATCTTTTTTACATCGTGGTGACCAAAACTGGATGCAGTATTCCAAGTGTGGCCTTACCAAGGCATTGTAAAGTGGTATTAACACTTCTCGTGATCTTGATTCTATCCCTCTGTTAATGCATCCTAACACTGTGTTGGCTTTTTTGGCAGCTGCAGCAAACTGCTGGCTCATATTTAAGTGATTGTCCACGAGGACTCCATGATCCCTCTCACAGTTGCTACTATTGAGCAAGGTACCACCTATACTATACCTGTACATTTGGTTTTTCTTGCCTAAATGTAGAACTTTACTTTTTTCACCGTTGAATTTCATTTTGTTAGATAGTGCCCAGTGTTCCAGTTTGTTCAGATCCTCCTGTATCCTAAGCCTGTCTTCTGGAGTGTTGGCTATTCCTGCCAGCTTGGTGTCATCTGCAAATTTGATGAATTCCCCATCTATCCCCTCGTCCAAATCGTTGATGAAGATGTTGAAGAACACTGGGCCCAGAACAGAGCCCTGGGGCAACCCATTACACACTTCCCTCCATGCAGATGCGGTTCCATTGAGGACCACACGCTGAGTATGGCCGGTCAGCCAGCTATGGATCCATCTGGTGGTGATGCTGTCTACCCCACATTTTTCTATCTTGTCAAGTAGTAGGTTGTGATCTACTTTATCGAATGCCTTACTGAAGTCCAAGTAAATTATATCCACAGCATTCCTCTGATTCACTAATTTTGTCACTTGGTCAAAGAATGCAATAAGATTTGTCTGGCATGATCTGTTTTTGACAAACCCATGTTGGCTTTTAGTAATGACTTTGTTTGCCTCTAGGTGTTCGCTGATTCATTGTTTGATTATCTTTTCCAGAATCTTCCCAGGTATTGAAGTCAGGCTGATAGGTCTGTAATTTCCTGGGTCCATTTTTTTTCCCTTTTTTGAAGATGGGAACTTTTTGTTGTTGTTAGTTGCGAAGTCGTGTCTGACCCATCGCGACCCCATGGACAATGTTCCTCCAGGCCTTCCTGTCCTCTACCATCTTCTGGAGTCCATTTAAGCTCACGCCTACTGCTTCAGTGACTCCATCCAGCCACCTCATTCTCTGTCGTCCCCTTCTTCTACTGCCCTTAATCTTTCCCAGCATTAGGCTCTTCTCCAGTGAGTCCTTCCTTCTCATTAGGTGGCCAAAGTACTTGAGTTTCAACTTCAGTATCTGGCCTTCTAAGGAGCTGTCAGGGTTGATCTCCACTAGGACTGACCGGTTTGATTGCCTTGAAGTCCAAGGGACTCGTAGGAGTCTTCTCCAGCACCATAGTTCAAAGGCCTCAATTCGTTTGCGTTCAGCCTTTCTTATGGTCCAACTTTCACAGCCATACATTGCAACTGGAAAAACCATGGCCTTGACTATACGTACTTTTGTTGGCAGAGTGATGTCTCTGCTTTTTAGTATGCTGTCTAAATTTGCCATAGCTTTCCTCCCCAGGAGCAAGCATCTTTTAATTTCTTGGCTACAGTCCCCATCTGTGGTGATCTTAGAGCCCAGGAAGATAAAATCTGTCACTACTTCCATTTCTTCCCCATCTATTTGCCAGGAATTGAGAGGGCCGGATGCCATGATTTTGGTTTTCTTAATGTTGAGTTTCAAGCCAACTTTTGCACTCTCCTTCTTCACCCGCATCAAGAGGCTCTTTAGTTCCTCTTCACTTTCTGCCATTAGAGTGGTATCATCTGCATATCTTAGGTTGTTGATATAGATGGGAACTGCATCAGCTCTTTTCCAGTCCTCCGGTAGTTCCCCAGTGCTCCAGGATCTTTGAAAAATATAGTTCAGTGGTTCTGAGATCACATCTGCCAGTTCCTTGAGAATCTTGGGATGTAATCCATCTGGTCCTGGTGATTTGAACTCGTCTAGGCTGGAAAAGTGCTCACTTACCATTTTTTTGCCTATCTTAACTTGTGTTTCTATTCTGTTTTTTATGGCACTATTTTTGATAGGTTGGTCTGTTTTTTCCCTTTGTGTAAAGACAGATGCAAACAACGGGTTAAATAGTTCTGCTTTCTCCCTGTTGCTTGTCACTTTCTTGCCACTTTCACCCACTAATGGACCAATCATTTCCTTCATGTTTTTCTTGTTTTTTACATGTTGAAAGAAGCTTTTTTTGTTATTTTTGACTTTGGTCGGAAGCCTTAGTTCATTTTGAGCCTTAGCTTTCCTCACTTCATGTTTGCAGGCTCGGGCTATTTGCTGATATTCTGACTTAGTTATGTGCCCTTCTTTCCATTTTCTATACTTGTCCTTTTTATCTTTCAATTTGTCAGAGAGTTCTTTATGCAGCCATGCTGGTTTCTTTTGAGAGCTGTTATTTTTCCTCTTGGTTGGTATTGTGCTAGACTGGGCTTTTATTATCTCATTTTTCAGAATTTCTCAAGCTTCTTGAGTTGTTTTCCCCTTGAGGATTCTCATCCATGGAATCGTTCTCAAGCCTCTCTAAGTTTATTGAAATTAGCTCTCTTGAAGTCCAAGACTCTAGTTTGACTGTGTTCTATTGCTTGTGGTTCCATAATGTTGAATTCCAATATTGCATGATCACTTCCTCCCAAGGTTCCTATGGCTTCAACACCTTCTATCATTTCATCTCTGTTAGTGAGAATTAGATCCAAAATGGCTAATCCCCTAGTTCCCTTCTCTACTTTTGGGGAGACAAAGTTGTCTGCTAGGTTTGCCAGGAACCTGTTTGATCTTCCACTTGGTGCAGAGTTTGTCTCCCAGTTGATGTCAGGGTAGTTAAAGTCCCCCATTACTATTGTGATGTGCTTCCTACATACCTTAGTTAGCTGACTAGGAAAAAGTTCATCGATTTCCTCTGTTTGGTTGGGTGGCCTATAATATACACCTATGGCAATGTCATTCCCCCCCCCTTTTATATTGACCCAAATGCATTCAAGACAGTTTTCATCATTGTTGTGCTCTATTTCTGTAGAGATGTAGTTATTTCTTATATAGAGAGCAACTCCACCTCCTCTTTTATTTGGTCTGTTTCTTTTAAATAATTTAAATCCCTCTAGCTGTGTGTTCCATGTGTGGGTTTAATTCCACCATGTTTCCGTAATGGCAACAATATCAATAGAGATTTCAATGTCAATAGAGATTTCAGAATAAAGAGCCCGAATGACTGAGACCAAGTTGTTTTGGATCCCACATTTATAATTGGGGACCATTCTCTTCAGAGGTGAAAAAAGTTCCATTGTAGCATGATAAATCCATCTTCTACCATAACTGTCAAAAATATTGATGCCCAAGGTGACATTGGGCAAGATCTGAGGATTTTCATTAATCTCTTTCACAGCAAATATCAAAGCCAAAACATGCTGATAAAATTTAGTCTGGACTCTGGAATAATAATTGTACCTGATAAAAGGAGCTTGTTATCTTAGAGGAAACATTGCAACAAATATATGGTATATATTTTGCTTTCAAAAGCAATAATCCCCATGACATGCATTGTGTAACAAGTGTAGCATTTGATTTAGCTTTGTATAGTTTTTGAACGGAAGAAATAAACATCTCAGTGTCTTAAATGCTCTTCAATTTTAACAAAGATTTGAAATTTCTCTAATCTGAAAAATCATAGTAATCATTAATTGTGACAATATGCTATTATATTAGTAGTCTGTCCCAATTGTAAGAAGAAGGGATTTCTGAATTCCTTAAGAAAAAGAATATCAATTCTATAAACAAAGTGAGGAACTCAAAAAGAAAATCATAGTTACAATTATAAAAATACTTTAAAATATTCCTGTACAACAATGGATTTTTTAAGATCCTTTTTCTTTTTTACTCTGCCAAAAATGTCAGGATCCTCTATTCTTCAGGGAGCATATTGAAACTTTTTTTTTTCTAATTCCTTTAAGAACCCCAGGGAAATTAATCAGAGCTGAATCATTTGAACTAGGTAAAAATACATTTTTCTCATTATAACTAATTCTGGTATATGTAGGATTATCCCAAACACAAATATAATCTAGAATCTCTTGCACCTGGCAGTGGGATGGGAACACTTACATGACTTCATCAATAAAAGAAAGATGGGGATCTTCCATGATGTTTTCTAGTTCTATAGGCATGAACATAAGAGAAGTAATGCCACCAATGATGATATCACCAGGTTAGAAATAGTTGTGAGAAATAGGGCAGGGATCACCAATAATGCAGTTTCTCATGTCACTTTTCAAAACCATAAGAAATAAAAGCAAGAGGAAAATGATTGTGGTCATTATGCTAAATGTATATCTAAAGCAGACTTTGTCTAATAATTGTTAAGAATATACTAGTATGATTTGCTTTACCACCCTACCATCACACTATTCACAAATATTCTGAAAGGTTGAATTTACCTTATCAGGAATTAGCTTGACAGGACTTCATCTGTGTTTGGTAGCATTCATGAGATCTGAGTCCTTGTTGGTTATAGGTTTGCCATAAAGACTTCAGCCGAATTAATAACAGTATTTATGATAATTACAGATGGTAGGAAGACCTGTCGTGGTCTGGGAAAAATCTGTTTCCTCACCTATGGCTCTGCATCTTAATTAGCAGGTTGATAGATCAATAAGGGGTGTGTCAACTTTGAATGAGCCAATGTAATAGAAATTAATAGAATGTGGAAGAAGAAGAAAAAATCCTGGATTGGGAATGTTAGAAAAGGTTGTTTCATCTGCAAAAGCATAAACATTCTAAGTAAAAAGCTAAAATTTCCAAAAATGACTGTCCATTCAAAATGGTGTCAGGATGGTTTTATAGCAAAGACCATCCATGTGGAGGGTCAACACTGATGCCCAGTGCTTTTTTTGTAAAAAAAAAAAAAAAAAAAAAAAAGGTGCCGGAACTCACACACATCATACAATCCGCTTTGCCTATCCTACAAGGTTCCATCCAAAAAAGGTGCCGGAACTCCGTTCTGGGCGTTCTATGAGAAAAAAAGCCCTGCTGATGCCACTCCTTTGCATGTCTATGGAAGTCATCCCTTTCACAAAGAATGGAACCTTTGTTGGGGAAAGTCACAGTAAGAGGTCAGCTATGCTACAGAAGAAGGCATGAAAGAATGTGTCTTGTCTCTGCAACTCTGACTTGATGCCTTTATCAAAGCGTAATTTGTTTTTAAAATTGGGATTCTCACTTTTCTCTCTGTATATTCTCTGGTTTCATAACACCAATATATTTTTCACAATTTATTGTTTTTCAAAAAAATGCAAAGTTAAAAGATAAATAGAACAGAAAATTAGAAAAGGAAAAGGGTAGACAAGGATAAAAGAGCAGCAACCCCAGAAGAAAAAACAAGAGTCATCTACAACAGTGGCCTCCAGCCTTTGGGCATCAGGGACCGGTTTCCGTGGAGAAAGGTTTTTCTGTGCACCGGAGGGGCCATGGTTTTGCATTCTGTCTGCATCTCATGGATGGGGGCTTCGCTTTTTTGCACGGGCCAGTTGCTGGCAGGCTGCGACTCAGGGCCAGTCCACAGACCAGGGGTTGGGGACTCCTGATCTACAACATACAATGTAAAAACTGCAACAACCACTGTGTTGGACAAACAGGCAGACGACTGGCAGAACGCATCCATGAACACCAACTGGCAGTCAAAAGGCATGATGAAAATTCTTTAATTTCACAACTTATAAACAGATTTAACAATAGTTTCAATTGGGAAATAATAATAATAATGAAGTTGGAAGGGACCTTGGAGGTCATCTAGTCCAACCCCCTGCTCAGGCAGGAAACCCTATACCATTTCAGACAAATGGCTGTCCAGTCTCTTCTTAAAAACTTCCAATGTTGGAGCATTCACCGCTTCTGGACGCAGATTGTTCCACTGATTAATTGTTCTAACTGTCAGGAAGTTTCTCCTTAGTTCTAGGTTGCTTCTCTCCTTGATTAGTTTCCATTCGTTGCTTCTTGTCCTGCCTTCAGGCGCTTTGGAGAATAGCTTGACTCCCTCTTCTTTGTGGCAGCCCCTGAGATATTGGAACACTGCTATCATGTCCCCCCTCTTCCTTCCTACCATATTCCAGCAACCGTTCCTTATATGTTTTAGCCTCCAGTCCCCTAATCATCTTTGTTGCTCTTCTCTGTACCCTTTCTAGAGTCTCAACATCTTTTTTACATCGTGGTGACCAAAACTGAATGCAGTATTCCAAGTGTGGCCTTACCAAGGCATTGTAAAGTGGTATTAATACTTCATGTGATCTTGATTCTATCCCTCTGTTAATGCAGCCTAGGACTGTGTTGGCTTTTTTGGCAGCTGCAGCACACTGCTGGCTCATATTTAAGTGATTGTTCACTAGTGCTCCAAGATCCCTCTCACAGTTACTACTATTGAGCAAGGTACCACCTATACTATACCTGTGCATTTGGTTTCTCTTGCCTAAATGTAGAACCTTACTTTTTTCACCATTTAATTTTATTTTGTTAGCTAGTGCCCAATGTTCTAGTTTGTCAAGATCCTCCTGTATCTTAAGCCTATCTTCTGGAGTGTTGGCTGTTCCTGCCAGTTTGGTGTTGTCTGCAATTTTGATGAGTTCCCCATCTATCCCCTCATCCAAATCAT
Organism: Azemiops feae; assembly: GCA_023970755.1. NCBI lineage: Eukaryota > Metazoa > Chordata > Lepidosauria > Squamata > Viperidae > Azemiops > Azemiops feae. The sequence goes on along the minus strand of JALGBA010000668.1, from coordinate 31,552 downwards.
TGATGAAGATGTTGAAGAGCACTGAACCCAGTACAGAGCCCTGGGGCATCCCACTAGACACTTCCCTCCATGTAGATGCAGGTCCATTGAGGACCACACACTGAGTATGGCAGGTGAGCCAGCTACAAATCCATTAGGAAGTTCTCTTCATGATTCTTTAAGTAGATACCTTAGGATTACTTATATAGTCATAGCAACACTCTGGAGCCAGATATGTAGGTGAATTCATCTGATTAGCCATGTTCAAGAGCACCATTTAAAATGTAGAGGCTGCGAAGAATGCTTTTTGATCTTTTTATAAATTGATGAGGAAGAATCCATTGGCTTATAGGTTGGGAGGGGACACTCCTACTGTGTACAGAGCACATGATTATTGGTGTCCAATCTAGCAGGCAATGTACAATACAACACACATACATACAGACTGTGATGAATTTCAATCTTAAAAATTTTCAAGAGATTTTCTGTTTTATTATATATATAATAATAAATATAATGGAAAATTGAAGTATTACTAAAGAGAGAAATAAAGAAAAGGGTCATTTTATGTGCTTAGTACTATTTGTTTCTTTTAATGAGCTGTTCTCTATTGTTTAGCTCTGGCCTAACAATGATTCTATAACATTTCGGGAAATATATGCAGCCCAGCAACCCAGCACTAGAGGCCAAAATGGAGAAAACCTCCACAGCCACCAAATATTTGCCTTTGGTGCTCAGGTAGGATGGAACAAAGGAGAGCCACACACTGCAGAAGATCAGCATGGTGAATGTGAGACATTTGGCCTCATTGAAACTGCTGGGGAGCTTCCTGGAGAAAAAAGCTACTGTGAAACTGGCAGATGCCAGAAAGCCCATGTAACCCAGGACACAGTAGAACATGATAGCTGAGCCTTCATTGCACTGCAGTATGATTGCCTCAATTTCTGAATGGGTGTCAACATCAGGGAAATGGGGAAATGTAATCTGCCACAACGTACAGATGCCTGTTTGAATCATGGAACCAGAAAGAATAATGGAGGTGGCCAAGCCCCTTCCGACCCATTTCCTCATCCTGGATCCAGGCTTGGTGGCCATGAAAGCCAGAACCACAGTGATGGTTTTTGCCAGCACAGAAGACACAGTAACTGAGAAGATGATTCCCAAACTAATTTGTCGGAAGAGACATATTATATTGCCAGGTACAACAAGGAACTGCAGTGAGCAAAGGAAGCAGAGGAGAAGGGAGAGTAGTAAAACATAGGTGAGATTTCGGTTATTGGCCTTGACAATGGGAGTATGGTGATACTTCAAAAATGTTGCCAGCACCACCATTGTGCAGAAAGAAAAAAAAAGTGCCAGAAAGGTTAGACATATCCCCATTGGTTCTTCATAGGATAAGAAAGATATTTTCTTGGGAAGACATGAATCTTGGTCCTTGCTTGGATATTGGTCTTCTAAGCATTTAGAACAATCTTGCATGTCTGGAATTTAAACATACAATTTTTATGTGGTCATTATATTATTATTTTTATTCATTTGTTTATTCATTTTTTTTTCAAATAACGGAATAATAGAAAAAAGGAGCAAAACAGATAGAGAGTCATGATAGTAATAGATATATAATCAACCACATGCATAACAAACTCCCTTTAAAAAGTGAATATAAGGCAACAGAACAAACATGGTCATGGTATTATTATGTACTTTGGGATCCTAGGCCCATCTTATTTTCTACTGTTGCAATTATGACTCAGTAAGGAGAAGTTGGAATAGTATTTTTTCTCTTAAAAGACTCTTTTTCATGGTGATTACTGTGTTCTTATGTGTGTTCTCTTAACAGATGCTTTTTTTATAATTGTTACTGTGCGCCTTGCATTTTGTCTACCTATTTAGTTCTATTGGTCTATTTGTATCTAGACCGGGGTGTCAGACTCAATTTCACTGAGGGCCACATCACCATTATGGTTGCCCTCAAAAGGCCAGGTGGGCGTGGCTGGGAGGGTGTGGCTGGGTGGATGTGGTTGGGTGGTAGTGGCCGACTTGTCACTCACATCAAGGGGCTCCAAGCAAGGCTGGGATGGGGGATCCGGAGATCTTCAGTAGATGAAGGTGAGACCAAGGTGAGTGCCAGAGCCTCATCTACCAGAGGAGCCTTGCTGTCCCCTGGACATGAGACTGAAAGGGAGGCCCACTGCCCATCTGCTGGGTGGTGGACAAGACTTAGCCCATGGGATGAAAGCCAGGCAGATGGGAGTGTGGGGTGGCACAGGCCAAGCATCAGTGGGGGCCAGGATCATGTGGCAGCACGATCCATCTGTGGAGAAGGATGGCCTGAGCAGAGAGGAGGCTGAGTGCGAACCTGTCCAGAGGAGAATCCAGGTGCCTGGTTAGTGCTGATGGCCCCTGGGCTGCCTAGAGCCCTGGGCAATGGAGGGCAAGTACCCAGTCTGACCCTCAAACTCCCAGGGCACTGGGACCCTGCAGCCCAGCACAACCCCACTTCCCGGAGGGGGCACCCATCTGCACTTATATCCTCCTCAACCTGCTGCTGCTGGTGCCAGTGCCACTGTGGGACGAGGCAAGGTGATACCATGTGAGGCCACACAAGGCAAGTCCAGGCAATGCAATGGTGGGCACTGTGAGGCAAGGCCAGGAGAGGCGAGGTCGGGTGAGTCAGGACAGGGAGAGGAGAGATGAGGCAAGGTGAGGAGAGGCTGGGCAAGGCAAGGCCGGGTGTGGCAAGGTGAGGCTGGGCAAGGTGAGGCCAGATGTAGTGAGGTAAGGCCCAGCAAAATGGGCTGGGTGAGGAGAAGAGAGGCCAGGCAAGGCAGGGCCAGGAGAGGAGAGGCAAGACTGGGTGTGGTGAGGTGAGGCCAGGTGAGGAGAGGAGAGGCCGGGTGAGGAGAGGCAAGGCCGGGCAAGGTAGGGCTGGGAGAGAAGAGGCGAGGTGAGACTGGGTGTGGCGAGGCAAGTCCCGGAAAAGTGGGAAATGAGGGTGCATCATCTAATTTGAATATATAGTGTCATGGGGTTAATTTACTTTATCTATCTATCTATCTATCTATCTATCTATCTATCTATCTATCTATCTATCTATCTATCTATCTATCTATCTATCTATCTATCTATCTATCTATCTATCTATCTATCTATCTATCTATCTATCTATCTATCTATCTATCTATCTATCTATCTATCTATCTATCTATCATAAATTATAAACCACCCATCTCTCTCAAAGATATCAGAATAGTGTACAATAAAACATCAAAATATAAAACAGTATATAAAAATTAAAATGTTAAAATTAAAATTTTGAGTTATTTTTTTTAAGGAGGTAAGAATACTTAACTTTAAAGATTGCTTGATCAAGCAAAGGGAGAGCTTTCACGGTACTAACCAAACTCATGTCTGTGTGTTCCTTTAGGCACTATATGCAAGCCCACAGAGCCATGTTTTAACTCCTTTTTGAAAGGCTGGGAGAATGGGATTCTGTCGCAGGTGTTCAACGCCCCACTCGCATGAGCGCTCACAGCCCTACTGATGTGAACAATGGGTGCATGCGCACCTACCTTCCTTTAACTCGCCCACAAAAATCATCCCTTCTTTTTCCCCTCCCCCTGCTCTGGGCCGCCAACTGCAAAAGGTGGGGAAACTCTGGTATAGAGGGGCCCACCCATAGCTACTCCATCTTACCATGGTTTAGTCAAAGTTTGTTGTTCTCCAAAAGCCTCCAGGTACCACAAAAGAACATCCACTGTATCACTCACTTCACCCAGGACATACATGCCTACATGTAAATGTTCAAAAGGAGTGGAGCGAGCCCTGAGCCCTGTGGCAGTCCACAAAGAAAGTGCTGTAAGCTGAACCTCTTGCTCCCTATTATCACTGATTTGGCCCAGGGTTGGAGAAAGGAGATGAACAGGCACAACACTGTATCGCTCACCTCCAACTCCATAAGCAGTCCAAAAGGATATCATGATCAATGGTATTGAAAACTGCCAAGAGATCAAGAAGAGCAAGGATGGATATATTGCCTCCATCCTACTCTCACCAGAGATCATCCATTAGTGTGACTAATGCAGTTTTAGTACCATATCCAGGGAAAAACTGACTGAAAAGGGTTCAGATAATTCATTTCTTCCAGGATCTTCTGGAGTTGCAGCACCACCATCTTTCCCAAGAGGGGGAGGTGAAAGTTTGGGTGAAAATTGTCCAGAATGGTAAGGCCCAATGATATTTACTATACTCTGAGTCACAAAGTATTATCTTGTATAAGACAGATGGGCAAATAAGTTTCTAAAAAAAAACACCACCGTAAAATAAAATAAAGAGAACATAGGATAACATCAAATGAGAGTTCATATTTGAAAGAGCTTATAATGGATAATTTAATACACAGTTAAAAAAGAGAGAGAAAAGACACCAAAATCATTAGTGATGTTTTGATCAATCTCTTGATTGCTTGAATTATTTTTTAAACCAGCTAAAGATTGTTTTATAGAAAGAGTTATACTAAAGTCTAAATAGATGAATAAACAAATAAATCTTTCCTACTGTGCTATCTAGGCTAAATAGTGGATAGTGCTGTGCTATCCAGGCTAAATTCTGGTGTAAATTTACAATCTTAAAATGAACTATGCTCATTTCACTTCTTACCCTTCTGACTTGAAATTTTCTCTTCAGGACATGGAAAACAATCATAGCAACAAAATGGCTTCCACTCTTGCTTTCGTTTGAAATAACCAGGAAGGCAGCTCTCAGTACTTACCAAAACAGGTAGGGTCTGCCCAATAAGGAAAGTAAGAAGGAAAATGTTAGCATGTAATTTGAAAAAAGAGATGAAAAAACATGATTTGATTGATATGTAGCAAATCAGGAATGCAAATTGTAATGATTTTTTTCTCATCCATATTATCATCAAAGCTAATCAAGAATGAATATATTTCCTGTTCTAGTAATATTATAAATATAGGCATAAATACAAATATAAATGTAATCTTTTTTTCTAAATATGGAAATATTTTGGGTTCAAAAATTAAATCAGTGGCACTCATCAAAACCTAAGTGTTTTTTTTAGTCACTTAACATATTTTATAAGCTTATTTTAAAAAAACAAAATGTAATGCAATGGACTGGGTTATAATAAAAACTTTTTTAAAGAGGCAAGTACGTAGGTGAAGATAATAGAGTTAAAAGAGGGAATATTGAAAAGATATCACATACTTTGAAATGTAGTGCAGTGGAAGCCTTTCCCATTAGTGCAACTTCAAAAACAAAGCATCACAACCAAATACTGTATGTGGAACAGTGTCTCTGGTCTCAAACAGAATTTTCCATATTACTCTTTCTTTTTCCCCTACCCTGAGTTTTCAACTAATGGCAAATCCAAAACTTGGATGGGTACTTTTCCATGAGAAACATCTATCCTCTTGTCCATCCAGGTCATGACTGTCCTCTCCGGCCAGGTTAAACATGGAGTTATTACAGGGCATTATTATTCATGTAGGGATTATTATTGCAGGACAATCTGGCCGTCATGAACAACAATCAAAAAGTGAAGCTTCTGAAAAGCTTTTCTCAGGATATTATGATGCCTTGATCCAACTTTAGTTAGAAGTCAAATAAAAGAAAGAGAGAACCAATACTAGAGGCAACCTTATGGGAGCAGCCATTGGGTTCATCTCTCCTGCTGACAGACATATACTGGATCTATCGACTCAGGAAGCAATGTACCAAACTTACACAGACAAGCCAGGAGCATATATCTGTTATATGCACCTTCTTAATTATGGAATAAATAATCACATTTTTAATTACAGGATATATATTTTATTCAGTTTATTAGCAATTGTTTTAATGTGGCTTACTTAAAAATCTTAATTTATATTTTTCTATTATGTCTAATAACATTGATCATTATCAGAATACAAAACTAAAATACAGTATCTACCAATGATCTTACATTACAAGAGGGTTTATCAAGCATGCTCAACACTGAATTTGGACCAACTCATTTTGACAGACTGTCAACTCTTTTTCAAATATATTTTGTTCTTCTAAACTTTTAATTGTTGTTCAGATAAATCATCAACAATTATTTCCTGTTAAGGTTTATCTTAAATATCAATATACTGATCAATATACTCTGAACCTTATTTCAAATAGCCTGTGTCATAACTAAAAACTAAAAACTGTATTTGTTAAAAAAAAGTCTATAACATTATTTTAATGAAATATTTTCATTAGTTTAATGAAAAGAAGGACTAGTTTAGTTTAATGAAAAGAAGGACTAGGAGTGACATGATAGCAGTGTTCCAATATCTCAGGGGTTACCATAAAGAAGAGGGAGTGAAGCTATTCTCCACAGCAGCTGAGGGCAGGACAAGAAGCAATGGATGGAAACTAATCAAAGAGAGAAGCTACCTAGAACTGAGGAGAAATTTCTTGACAGTGAGAACAATTAATCAACCTGCGTCCAGAAGTTGTGAATGCTCCAACACTGGGAGTTTTTAAGAAGAGATTGGACAACCATTTGTCTGAAATGGTATAGGGATTCCTGCCTGAGCAGGGGGTTGGACTAGAACACCTCCAAGGTCCCTTCCAACTCTCTATTCTATTCTATTCTATTCTATTCTATTCTATTCTATTCTATTCTATTCTATTCTATTCTATTCTATTCTATTCTATTCTATTCTATTCTAATTTCCATGTTAAATGATTTTTTTATTATTGTCACAGTCATGCAAGCAAAAGATTCAGAACCTACTTGGTTGAAAGTGTTTTCTGTGTTCATTGACATTGAGTTGTTTTGGGACATCATTAATTAAGAACTTACTTGGTTGAAACTGCTGTGCCAGGTGATGGCTTCATCACGAATGGTGAATTTTTCCTCTTCAACCCAGGGATCCAGCTTCCCCACTTTTACTCGATTGAAGGATTGATTTTGGAATGTGACCCAGTTTATAATATCAAATCCAACATCAATTCCCTCCTCTGATTGAAAAGAATCCTATCCCCAGCACTGTTATTAAATGAGACTCTTTTCAGGAATTGGTGGAGCTTAATATCAATGAAAATCCAAAAATTGGTAAGGAAACAGAATTAGTAATGAATATATATTTTTTTTCATATCAACTGCAGATGTTGTACTTCCCTTCAGCATTTGATGCATCCATTCAGTCCAATTATAGTATATCTAAAATACTTGCTGACAAAGCTCCATACTCCTAATTTCCCTATAAAAGCAACACTTTCTTTCTGTGTCATTTTAGTTTAAAATGATAATAATGTTGATGTAGTCATAATGTTCTATTGCTAAAAAAAAATGCCACCAGCTATAAAATCCCAAGTATAAAATCAATTCAGTTGAGCAGCTGTAAGAAGCATTAGAATATAATTTCCTGCCTATGTGGGGGAGACATTATTTGAAAACTGAAGAAAAAGCAACCCAATTGGCCTAGAGCAGTGGTGGCAAACCTATGGCATGGGTGCCAGAGGTGGCACTCGGAGCCCTCTCTGTGGGCACACGTGTTGTTGCCCCAGCCTTGCCTCCACCCATGACCCCCTCCTCACCAGCAGCCCCCCTGGAGGAGAGTCGCCCCCGAGCATGGCCCACACGGAGCAGCACAGCCAAGGACATGGGAGCCAGGCAGTGTAGACAAGATTCTGCCCTCATGCCCCAATGCGCACAGTTGATGCTGCGGGGCGTGGGCAGAGGGCGCGGCCACCATGGTGCTGCTGGGCTGCCTGGGTGATCTGCGGCGGGCCCTGGAGGCAGTGAGTGGCCCTGCGGGCAGGCATGGTGGGGCGGAGCGGGGGTGGGGCAGGGGTGGGGCAGGGGGTGGAGGAGGGGCGGGGCCAGTTTTTGGGCACTCGGTCTCTAAAAGGTTCACCATCACCATCTAGAGTACAGTATATAGAATTGTACTTGCTTTCTAAAAAATATTAGGTTGCTAACCGATCAGTTTTATTTTAATTTAATTTAATCATGGCATCCAAAGTTCCAATGAATTTCTCCACTAAGCCATTATTCGATAATTATAGTGGAGAACTGAAGTGAGATTTTTATTTATTTGTGATCTGCTTTTATTATTTTAAAAAATAACTTAAGGCAGCAAACCTATCCATCATACTTTTCTCCTCCTATTTTCCCAAAAACAACAAACCTGAAAGGTATGTTAGGTTGAGAGAAAGAGTGACTGTCCCAAATTCACCCTGCTCACTAAGGTGGGGCTTGATCTCATGGTCTCCCATTTTCTAAATTAGTGCCTTAACCACTAGAATCAGGGATGTCAAACTGGTGGCCCATGGGCCAGATGAGTCATGTGCAGGCCACGCCCACCCCAGCTCTGCAAAGGCAAAAAAGTTGTAATGTGTGACATGTATGTGATGTCATCAAGCTTGACACCCATGCACTAGATCAAACTGGCTCCCATTCATAATCCATATTATGAATAGCCATAGTTTCCAATGACTCATGACAAGACAGGAGTAGTTGAATCCATCAAGATTGAAATCAGTAAATTTCTCTACACAATAAGATTGTTAATATTCTGATTTTCCTGCATTTAACCTCTGTAGTTTATAGCTTACTTCTTCTGGAAGTATACACTTCTATTGACAAGGTGTATTGGGCTATATAAACCCAAACTGTCTACTTCTACTCTCTGGATTGAATATCCTGTTTTGAAGGCAATCGATATAAAATATATCTTCTGATTGTTCTTGTTGTTTATACCCCATGGAGAGCATTGCAGGATTTTCCATATAAAGACCACTTCTTTTCCATATCAGCCCAATAAAACAAATTACCTTCCTTTTGATATGATCATGTATCAAAAGTATATGTATAAAATTTTGTAGGAATACAATGCTGCATTTTTAACTGACTAAGAAGCCTAATTATTTGTAGAGAATATTGGTTAGATTGTAAAATGAAAACAAAGTAGTAATCTGAAAATCAACATAATGATGCATGAAGCAGTACATGAACCTGAATGGGAGCTATGTTAATTTGAAGGATAGAAAGCTATGAAATGATATAGTTGGTGTAAACCAGATTTACCTATATCCCTCCTTTGTATTATATCTCATCCCTTCATTACTTTGGCTCACTATAATTTATAGCAAAAAAGAGTACCTTGTGTATGTATGAAGGTGTGTGTATATATAGAGAAAAAAAGCAGAACACAAAGACCTACCTGCCATGGCTGTTGCTCTTGAATATTCTGTTTCGTTCCATTCAGCATTCCATTGGATTTTTGTTCAATCTGCATGTCATGTAAAGCTTGAGCTACAATATAAACTGCATTGTATATATTGTAACTATGACCAGTCGTGCTCATTTCAAAAAGAGCCCCAGGAAAGTCCTCCAATTTCTCCTTCAGAGTACAAATGTTACTATCTTTCTCATGCATCGAGGGACTGGGAAAGGAACAGTAAAATGCATGTACCCACACATCTTTGATAAAGCCATCTTCTTTTGATAAGAAAGGATCTCTTCCCTGAACAAATTGCTGAAATCCTGGAATTTCATTGGAATAAACTGAAAAGGAGAGGGCACCAAAGATATCTTGAATATCCCAGGTCCTTTGGTAAATCACTGTTGCAAGATCCATTTGGGAGGGAATGACCCACACTTTACCTTTCGGTTCCATAGACAGTGATTCAATTTTAGGAAGATTTAGCAACAATCTCAGATGCAGAAGGGTTGTTTCATAGACTATTACTGCATTGGCTTTACTTTTCATAGTGAGATAAAATGTATCCACTAGCCACTCCAGGTCCATGAATATGTTTTTCATGTGCAATTGTTTAATTATTTTTAGAAAGGCAATGCAAATACCATGAAGAGGAAATGATGAAAGGATCATCCTCACAAATCTTTCATCATCATCATCATCCCTCACAAAGATCCCAACCCAGCTCCATTTAAAATGCACAAGCAGCTGAAGAAGTCCTTCATATACCATACTTTCATGTGGGACCATATGGTAGAAGGAAAATGATTCGCTTTGATCTGGGACCTCTGGGTGGGATCCATATATAAACTACAGGAATAAGAAAACCGATAGGAACTTAGTGAAAGCAAAGAAATGAAGAAATGTTTAATAAAATGGCAACTATACCAAAGCTGCTCTAATTTGGGAAGTCATTACAAAGCATCTAGTAAATTTTAGTATCTGTCAGAATTTAGTTTACCAGACTTATAAGAATAAAAATATTGCTTTCTAATCTTTGTATGGTAGATTGTGGTACTCTCGTTTTGTGTTATTGATGATACTATTTTTTTAGAGACATGCTTGAATCTCAGATTGGTTCACTGGGGTTCTCAGAATAATGGTTTTCCATGAAGTTTTTGAAATACAGTCTTGATTGATGGATGGATGGATTGACTGATCAATCAATCAATTGATAAATTAAAGGTTAGCTTGCTTTCAATTGAAAATCATCTTCAAGAGCAACTCTCAGTAATGCAGAAAAGAAAGTGAGAAGCTTCTCATGGTAAAGCTCCTAAATTAGAAGATCACTTTCTAGTTATCCTTGCCTAAAGGTCATATTTCTTTCAAGATGATTAATAAGCTCTCGGTCACCTCACTTGGAGTAAAAAGAAGTGAAAAACCTCCTGCAATAAAGCTGTTTTTCTGTTTTCATTGCAATAGTCTTCTAAACTTCATGAGCCTTTCATAAGAGCCTTACAACCAGCACATTATTTTTATTAATCATTCATTATCTGCATTGTCTCAAGTTCTAATAAATTGGCTTTTTAGATGGTTTATTAATTAATGTAAACTAAGTACGTGTGAAGTACACACTAGTATGTTTCCAACTTACACAATTGTAAAAAGTTCATTAAAATCCTGATGACATCATAAGGTCTCACAATTCACCACACAACTTACTTGTGGAAGTTTGTAGATCCTCAAGATATCTGCCATGTCAATGGAGATTTCAGGATAAATAGCACCAATGACTGAGACCATGTTGTTCTGAATGCCACACTTATAATTGGGGATCTTTCTCTTCAGAGGTGAAAAAAGTTCCATTGTGGCATGATAAATCCATTTTCTACCATAGCTGTCAAAAATATTGATGCCCAAGGTAACATTGGGCAATATCTGAGGGTTTTCATTGATCTCTTTCACAGCAAATATCAAAGCCAAAATATGCTGATAAAATTTAGTCTGGACTCTGCAATCATGATTGTAGGTGATAAAAGGAGCATATACCTAGCAGAAAACATTGCAACAAATATGTGGTCTATCCAATTTTTGAAATCAATAATCCCTGTGTCATGCATTGTATAACAAGTGTGCATTTGGTTTAGCTCTGTATAGTTTTGAAGAAAATACACAAATATCTCAGTATTTTAAATGGTCTTTAATTTTAACAAATATTTGAAAGTTTTTCTAATCTGAAAAAATCAGTAAAATGTTACAGAACAGTATTTTATTTCTAGGCACAACTAGTTGTAAGAATAGATTTCCGAATTTATTCAGAAAAAAATTAAATCAATAAACTAAAGAAGGAACTAAAAAGAAAATCATAATTACAATTATGCAAATGACCTAAAACCTCAGTGTACCCAGAAAATATTCCTATACAAATATGGATTATTTTGAGATCCTCTTTATTTTTTATCTTGCTGAAAGTTGGTTCAATGAATAGCAGGATTTCTGTGATACATTGTCAGGATCTTCTAATCTTCAGTTAGCAAAACTAAGTAGTTCCTTCTATTTAAAAAAAAAACAAGGGAATTTATCAGGACTAAAACATTTGAACTAGATAATTTGTGTGTGTGTGTATGTGTGTAGGATTATCACAAATACAAATATAATCTAACAACTCTTACACCACACAGTCGGGTGGGAAAAACTTACATTGACTTCATCAAAAAATGAAAGATAGGGATCTTCCATGAAGTTTTCAAGTTCTATAGGAATGAACATAAGAGAGGTAATGCCACCAGATTGGAAATAGTTGTGAGAAATAGGATGGGGATCACCAATAATGCAGTTTCTCATGTCACTTTTTGAAACCATAAGAGATAAAAGCAAGAGGAAAATTATCATGGTCATTGTGCCAAATGTACATCTAGAACAGAGCTTGTCTAATAATGGTTGAGAGCCTCCAAAAATAGACTAGTATCATTTGCCTTACAACCCTACCATCACACTATTCACAATTGTTGTGAAACCTTGAATTCACCTTATCAGGAATTAGCTTGACAGGACTTCATCTGTGTTTAGACTAAAGCTACAGATCAGCACAGCCAGGAAATATGGGTAGCATTCCTAAGGTCTGAGTCCTTGTTGGTTATAGGTTTGCCATAAGGACTTCAGCAATAGGCAGAATTAATAATGGTATTTTTTATAAATACAGATGGTGGAAAGACCTGTTGTTAGATTTCCATTTCTCTGTGGTATGTGAAGAATCTATTTTCTCACTTACAGATACACATGTTTGCTAGCAGTTAATAAATCAACAAAGGGAGTGTTATTGGAATAGAATGGAATAGAGCTGAAAGGGACCTTAGAGGAGCACCCACAATTTCTGAGGGCAAGCTGTTCCACTGGTTAATTGTCCTCACTGTTAGGAACTTTCTCCTTAATTCCAGGTTGCTTCTCTCTTTGATCAGTTTCTAACCATTGTTTCTTGTCCTGCCCTCTGGTGCTTTGGATAATAATTTGACCCCCTCTTCTTTGTGGCAGCCTCTCAAATACTGGAATACTGCTACCAAGTAACCCCTATTTCTTCTTTTCTTTAGACTAGCCAAACCCAAGTCCTGCAGCCGTTCTTCATATGTTTTAGTCTCCAGGACTTGGATCATCTTAGTTGCTCTTCTCTGAACTTTTTCCAAGGTGTCAACATCTTTTTTGTAGTATGGTGACCAAAATTAGTTTCAGTGTTCCAGGTGTGGTATCACTAGGGCAGTGGTGTCAAACTGCTGGCCCACAGGCTGGATGTGTCATGTGGAAGCTGCACCCACCCCATTGCTGGCAATGGCAAAACAGTCCCGATACGTCGTGCGATGTCATGTCACGTCGTGAGTCTGACATGTCTGCACTAGGGTTTTATAAAGTGGTACTAATATTTTGCTTAATCTTGATTCTATGCCTCTGTTTATACAACCCAGGATTGTATTAGCTTTTTGGGCTGCTGCTGCACCTTGCTGGCTCATAGTCAAGTGATCGTCCACTAGGACTCCAGGGTCCCTCTCACAGTTACTGTTTTTGAGCCAGGTCTCACCTAATATGTACTTATATCTTTGATTTTTCCTGCCTAAATGTAAAACTTTGCTTTTCTCCACATTAAAACTCATTTTGTTGGATAGGGCCCATTGTTCCAGTTTGAAACACCTTGAATTGCACCCAGAAGCAAACTGGTACACAAGGCAGTTCACAGAGCAAGGGTGTTATATTGCCCTTCTTTTGCAACTAGTACATTCACATGGCTACACTCTGCACCCCCTGAAGCAGTAGTGGGATTCAGATGGTTTGCACCAGTTCAGCAGAACCGGTAGCTAATTTTTTTTGTTGCCCAGACCCAGAATGGACTTCTGGAAGCAGCATCCACACAGAGAACTGGTTGTTCACATATTTGAATCCCACCACTGCCCTGAAGCCTCCATATATGTTTCAGGGATAGCCCTATGTAGAGCTCATTGCAATAGTCTGAAATGGCCAGAGCATGAATGACTGAGTGTGGAGCCTTCCTGCTCAGGAAAGGGAGATTGGCACACAATATGGAATTGGGCAAATGCTCTCCTGGCCACAGCCACCTTCTGTTCTTTGATCAGGAGCCATGAATCCATGGAACCCCCAAGTTATACAACAAGTCCGTCTTCCCATCCAAGATCAAAGATGAATTGTATACTATTTCCCACAAAGTGTCTTGCAAAGGATGGACATCAGGATGTCTACTTCAACTCTCTAGATTGGAGCTCCTGTACGATAGGCATACAGGTATACACTGATAGGTTTACACTGCATCTTTTCTTTATTCTTGTTTCCATCCTTTGGCAAACATTACAGGATTCTCCATATTCTTCACTTCACTTCCATATCAGTCCAGCAAAAAAATTACCTTTGATCTAAATGAAGTGCCAAAATAATATATAATTTTGCATGGGCAAAATGTTGTGGTTTTTGGCTAAATTATTTGCAGAGAATATTGGTTAGATTGTAAAATGAAAAGAAAATATGAATCTGAAAATTAGCATAAGCATGCCAAATATGTTTGACTGAGTGTGGTTTAAAAATTGCAGGTCATAAATAAATGGTGAATAATGAGCACAGTAAATGAATTTAAAAATATTTGTATTAAAGATGAGAAATAGATAAAAAGATAAAACATTAAGATTCTGCTAGGAAAGTAGGATATGTGTGTGTGTGTGTGTGTGTACATGTACATGCATATGTATAAACAAAAATAGCATGTTTATAAGACCATCCTTAGTTGTTTCATGGAAAGGAAAGTTAAGTGTATGTGACAAAACATGAGAAAAAGTCAAGAAATACTAAACATCAGGGGTACTTAATGAATAGGATTTACATACTAGTATAAAAACAGGAAACAATGTGACCGATTGAGAATAAATGAGAGTTAAATTGCAGAATTTATGTATTAAGGAAGAATAGAGAAGATGGGTGAAGACTGAGAATTTTATGGAGAGAGTTGATGGGACACTTAAAAAGAGAGAACTAAGGAGAGTTGAATAGCAACAAGCAATGCCTGAAGTAATACATGAGCCTGGTGGAAGCTAGAATGGTTTGAAGGATATGAAGTTATGGAGTGAGATAGCAGGTGCAAATAAGATTTACTTCTATACCACATTTGTATTGTATGTCATACCTTCATTTCTTTGGTTTACTATGATTTGTAACAAAATAGTGCATTTTGTATTATGGTTTGTACAGTGAAAGAGAAAAAAGCATGAATGTTCAGTTCTTGCCACAGCTGTTGCTCCTGAATATTCAGTTTCATTCCATTCAGCATTCCACTGTCTTTTTGTTCAAACTGCATGTCATCTAAAGCATGAGCTATAGCATAAACTGCATTGCATATATTATAACTATGGCCAGTCATGCTCATTTCAAAAAAAGCTCCACGAAGGTTCCCCAGTTTCTCCTTCATAGTGCAAATTTCACTCTCCCATTGACCAAGGGACTGGCAAAGGCACATTCAAATGCATATACCCACACATCTTTGATAAAGCCATCTTCCTTTGATAAGAAATAGTCCCTTGCGTGAACAAATTGCTGAAATCCTGGAATTTCATTGGAATGAACTGAAAAAGACAGGGAACCATGGATGTCTTGAATATCCCAGTTCCTTTGGTAAAACACTGATGCAACATCCATTTGTGAGGGTATGACCCACACTTTACCTTTTGGTTCCATAGACACTGTTTCCATTTTAGGAAGATATAGCAACAACCACAGATGCAGAAGGTTTTTTCATAGACAATTACCACATTGGCTTTACTATTCATAGAGAAATAAAATATTTCTACTAGCCCCTCTATTTCCTTGAATAAGTTACCAATGTAAAATGGTTTAATTCTTTTTTAAAAAGCAGTACAAATGCCATGAAGAGGAAAAGTTGAAAAAGTCATCTTCACAAATCTTTCAATATCATCATCCCGCATCAGGATCCCAACCCAGATTCATTTGAAATATACAAGCAACTAAAGAAGTCCCTGGTATATAATATCAGGGACCATGTGGTAGAAGGAAAAGGATTTAATTTCATCCAGTATCTCTGGATGTGACCCATATATTAGCTACAGGGATAAGAAAATTAATAGAAGCTTACAGAAGGGAAAGAAGTAAATAAATTGTTGCTAAATTAGCAACTGTACCAAATCTGCTCTAATTTGGGAGGTCATCCTCAAGCATTTACTAAATTCAGTTTGTGTCAAACTTATTTTAGCAGCCTTATAAGAGTAAAATATTGTTTTCTGTTCATCTGAGGACAGATTTGTGATACTCTCATTCTTGTTATTGATAATATCACATTTCCGTTGTAAACTTGCATTTCAAATTCAGTCAATTGGCTTCTCAGAATATTGCTTCCAGGAATTTCTTGAAATAGAGGTCTTGAATGATTGATTGGTAGATTAAAAATTAACTTGTCTTCACTTGAAAATCATCTTGAGGGACAGCACTCAGTCACCTAAGTTGGAGAAACCAAAGCGATAAGCCTTTCATAACCAAGATAATTGATTTGGGAGATCACTTTCTAGCTTGTCTTGACTGAACATCATGTTTATTTTAATATGACTCATAATTTTCTCTTGTTGATTCAGTACACTGTTCCAGTCCACATTATTAGCATTATTAAATTGTTTCTTTATACATTTTATTAATTAATGTAAACTTAAATGCTCACTACCATGTTTCCAATTTATACAGGTGTAAAAATATCAGAAAAATGTAGTTGATTCACAACAGCTCACAACTCAGAACATCACCTACCTGTGGAAGTTGGTAGACCCCCAAAATACCTGCCACGTCAATGGAGGTTTCAGAATAAAGAGCCTCAATGACTGAGACCAAATTGTTTTGGATGCCACACTTATCATTGGGAATCATTCTCTTCAGAAGTGAAAAAAGTTCCATCGTGGCATGATAAATCCATTTTCTACCATAGCTGTCAAAAATATTGATGCCCAGGGTGATATTGGACAAGATCCAAGATTTTCATTGATCACTTTTACAGCAAATATCAAAGCCAAAATGTGCTGATAAAATTTAGTCTGGACTCTGGAATAATAATTGTAGGTGATAAAAGAGCATATTATATTTAAGAGGAAACAATGCAGCAAATATATCAAAATATTTTGCTTTTGCAAGCAATAACCTCTGTGTTATGCATTGTGTTATGCGGCATACGGTTTAGCTTCACATAGTTTTAAACAGAAAACCCCCAAACATCTAGTGTCTCGAATCCTCTCCAAGATTTAAAGTTTTTCTAATCTGAAAAATGACAGCAATCATAAATTATGACAGTACACTGTTTTAATTGTAGTCTCACCTAGTTGACAGTATGGCATTTTATTTGTAGTCTCACCTAGCTGAAATTATTAAGGAAAATAATATCAAGTCTATAAATCAAACAAGGAGCAAAAAAAACATAATTGCAATTATAAGAATGTTCTAAAGCAGACATGTCAAACTCGCGACATCACGTGACGTCGCGCAACGTATCGGGATGGTTTTGCCATTGCTGGCAATGGGGTGGATGCAGCTTCCGGATGACACGTCTGGCCTGCGGGCTGACAGTTTGACACCCCTGCTCTAAAGTGTCAATATATGCTAGAAATATTACTATCCAAAATGGTTTTATTTGAGATCCTTTTTCTTTTTAATTCTGCTAAAAATGTTGGTTCATGGATCAGGATTTCTGTAACATTGTCAGAATCCTTTAATCCTTTATGTATATTAAAGCAGTTCTTTTTAATTCCTTTAAGAACCCCAGGGACATTAATGAGGGATGAAAAATTTGAACTAGACAAAAATATATTTTTATCACTATAACCTATTTTGTCTACAAAATAGCTAAAAAGCTTGAAATAGCTATTCTAGTCTCCCATTTAACTCTTTAACTCTTTGTCAACAAAAAAAGAAATTCGAATTTGTAGTGTATCGCAGTAGCAATATGCAATATGCATTTTCTACAGATGAAGAAGACAATATTTTTTAAAAAAAACAGAGTTAATAATTTTTCTCTAATTAACATTCCTTTGTAAATAGCAAAATTAATTTCATTAACCTACCAGACCTTCCCTTCATAGGAATGCTGATTATTTATTATTAAGGATAATAGTAGATAATTTGTGGATTTGACAAAATAAGAAGATAAAGGTAATTTGAATTGGAGACCTATGGAGATTTAATTGGGACTAAAAAGAGAAAAGCAAAACAGAAAAAAGGAGAAGACTGACTTTTATTTTTCACCATAGTAATTGTCATACTTTCTCATAATGGCAATCACAAGAAAAACTATCAATTTAGGAGAAGAATGGAGTGGTAACTACTCCATTCCACCACATTTATTTTTATTTGTTCATGCGAGACAACAATTTATTTCAAATGGTTTGCTTCTAGAAAAACTTTTGGTGATTATTTTAGACCCCTTCAGACTGAACACAAATATAATTTCAGAATGACTTTATTACATAGGAATCTTGAAAATATTAAATGGTTTAATGACTGTAACTTATTTAAATGAAAAATGTTTCTGACATGCAACAGTTCAACAGAGCTAGGAGTGCTGTTGATTTTCATTGATACTCAGTGTCCGATACATCTCGTTATACTGTCCAACAATAGTCAGTCAGCATTGCAGTGATGATCATTTCAAAAAGAGCCCCAGGAAGGTCCTCCAGTTTTTCCTTCAGAGTACAAATGTCACTATTTTTCTCATTCACCAAGGAACTGAGAAAGTCACAGTCAAAGGTATGTACCCACACATCTTTGATAAAGCCATCTAGTTTGGATAAAAAATGGTCCCTTGCCTGAACAAATTGCT
Source organism: Azemiops feae (assembly GCA_023970755.1). Lineage (NCBI taxonomy): Eukaryota > Metazoa > Chordata > Lepidosauria > Squamata > Viperidae > Azemiops > Azemiops feae. The sequence goes on along the minus strand of JALGBA010000668.1, from coordinate 13,036 downwards.
GAAAACCAATTGTAAAGGACTTACATTTGAGGAAGATATAGCAACAACCTTAGATGCAGAAGAGCTTTTTTCATAAACAAATTACTGCATTGGTTTTACTTTTTATAATGAGATAAAATGTTTATATTAGCCACTTCAGTTCATCCAATAAGTTACTGATGTGTTATTATATAATTATTTTTTTAAAAGACAATGAAAATACTGTGAAGAAGAAAAGCTGAAATGTCCTTCTCATAAATCTTTTATTATTATCATTCCTCACAAGGATTCCAATCCAGGTCCATTTAAAGGACACAAAGAAGAAATCCTTGGTGTATCTGATTTTCAACTGGAATCATGTCTCTGAATGTGACCCATCCACCCATATATTAACTACAGGAATAAGTAAATTAATGGGAGATTAGAGAAAGGAAAGAAATAAATACTTGCTAAAACAGCGACTGCACCAAATCTGCTGTAATTTGGGAGGCCATGCTCAAATATCTAGTAAATATATGCAACCAAACCATCCAGCCCGTGAAACCAGCATTAAGAAGATCTCCATGGCCACCAGACATTATCCGTTACTGCTCAGATAAGTTTGAAGAAAGGATAGCCAAGCACTGCAAAAGGACAATGTACTGAAGGTAATCAGTTTAGCTTCATTAAGAGTGCTAGGCAGCTTTCAGGCTAGAAGAGCCACTATAAAACTAGCAGATACAGGAAAGCCCATGTAGCCCACAATGCAGTAAAACATAACAGATGAACCCTCATTACATTTACATACAAATTCTTCCATTTCTGAAGACATGTAAACATCTGAAAAAGGAAAAAAAATGATAGCGATACAATAGAAAAGGGAGCAAAGGGAGCCATACAATAGAAAAGTAGATGGTCAGTCTTTTTCTCACCCACTTTTGCATTTTGAATCCTGCCTTAATGGCCAGAATTGCTGGCTTTCAGACTTCCCATATTCTAAAAAAAAAAAAGCAATAAAAGGTATTAATCAACAAAATATATATTTTATTGATTTATATTTCATATTTTTAAACTGCCCATCACTCTCAGAGATGCTACTAGTCTCTGAATAAATTAGCAATTCTGATCAAGCCATGGAATGTGGGATACTGGAACTTCATATGTAAGAGTAAGTAAGTAAGAGTAAGAGTATGGAAGGAAGGGAAGAGAGAGGGATGGAGTCAGTCTTTCAACTCTGTGAAATTGATGTTTCTCTATTACAGGATGTTATTTTTTAAAAAACACAATACTGAATCAATAAACAGCTTGAAACTAGATTGCCCTAAGAACTCAACCTGCAATATAAATAGAATTGTATTCTCTCTTTTTTTTTAAAAAAAGGCTCATTTAGGGAATCTGAGTGTATATATTCTAAGATAGGATAATTCTGGTGAATTTTCAATTTATTTTTCACCTCACAAAAGTATTCGTAAGAGATAAATATAAATCATGAAAATAATGTAAATTTTAAAGAAGGGTCAATAAAACAGAAATATTAAAAAGATAAGTGTTGTGTGTTACTTACTATTTTTTTCTCTTAATTAGTTGTTCTCTGTTGTTTAGGTCTGGCCTAACAATTATTATGTAACATTTGGGGAAATATATGCAGCCCAGCAACCCAAAGCTAGAGGCCAAAATAGAGAAAACCTCCACAGCCACCATATATTTGCCTTTGGTGCTCAGGTAGGATGGAACAAAAGAAAGCCACACACTGCAGAAGATCAGCATGCTGAATGTGAGACATTTGGCCTCATTGAAACTGCTGGGGAGTTTCCTGGAAAAAAAAGCTACTGTGAAACTAGCAGCTGCCAAAATGCCCATGTAGCCTAGGACACAGTAGAACATGGCAGCTGAGCCTTCATTGCACTGCAGTACAATTTCCTCAATTTCTGAATGGGTGTCAACATCAGGAAAAGGGGGAAACATGAACAACCACACTGTACAGATGCCTGCTTGAATCAGGGAACCTGAAAGAACAATGGAGGTGGCCATCTTCCCACCCATTTCCTCATCCTGGATCCTGGCTTGGTGGCCATGAAAGCCAGAACCACAGTGATGGTTTTTGCCAGCACAGAAGACACAGCCACTGAGAAGATGATGCCAAAGCTAATTTGTCGGAGGAAACATATATTTTTTCCAGGTGCAATGAGAAACTCCAGTGAGCAAAGGAAGCAGAGGAGGAGGGAGATAAGTAGAATGTAACTGAGATTTCGCTTATTGGCCTTGACAATAGGAGTATGACGATACTTCAAAAATGGTGCTAGCACTGCAAATGTGCAGGAAAAAAAAAGTGCCAGAATGACTAAACTCATTCCCATTGGTTCTTCATAGGACAAGAAAGAAATTTTCTTGGGAAGACATGAATCTTTGTCCTTGCTTGGATGGTGGTCTTCTGGACATTTAGAACAAACTTGCATGTCTGGAACTTAAGTACATAATTTTTATATGGTCATTTTCTATAGTTATTTTATTACTAGTTTTATTTATTTATTTATTTTAAAATAATAACAAAAAAAGGAAAAACAGAAAGGTTATCATGATAGAAGTAGATACATTATCAACAAAAATCCATAGCAATACTTTTGTATTATATGATTATTTTATGTATTTATTTTATTTCTTTTAAAATAATAACAGGAACAGAAAAAAGGAACATAACAGAAAGATAATCATGATAGAAATATATACTGTCAGTTGCAAACAACCAGAATTCATTGGATTCTAACTACAGAAGAATTTATTATTGAGACCTGTACACAAGAATCTAGTCAACTAATGGTCAATGTAAATTGGTGCTAAATAAGAGTTAACAGAATTTGAAGGGAGCAAGACTTGGGTCTCTTGTGACAATGCAATGACTCCAAACTGATGGCATGTTTAACGCCACCCTCCTGTCTGCCTGCTTTTCTCCTACACATATATTATCAGCAAATATGCATGACAAATGCTTTTTAAAAAGTGATAATAATACATCAGAACAAAGTAAAAAATGGTGATGGTGTTATTATGCACTTTGGTATCCAAGCTCCTATTCTCCAATTCACTTTTTCCTGTGGTATCTATAACTTAGTAAGGAAAGGTTAGAATGTGATTTTCTTTCTTTTAACAGACTTTTTTTTTCATGGTTTTTATTATGTGCCTTACATTTTATCTAAGTATTTATTTCTTTTGTTCTCTTTCTGTGTCATGTTTTACATGGGTAGAAGTCACTATATGCTTTTCTAGATAGTTTTATTGAAAATAATATCACTGTTACTAAAAATCAATATTATAGACAGTTTTGCTATAAGCTCATTTCTTTTGATTTTGTTAATTTTCTGAGATCTCTTCAATCACACTTTGGCTAGGATAGAAGTGGGCTCAATTAATGTAATGTAAAGGAGTATATGTGACATTCCATCACATATGTATGGAATATATGTTTGGAATATGTAACATGGTTCTGGGGTTAGTTTGCTTTATTTATTCTGTTTTTATTTAGCATTACTTTGAGCCACAAAGTATTCTTATATAAGACAGTTGACATATAATTTTATAAATAAATAAAATAGAATAAAATAAAGACGTCCTAGGATAAAATCAAATGAATGTGCATAATCACAAGTACAACAGATATTATAGTCGATAATTTGATACATAGTTAAGGAAAGGAAAGAGAGAGAAACTGAAACCATTAGTGTTATTTTGATCAAATTCTGTAAATATTTGAATTATGTAAATCAAATCAAGATAATTTTTAATATAGAGAAACATTTATACTAAAATCTAAATATATCAAGAAATGTTCCTTACTATAATATGTACAGTACTGTACTCTGCTATCTAGGCTACAGTATATACTGGTGTGGTTTCACCACCTTAAGATCAAACTCTGCTTATAATGCTTCTTACTCTTCTGGCTTGACATTTTTTCTTCAGGACATGGAAGACAATCATAGCAACAAAATGGCTTCCCCTCCTGCTTTTTCTTGAAATAACCAGGGAGGCAGCTCTCAATGCAAACTGAAACAGGTAAGGTCTGCAGGTAAGTAAAGTAAGAAGGAAATTTTAGCATTCAATCTGGTATTTGAAAAAAGAGCTTATCTTGATTAATTGATAATTACCAAATTAGGGTGATAATTATTAGGATTTGTTTCTTTCTCATCAATATCATCATTAAAGTTATTAATGAATAGATTGTTTTCCTATGCCACTAATAGTATAAGTATAGGTATAAGTATAAGTAGAGCAGAACAGAATAACAGAATTGTAAGGTCCTTGCAGGTCCTTTACTCTGATCCCCTGGACAAACAGGAGATCCTATACCATTCCAAACAAATGGCTATCCAATCTCTTCTTAAGAGCCTCCATTGACAGAGCACCCACAACTTCTGAAGGCAAGAGGTTCCATTGGTTAATTGTTCTCACTGTTAAGAAATTTCTCCTTATTTTTAGGTTGCTTCTCTCCTTGATTAGTTTATATCCATTGTTTCTTGTCTTGCCTTCAGGTGCTTTGAAAAATAGGTTGACCCCCTCTTCTTTGTGGCAGCCCTTTAAATATTGGAACACTGCTATCATGTCCCCTAGTTCTTTCACTAGACTAGATTGCAACTGTTCTTCATATGTTTTTGTCTCCAGACCCCTAATCATCTCTGTTGCTCTTTTCTGAACTGAGAAATATATTAGGCTCTGACTATGATGAAGTTAATTCAGTGGAGCTTGAAGTATTTTTTTCTAGTCACTTAACATATTATATAGGTTTATTATAAAAAAATACAGAATCTAATAGAGTAGTCTGGAATATGGACACATTTACAAAAGGGTGATATGCATATGAAGATGATAGAGATAAAGGAAGGCATAGTCAAAAGATATTGGAAACTTTGAATGAAAATTCAACAGCCATCTGTCCCATGAGCCCAACTTCAGAAATGAAACATCACAATCAATTACTTTTGGAACAATGTCCCCAACCCATAATTCCTGCAGGCATTCTAAGAGGACACCATGGTTCTATATATCTTAATTATAAAAGAAATAATTCCATTTTAATGATTTATTAAGATTTTTATTTATTTCACTAGAAATCCTTTATTTAACATGACTTATTTAAAATTCTTAATTTATATTTTTCTTCCTACGTTGAATAAAAACAATTTGACACATTCATTATTATCAGAATAAAAAACTAAAATATCTACCAGTGATTTAATATTACAAGGTAAAAGTAAACGTACAGGTTTCCCCAGTCCAGTCATGTCTGACTCTAGGGGGTGGTTTTGGTGTCAAGGAACACAGAACACTGCTATTTTCCCATTGAAGTGGTACCTATTTATCTACTGCATTTGCATGCTTTTGAAGTGCTAGGTGGGCAGGAGCCAATCTGTCAATATTACAAGGGTCTTCATCAAGTATGCTTGACAATGAATCTGGACAAACTCATTTCGCACTCTATCAACTCTTTTTTAAATTCTTAGTATATTTTGTTCTTCTAAACTTTTATTCTTTTTTCCAAATAAATCATCAAGAAATCTTTCTTTTAACTGTTTTAATGCTTTATTCTTAAAATACCCCTCTCTGAATGGTATTTCAAATAGCCTGTGTTATAAGTAAAAGCTCAAAATCTTATTTGGTAAAATACTGTAATTTCTATAATATTATTTCTATGTTAAATGACACAGAGTTATTTTTTGGATATCATCCTAGTTATGCAAACAAAAAAAATTAGAACCTACTTGGTTGAAAGAACTGTGCCAGGTGATGGCTTCATCATGAATGTTTTTTTTTTCTTGAACCCAGGGATCCATCTTCCCCACTTTCACTCTATTGAAGGATTGATTTGCGAATGTGACCCAGTTTATAATATCAAATCCAATTATCAATTCCCTCCTCTCATTGAATTGAATCCTATCCCCAGCACTGTTATTAAAAGAGATCTCTTTGAGAAACTGGTGGAGCTGAATTTCAATGAATAACCAAACAATAAGAAAATAGAATCAGTAATTAATACACTATTTTGCTAGCAGTTGCATAATTAACACAAGTTTTGCAGATGTTTTATTTGCCCTTAGCATTTGATGCATTCCTTCAATCCCATTATATAATTTCAGTACTCACTGACAAACTCCATTCAAGGTTCTCTGACAAATCAACCCTGTAGGCTTCCACCTCCAATTGGCTCTATCAATGAAGGTGCATGAAGCCTTTCATTGAGCCTTACTGTCCAGAGATGCCCCCAAGTTCACTAAAATCCAAGCACCCCCCCTACATCACCAGTTATAGTGGAGGGAGAGCCAAAGAAGCAAGGAATTCAGTATTTGATTCATTGGAAAGTCTACCCTGTTGCCAGTAGTTCCTGGGAAAATGCATGGTATGTTCATACCCCTGATTTAGTTCATCGGTTTCACTAGTGCTTCCCTGACAAGCTGTGGACAACCAAGCTCCCAACACCCCTGCCCATATTTATCTAAGGTATCTGTCAAGGAAGAGGTTAACAAGTCCTTCTGGGTTGCTCCAGGAGGAGCCGGGACACTCACAATAGGCCTTCCACCTCTGGTCTTAAATTCCTAGGCAGAGGAGGGTCCCTTTTACAATGTTTTTCTTTTACAGCATTCACCACCTGGTTCACCAGCTCCTTCAAATGAGGGATAGCTGGATTGCTTTGAAACTGCTTCTCTTCTGCACTTACCAAGTTCCTATGAGAACTTGGACTTCAAGGAATTGATGCAGGAGCATCAAAGAACCAATGGAAGAGGAGGAAGGCCAAGATGGAGGGATGGGTGATACATGAGATGGCCAGGTTGAGCCCAAGTGAAAGGTGAAATGTGTCATCAGTCTCAAGTTCCTTCATACCCACAAGAGATCTATATCCAGCTCACCTTGAATTCCATTGACTCTTATCTACCACTTATTTGTTTTGACCATTAGTAGTTCAGATTCTTGTAGAGAGCTTTAGCATACATTAAACCTATATTCTTTTGAACTGCCTGGACTACTGATTTCCTGCACTTGACATTTAGATTATAAAATGTAAACAGACTAGGAATCTGAAAAGTGGTGTGACATAGGCCACAATGCATGTCTTTGACTGGTGAAATGGCATGAACAGTTACAAGTCATGTATAAATGCTGAATAACTAGAGCAGATGATTAAATTTAGTCCAAAGCATACAAAAATGAAAATCTGACAAAGAAACTGAAGATAAGATGCTATTAGGAAAGCAGAGGATAATGTGTAGTGTTAATATTTATTGAAAAAAACAAAGTGTCTCTGTGTAAGAGCATGTTTGGAATGAGGAGTTGAATGTGTTTGCTGAAATACATGAAAGAGTCAAGAATGAAGGATCCAAATGAACATGGATTAAATACCAGTAAAAACATGAAAATAGATATAAGTTGAGCAATTGAGAATAAATGAAAATTGAATTACAGAAAATGTTTATTAAGGAGTGAATGGAAAGAGAGAAAAGGGCAGATGAGAAATTCATGAACAGAGGAATTTATGGGTGGAAGCTAGGATGATTTTAAGGACAGAAAGTTATAGAGTAATACACTGGGTGTAAACTAAATTTACTGTACGTGTATCTCCCATTTATATTATATCTCCATCCCTTCATTATTTTGGTTTACTGTGATTTGTATGAAAAAAATCGTAGATTGCATATGCATGCTGATTGTATTTAGAGAGAGAAAAAGAAAAATGTTCAGTACCTGCCACGGCTGTTGCTCCTGAATACTCAGTTTCCCACCATTCAGCATTCCATTGTGTTTTTGTTCAATCTGCATGTCATGTAAAGCATGAGCTACAGCATAAACTGCATTATATAAATTGTAACTGTGTCCAGTCATGCTCATTTCAAAAAAAGCACCCGGAACATTCTCCAATTTCTCCCTCAGAGTACAAATGTCACTATCTTTGTTATTCACCAAGGGACTGGGGAAGGAACAGTCAAATGTATGTACCCACACATCTTTGATAAAGCCATCTTCTTTTGAGGAAAAATGGTCCCTTGCCTGAACGAAGTGCTGAAAGCCTGGAATTTCATTGGAATGAGCTGAAAAGGACAGGGCACCATGGATGTCTTGAATATCCCAGGTCCTTTGGTAAAATACTGATATAAGATCCATTTGGGAGGGCATGATCCACACTTTAGCTTTTGGCTCCATAGATAATTCTTCCATTTTAGGAAGATGTAACAACAACCTTAGAAGCATAAGTGTTTTTTCATAGACTATTATTGCATTGGTGTAGGGGTAGCATGCGTGCAGCACACTGCCGTATTCTGCACCCCCACAAATCTCATAATTCTATACCCTTTGCTCCAATAAAGCAGCCAAAAGGTCACCCCCTTTTAACTTAATGCCTCACCTACTGAAATAGATAACAGGCTTAGTTCCTTCTTCTATCTTCCTGTCTTTGTTCCTTATCTAGTTGTTGACCTTATAATATGTAACTAGAAAATAGTTGGTTAGATGAAAGAATTATTCAATGAATCAGCAAATGTCAAACATCTAATGATTAAGAAAGCTTGTGTATGTAACAAAGAATATAAAAGCAATAAACACGACAGAGGTCGTGAGCTTCTGCTCAAGAAATGCGTGTGACTGCTTCTTAGTGCCAACATCTGGTGCCCGAACAGGGACACCCTCACCACCCCCCTGTGGGGAGCAACAGCCAACATGCTTACCATCGTCTGGAATAGACCCCTAAGGTGCACCTTCCTCCTACGGGACCCCTTCGTTCTACGGAACCCCTCAGTGGTAAGTAATGGGTTGCAATCTATCTCAACACCAGCATAAGCATGTAAAGGAACTCCAATTCCTGTTACATAAATCAGGTGTGACAGTGCCTGAGGCAAAGATAAGGAAGCTGGTGGAAGAGGTAGGGAAACATTGTCCCTGGTATCCGGAGTGCTGGACGCTCTGTTTACAGGACTGGATAAAAATAGGGCAGACTTTACATCTTGAACCCCGGGCTCCAGTAAAGATATTACATCGATGGTATCAATGCCGTCAAGCAGTGGAAAAATTTGGCTCTGATGCTTTGGCAGGGCAACAATTAACTACAAGACCCCTGCCTGGTTACGATCAGATAAAAATTGTCACCCCTAAATCATCTCCAGTTGGACCTTCAGCTCCTCCTGGAGAGGCTAATTCTTTTGCTTCTCCACAGCCATTGTACACCCCCATAAGGCAAATTTTAGAGGAACAATTGGGATGCTTTGAAACTTCAAGTGGCTGTTAAGTTTAACCCTGTCAGACAATGCTTTGTGTTGATGTGTGTGTTTTGTCTTATATATGTTTAACCCCTAGAACGTTACGCTTGGGCTTGGAATGGTGAGAAAAATAGGAGATGGTTAAAGGGCCCTATAAAAACCACATGTTTGGTTGGAATCACCTCATGATTTTTCTCGCTTCTTGCAGGACAAGCCATATGTCTAAATAAATGTTGTTTTAATAGTATTTGTGTATATATGTCTGTCTGTGGTGTTCTGTGTTATTTCCAAGACTTGGAAGAGGGTCAAAACCCTCTTTGATAACAATAAACAAAAAGGCCTTAATTAAAAATAAATGGTTTGCCTGGAAAACGTATGAAATGAAATATTTGTATGTGAAATGGTGTAAGCAAACAGAATGGAAGTGAATGAGTTAATTTGCTATATGTAAATGTGTGTGTGTTAGCCCTCACCCCTCCACCCATCCCAGGCTGTGAAAGAAACAGTAAAGTGCAGTTTTTATTGTTGTAAAATGGGAACGCAATAGCAAGAGTTTGCATTAGAAAAGTTTTATGGAGGATGTGTGAGAGAGTTTATGGAACATGCATGTGAAGGAGAGAAAACTTATTTTTAGTGGTGAGATTTTTGTAAAATTTCTTTTTCTCCCCCCCCCCCGACTCTTTCGTTTTTTGCTGGCTGTATTGCTTTAAGAGCGAAAGAAAGACAGAAAGAAGAGGGGGGCGGCTGCTCGTTTTAACTATTTTTTTTTCTTCCTCTGCTTAGAAGTCTGGTTTGAGGAAGGGGGGTGGATGTGAAATTTAATGCCCACTCTTGCAGTTTCAGCTTGCAATTTTTTTTTACTCGAAAGAGGAGACAGTAATTGTTGGACAATTTTTTTGCAAATTTTTGACTTTTAAATTGTTTAGTTAGACATATATATCCATCAACCAAAAGAAATGACTCTGAATTGTTTTGCTTAGATTTGTAAATGTTTTCCCTATTTAATGGAAATTTGTTTCATTGGAATGGAATCTGATTAAATTGGAATTTGACTAACTTTATAGTAAAAGCAATACTAGAGTTTGATACAAAACTATTTCAGTAATTCAGAATAACTTATCTCTTCAATGTGCTTTAACTGACTATGTAGGCTCTATTGCATATCATTTGCCTAAAGATCCTCGCTTTGCTTGTTTAATGACTTCTTCTGTTCATGTCTTACCCACTTTATTTTCAGATTTTTTTAGTCACTCTTTTTTTCCAACAAAACGCTAGGGGATTGGCACAAGCTTGCCATATTCCACTCGACCAAGCCAAGCAGATTGTTTTATCCTGTCCTCAATGTTCTGGGGCATCCCCCTTGGGGGACACAGGAGTTAATCCCTGAGGTTTCACCTCTAATCAACTATGGCAAATGGATGTTACCCATGTTCCCTCATTGGCTCCCTGGAAGTATATTCATTTATCTATTGATACTTATTCAGGAGCGCTTTGGGCCACACCTCAACAAGGGGAAACAGCTAATCATGTTATTTCTCATCTTTTTTCGGCCATTACAGCCTTGGTCAAGCCCTCTTCTTTAAAAACTGATAATGGGCCAGCCTATTATTCATCGGCCTTTTTGCAATTTTGTACAACCTGGAATATTGTTCTTACTCATGGTCTCGTCTATAATTCCACGGGTCAAGCCATAGTGGAACATGCTAATCGGTCCTTTAAGGACTGCCTCCACAAACAAATAAAAAAGGAGGGCTCTCGAGTACCTAATTTGTCGTGGGTAACACAACAGGTTCAAAAAGTATTATTTACCTTAAATCAATTGAATGTGTCCATTGAAAACTTGACTGCTTATCAGAGACACTTTCAACAGAAAACAAGCTTGCCTCCACCTCTGGTATATTATTGGGCATTACCAGATAAAGCATGGTTGGGGCCGGTCCCTCTGATTATGTGGGGAGGAGGATATGCTGCTGTGCTTGCTCCTACAGGACTTTTGTGGATTCCAGCGCATTGCGTCCGCCCAGCCAAGGATGTCGTGGCATCAGTCCCTGGATCCAGTCCCAGAAATGGCAAGGGTGACTCTCCAGACGGCACAGTGACCAATCCCGTCGTGCCAGTCATCCAGTGACATGGGGAGATGTGAAGAACTTGACCACCAAAGCGCAGGCAGTGCTTCAGCAGCAGCAAGTGGAGCAAACCCCCGAGAACTTATGCACTGCCATTTTTGCGGTTTTAACTGCAAATTCCTTAGCCATCAATTGTTTGTGTTTGATTATTAACAGCTGCCTTTTGGCAACAGCAGCTGTCATCCCACCCAAACATTCACTCGAACAACGAATGAAGCAAAACCTATGGGTGCAGCTAGCTAACATCACACAAAATGATGTCTTTTGCTTATCTGAAGTGTATGATATGGAAAATCTACTATCTACCTGTCTTATACCTGTGTGTGTCCCAGCGTCAGTTTTAAAAAATTATACTGGTTTGAGCAATTTTCTATCAGACAATGAATTTCAATATGCAATTATGTCAAACTGGGGTCCTACCTCTTATATGGTATCCTTTGATGCTATTGCTTTGCATACACCAGTTGTAGCTGTTCCTACAAATCTTACTTGTGCAAAAATATGTCAATTGTACTACTTCACCTAAAAAACCTCATTGTATACATGTCAGTCAAGGGATTTTAAATTGTACCTCCTTTCAAGAAGTATCTTTTAATTATGCACATATATGGTTACAAAAAGGATGGTTCTTTGTTGTTGTTGTTAGTTGCGAAGTCGTGTCCGACCCATCGCGACCCCATGGACAACGTTCCTCCAGGCCTTCCTGTCCTCTACCATCTTCTGGAGTCCATTTAAGCTCACGCCTACTGCTTCAGTGACTCCATCCAGCCACCTCATTCTCTGTCGTTCCCCTTCTTCTATTGCCCTCAATCTTTCCCAGCATTAGGCTCTTCTCCAGTGAGTCCTTCTTCTCATTAGGTGGCCAAAGTACTTGAGTTTCAATTTCAGTATCTGGCCTTCTAAGGAGCAGTCAGGGTTGATCTCCTCTAGGACTAACCGGTTTGATCGCCTTGCAGTCCAAGGGACTCGCAGGAGTCTTCTCCAGCACCATAGTTCAAAGGCCTCAATTCTTTTGCGCTCAGCCTTTCTTATGGTCCAACTTTCACAGCCATACATTGCAACTGGGAAAACCATGGCCTTGACTATACGTACTTTTGTTGGCAGGGTGATGTCTCTGCTTTTTAGTATGCTGTCTAAATTTGCCATAGCTTTCCTCCCCAGGAGCAAGCATCTTTTAATTTCTTGGCTGCAGTCTCCATCTGTGGTGATCTTAGAGCCCAGGAAGATAAAATCTGTCACTACCTCCATTTCTTCCCCATCTATTGCCAAGGAATTGACGAGGGACGGATGCATGATTTGGTTTTCTAATGTTGAGTTTAAAGCAACTTTTGACACGATCATTTCTTACACCAGCATCAAGAGGCGCTTTAGTTTCCTCCTCAACGTTCTGCCATTAGAGTGGTATCATCTGCATATCTTAGGTTGTTGATATTTCTCCTGGCAATCTTAATTCCAACTTTTGATTCATCTAGCCCTGCCTTTCTCATGATGTGTTCTGCATATAAGTTAAATAGGCAGGGCGACAGAATACAGCCTTGCCGGACTCCTTTCCCAATTTTGAACCAATCAGTGGTTCCGTGTCCAGTTCTCATTGTTGCTTCTTGACCCGCATATAGGTTTCTCAAGAGACAAATAAGATGGTCTGGTACTCCCATCTCTTTAAGAACTTACCACAATTTGTTGTGATCCACACAACCAAAGGCTTTAGCATAGTCAATG
>JALGBA010000667.1:600000-863136 GCA_023970755.1 Azemiops feae | reverse complement strand
ATAACTCAATGAAGCTATGAGCTATGCCATGCAGGGCCACCCAAGATGGACAGGTCATAGCAGAGTTCTGACAACATGTGATCCACTGGAGAAGGAAATGGCAACCCACTCCAGTATCTTTGCCATGAAAACCCCATGGATAGTACCAAAAGGCAAAAAAATATGACCCTGGAAGATGAGCTCCTCAGGTCGGAAGGTGTCCAATATGCTACTGGGGCTAGTACTAGTAGTGCCAGAAAGAGTGAAGCAACTGGGCCAAAGCCGAAAGGACGCTCAGCTGTGGATGCATCTGGTGGTGAAAGGAAAGTCCGATGCTGTAAAGATCTATTCTCCATAGGAACCAGGAATGTAAGATCCATGAATCAAGGCAAGCTGGACGTGGTCAAACAAGAGATGACAAGACTGAACATTGACATCTTAGGAATCAGCGAACTAAAATGGACAGGAATGGGTGAATTTAATTCAGAGGACCATCAGGTATACTACTGCGGGCAAGAATCCCTCAGAAGAAATGGAGTAGTCTTCATAGTCAATAAAAGAGTAGGAAAAGCAATACTGGGATACAATCCCCAAAATGACAGAATGATCTCAGTGCGAATCCAAGGCAAGCCATTCAATATCACATAATCCAAGTCATATGCCCACCACTGGTTCGAAGAGGATGAATTGACGCGGTTATCTATTGAAGCCCTACAGCACCTTATAGAATCAACCCAAAAAATTATAATCCTTATCATCATGGGGATTGAAATGCTAAAGTAGAAGCCAAAAGATAAACGGAAGAACAGGCAAGTTTGGCCTTGTATACAAAATGAAGCAGGGCACAGGCTGATAGAATTTTTGTCAAGAGAATACGATGGTCATAGCAAATACTCTTTTCCAACAACCCAAGACTATGTGCTCTGCAGCCAAAGATGGAAAAGCTCTATACAGTCAGTAAAAACAAGACCAGGAGCTGACTGTGGCTCAGATCATGAGCTTCCCGTTGCAAAATTTAGGCTTAAATTGAAGAAAGTGGAGAAAAGCACTAGGCTACTCAGGCATGAACTAAATCATATCCCTGGTGTATATACAGTAGAGGTGACAAATAGATTTAAGGAATTAGATCTGATAGACAGAGTGCCTGAAGAACTATGGACGGAGGTTCGCAACATTGTACAAGAGGTAGCTACTAAAACCATCCCAAAGAAAAAGAAATGCAAGAAAGCAAAATGGCTGTCTGAGGAAGCTTTGCAAATAGCTGAGGAAAGAAGGGAAGCAAAAGGCAAGGGAGAAAGAGAAAGATACACCCAATTGAATGCAGAATTCCAGAGAATAGCTAGAAGAGATAAGAATGCCCTCTTAAATGAACAGTGCAAAGAAATAGAAGAGAACAATAGAATAGGGAGAACCAGAGATCTTTTCAAGAAAATTGGAGATATGAAGGAACGTTTCATTGCAAAGATGGGCATGAATAAAGGACCAAAATGGCAGGGACCAACAGAGGCAGAATGAGATAAGAAGAAGGTGGCAAAAGTACACAGAAGAACTAACAAGAACGAGCTTAGCATCCCTGAGAACCCCCAACGAGGGGTTACACAGAAGAACTATACAAGAACGAGCTTAGCATCCCTGATAACCACGATGGGGTGGTCACTGACCTCGAGCCAGAGATCCTAGAATGTGAAGTGAAATGGGCCTTAGGAAAGCTGAGCAACAACACAGCTAGTGGAGGTGACAGTATTCCAGCTGAGCTATTCAAAATCTTAAAAGACGATGCAGTAAAAGTGCTACACTCAATTTGCCAGCAAATTTGGAAAACTCAACAGTGGCCACAGGATTGGAAAAGGTCAGTTTACATTCCAATTCCAAAGAAAGGCAATGCCAAAGAATGTTCAAACTATCGCACCATTGCACTCATTTCACATGCAAGTAAAGTTATGCTTAAAATCCTACAAGCTAGACTTCAGCAGTATGTGGATCGAGAACTACCAGAAGTACAGGCAGGATTTCGAAGAGGCAGAGAAACTAGAGATCAAATTGCCAACATACGCTGGATTATGGAGAAAGCTAGGGAGTTCCAGAAAAACATCTACTTCTGCTTCATTGACTATGCTAAAGCCTTTGATTGTGTGGATCACAACAAATTGTGTCAAGTTCTTAAAGAGATGGGAGTACCAGACCATCTTATTTGTCTCTTGAGAAACCTATATGCGGGTCAACAAGCAACAGTGAGAACTGGACACGGAACCACTGATTGGTTCAAAATTGGGAAAGGAATCCGGCAAGGCTGTATTCTGTCGCCCTGCCTATTTAACTTATATGCAGAGCACATCATGAGAAAGGCAGGGCTAGATGAATCAAAAGTTGGAATTAAGATTGCCGGGAGAAATATCAACAACCTAAGATGGCAGAAAGTGAAGAGGAACTAAAGAGCCTCTTGATGCGGGTGAAGAAGGAGAGTGCAAAAGTTGGCTTGAAACTCAACATTAAGAAAACCAAAATCATGGCATCCGGCCATGATCACCACAGATGGAGACTGCAGCCAAGAAATTAAAAGACGCTTGCTCCTGTGGAGGAAAGCTATGGCAAATTTAGACAGCATACTAAAAAGCAGAGACATCACCCTGCCAACAAAAGTACGTATAGTCAAGGCCATGGTTTTCCCAGTTGCAATGTATGGCTGTGAAAGTTGGACCATAAGAAAGGCTGAACGCAAAAGAATTGAGGCCTTTGAACTATGGTGCTGGAGAAGACTCCTGCGAGTCCCTTGGACTGGCGAAAAACTGGTCAGAGAGAGCAACCCTGAAGCTCCTGAAGTTGAAACTCAAGTACTTTGGCCAAAGACTTGGAGGAGCAATAGAAGGGCAAGAAGGGACGACAGAGAATGAGGTGGCTGGATGGAGTCACTGAAGCAGTAGGCGTGAGCTTAAATGGACTCCAGAAGATGGTAGAGGACAGGAAGGCCTGGAGGAACATTGTCCATGGGGTCGCGATGGGTCGGACACGACTTCGCAACTAACAACAACAATTGTCATTTTTATATTGTGGGCACAATGGCACACATCAAAAATGAAATTTAGTTGCCCGCTCTCAAAGTGAAACACATACATGACCCACACCTAAACATACTATGAACAACATATATATAGACCCACATCCCTACATATACATAGCAAATAAATATTAAATACTGTCCATCTTGAATACATAACACAAGGAGGAAGCCTGAGAGTTTGCAAGGTTAATGCTGTATGGAATGAAACTATGGTTGAATCTGGATGTTCTGCTACGGATACCATGAAGCCTCCTCCCAGAAGATGACAAGGAAAACAGGTCGTGAAGAGGATGTGTAGTGTCCCAGATAATCTTGCGGACCCTGCTCAAGCAACGCTTCTGTGCTATGTCCTGGATGGGAGGGAGGGAACTGCCTATGATCTTTTCAGCCATTCTCACCACTCTCTGCACCGCTTTTCTGTCTGAAGCAGTGATGCCTCCAAACCAGACTGTGATGCTGTATGACAGGATGCTCTCGATTGTCCCCCTGTAGAAAGAATTAGATGATACTGGGGGGGGGGAGGAATGTGATGGGAGTTAGTTAGACATAGCAATATTGTAATAGTGTGTGAACTCAGGGTTTTTGAAATAAGAGATGATAAGAAATGTCGGGTTGGAGAACTGGAGGGAAAGCCTGCATTTCAAACTAATTGGAGAATGTGATTTATGACTGTTAATTAGAGGAGGGAATTGTGTTTGATACTATGTGCTAAGGGGAGGGGAATTCAGATTTTGGCTTCGCTTATGTATGTACCAATGCTATGCTGCTCAAATAAAGATTCTTTAAGGTAAACAATGCCTCAAAGTTCTTTGAAGAGTTGCATCTGTCGGAACCACGAACAGAGGTCCCTAACCTTTTGGGCACCAGGGACCGGTTACATAGAGAGAGGTTTTTTCGTGGACTGGAGGGGTTGTGGTTTTGTGTGCTGCCTGCATCCCACAGATGGGGCTTTGCTTCTTTGTGCGGCTCAGTTGCTGACATACCGCAGCCTGGTACTGGTCCATGGACCAGGGGTTGGGGATCCCTGTTTTAAGGGATATTGATTCTATCATGGAAACAATAGAAATCACAAGAATTAGTTCAGTGCAGTAGAATTAGAAATAGGGCTGGATTGGTCATTCCCTATATGGGGTAAAGCACCTCTCTGGGGTTCCAGGAAAATAATAAGGATATATTTAATGATACATGTAAATTTATCCTGTTTTCAGTGTGCTATCAAAATTTTACCAACATGTCCTTTGCTTGGTCTTTGCGATGAAGGACAATGTCACTCTTGGCTTCTATATTCATGATAGCTACTACAATGCAACCACTCTTGACCTGCTCTTCAGATCAGAGAGATTTGTCCCCAACTATAAATATGACACCAAGAGAAATCTCATTTCTATCATAGGAGGGCTCAGCTTTGGAACTTTCTCCTATATTGCAGATCTGGTAATGTTTTACAAGATTCCACAGGTAGGGTCTTTGGGAAGAGAATGCTGAAAATTCCCCCCTCTTTTCTTTTTTTATAAACTGGGCTTATTAAAAAATTGTTATTCTCTGGCCACATTTCTCAACAATCTGACCAAATTTGTTGGAAAATATGAAGAAAAAGATACTGATGATAATCTATTTCCATAATATGTGTTTCTTTTTTTCTTTTTTTATTAATTTTCTAATATTACATTTGCATATTTGAAAAGCAATGTGGCAGCTGAGTGCAATAATTCCATTACATTTAAATATCATCAATACAAATCTCAAAGTATTACGACAACTAATTCCCTCTCTTTCCCCCTTAATATATACTGTCTCATATTCAAACCAACACAATTCTTATTCTATCAATCAAACAGAAAATAACTTTCTAACATTCATCAATAATCTTCAGTTTATACATATTTTAGTTAATTTAACATTCCATCTTTTAGACAGTCAATGACCTAATAAATCTTTCTTAATTTTAATTTTCCATTAATATTTTAAATTTAACGTTTAATCTTTTTCATTTCCAAATTTTAAATGACCCCAATTTCTATCATGGTTCCCCCACAGTCTAAAGTTCCAGATACACCTCTGATCTATACATGATTCTCACCGTCTGCATCAACCAATTAATGATACGAAGTAATATTCTTATTTTTCTAGTAATTCTCCAGTATCTTAGAGTCTCAAATTTAATAGCCAAGATTTCTTTTATTTCCACACTTAGTATTTCCTCTTTTTTCCTCTTTATGTCTCCTATGTCATATTTGAGACTAATAATTTAACCTATTAGCATTTATACCACAAACCAATATACAAATTTAATTATTAGTATTTTGCTTCTAAGTTTTACTTAACCAAAATTTTTCTTTGTCTCGACTCATAACAATATCTTGAATTCAAATCTTAATTGTTTTTAAACATTCAATCTTTTAGCCAATCAGTGACCTAATAAGCTTTTCCCCATTTTAGTTTTCTCTTAATATTTAAATTTAACGCTTAATGTTTATTTTTCCAGATTTTTAATTAACCACAATTCCTTTATCACAATTCCTCACATAATCTAATATTTAAGATACACACCTTATATATAGATTCTTACCATCTACCTTAACGAATTAATAAAACAATATAATATTCTTATTTTAATATTTATACTTCTTAATTTTACATAACCAAAGTTTTCTTTATCTCAAGTCATTGCAATATCTTATATTCAGAATACATGTTTTATCTATTTGGGTATATTCTATTTTAAATCTTATGTGTAAATCAAAACCCCAGTCCTTTCCAGTCTTATTCTAGCTTTCTTTCTTTGCTAAATCATCTTTCATGTCTTCACTTTTAAATCATCAAGCAGATCTCCTTGTGGCTATTGTAAGCTGCTGCAAGAAGATTGCACAGACTGACTACAAGCAGCGGCATGACAAAGTAGCAACAATGGTGCATTGGAAGTTTGCATCCGAGAGCTAAGATTAAATTGCTTCCACTTCTGTTCTTTTATTCTACCACTTCTATAAATGAAGGCAAAACTTTGAATCTAGAAAACCAAAAGAGGCAAGAATTTTGAGTTCATTCAGTTTATATTCCATTCAAGTGGCTTTTTAAAAATGTATTTTTCCTGGTTTGTGAAAGTGATCTAAACAAAGAATTAATACACACCCTAAATTCACACTATTTATGAGTAACCAAAGTAAGAAAAGTAATTGAATTTTATGTCCAAATTTTGACGGGTAGTTAAAAAAGAGAAAGGTTTTTATTTTGTTGTTTTCATCTATTAATTAAATACAAAACAAGAAAAACTAACAAGGAAAATGAAACAAAACAAAACTGAAAAAGAAATACCTATGTTCCATATAGCAATCAATGGTAATACAATTATTAATATTTTGCATAAGTATTACGCAGTATATACAGAACTGGGGCTATTTGCACAAACATAAGATTTTTAGCTTATCTGAAATGGAAGATCTATTTTTAAAATTCATTTCTTAATTACTATGAAATTCTTAGGTATGTGAGAGTGGCATGGCAGCCTAGAGGGAAAGACACTCACCTCCCACTTGGAATGCTGAGACTTCAATCTTAGGCAGCAGCAGAGATAAAGTATCTGATGTGCACTCCATATAGGGGTCAGGAAGTGCATCCAGTCAGTAAATGCTCAGCTCCATTCAGTCGTCCAAACTCCACCCCGAATAAAGGGACTACAGGGTCATAAAAAGAAAAAAAAATCACACAGGTACAGTATGTGAATTTAGTACTTGAGAATATTAAAAATTTTGTCACAGGAGAATCCATGTAAAAAATGGGATCTCAATAAATGTTACAATTGTAAATACAATCATGGACTGTATTAGGTAGAAAATATCTGTTCTTTAAAGGAGAAAAAGGTTTGAGCTTTGGTTGCACAACTGGTTCAAAAAGCCTTGGATGAAGCAGATTATCTGGATCCTTTTCAGTCAGGACTGAGGCCAAGATATGGAGAGAAATGGTATTGATTGCATTTTCGGATGATCTCTGGCATGGGTGGAATGTGGGTTGTACATCCATTCTTGTCCTACTTGACATCTTGGTGGCTTTCAGTCCAATTGATCACAGTGTCCTTCTGGATCAGCTCAGAGGATTGGGGCTGGGTGGCATGGTGTAATTCTGCTATTCCTCCTTTCTTCAGGGTAAATTATGGTTCTAAGAGAAAGAGGAGTAGAGGTCCTCTCCATGTGGAGGGACATTCAGCAGCTCTCCGATGGATATATGATGGGATTCCTAAAAACAAGTACAAGGTATCAACTCAAATCAGAACAATTGCCTTGCCCTGATTACAGATCCCTTCCACATAGATTTGGATCAGGTTCTGCAGATTAACCTAATCAATCTGTTGTATTATTCATATGACAATGTAACAGGACCTACAAATTACAAATGGAGCAATGTTCTATTCACAAAATATCCTGGGATGTTAACAATCCTTCATTTTATTACACACATACACTTTGTTAAAGTGCTTCTAGTGAATCTTACATGAGCACAGAAATACATACATACATACATACATACATACATATATACACACACACGCACACACACACAAACACACACACACATTGTCAACAATGGGAGACAAAACGTTGAAGACATAATTATCTCCGCATTGAAATTATTTCAATGATAATAATTTTCTCCCTTCATCGAAACTGTAAACAATTCAAGAAGACATTATAGAAAAGAAAAAAAAATTGAAAAGGAGTGCCCCATAGAGACTGGAGAGTAGAAGACAAGAACACACAAGTCCTATGATTTCAACTGTCATAAATTAATTTGTGTTGCTGGAACTCTACATTGTCATTCAGACCTTTTTCAATATTATCACTGTTTGCAAGAAGAATAAGGGCTAAAGGTTTCTCTTCAGACTTGCTCTTAACAGGAATTTTGAGGCTGGTGAATGCAGTTTAACATGGAAAGCTGCTCCTGGTGGAACATCTATACTTAGAGAGCAGTTGTTGCCCAGAATGCTCTTTTTTCTCCTATTTCCACTCTTCAGAATGAAGTCTCTGCCGTGTCATCCAGGAGAACCCATACCTGTTCCAAATGAATGGTACCAGCAAGGGGACTTTGTCATTGGTGGGATGGTATCTATGGCTAGCTATCAATTTAATGAAGTTTCATTTCAGCAGAATCCCTCTCTTGAGTATTTTGGCCATCCAAAGTAAGGAATTCTTATCTTTTATCTTTGTGGCATCTCTAGATTGCTACATTTATTAATGAGAATACTTTCTAATAAAAGATACTTTATAAGAATTTTATAAAGGCATTGCTTGTTTTTAATGCAACAAAATTTTATATTGGAAAAACCTTAGATTAGGAAAGCAATTCTTATCATCCACCTTTCTGTCATCTTTAGTTAGAGGAATTGCAATGAATGAAGAGAAAGGTAGATTATTTTCTTTGATTCAATCTGCAGCAATGGAAATAGTTTAGTGTAGTTGAATTGGAAATAGAGTTCAATTTGTCATTCCCCAATTGTGCAAGTGTATATGGTAAAGCACCTCTCAAGGTTGCCAGGAAAATAATAAGGAAATATTTAATGATACTTGTAAATTCATCCTGTTTTCAGCGTGCTAACAAAGTTTTACCAACATATCCTTTCCTTGGTCTTTGCTGTGAAGGAGATCAATGAGAACCCAGAAATCTTGTCCAATGTCACTCTTGGCTTCTATATTCATGATAGCTACTACAATGCAATAATGACCTATTGGACCACCCTGGACCTGCTATTCAGATCAGAGAGATTTGTCCCCAACTATAAATGTGACACCAGGAGAAATCTCATTTCTATCATAGGAGGGCTCAGCTTTGGAACTTCCTCCTATATTGCAGACCTTGTAAAGTTTTACAAGATTCCACAGGTAGGGTCTTTGGGAAGAGAGGACTGAAAATCCCCCCCTCTTTTCTTTTTTCCAAACTGGCCTTATTAAAACATGCTTGTTCTCTGGCCACATTACTCAACAATCTGACCAAATTTGTTGGAAAATATGAAGAAAAAGATACTGATGATGATCTATTTCCATAATATGTGTTTCTTTTAGCTTACATATGGGTCATTTACCCCACAAGATGTTCATAGCACTGAGATTCCATTCTATTACTCCATGGTTCCAAATGAGTCCTCACAGTACATTGGGATTATCCGACTGCTTCAACATTTTGGGTGGAGATGGGTTGGGCTCCTTGCTATTGATAACAGTCAAGGAGACGATTTTCTGCAAAGCATGGAGTCCCTCTTTTCCCAGCATGGAATCTGCTCTGCTTCTACAGAAAGAATCCCATTTTTAACTTACTGGGACAAGTTTTTTGAAATGTTCGAAAAAGGGAAAAATATTTACAAACACATAACTGATGAGAAGACCAACACCTTTATCATCTGTGGAGAATCTTTGACAATTGTATGGTTAACGGATATAATTTTTTTGCTTGATCCTGGACATGAGCAGAGTTCCTTGGGAAAGGTATGGATCATGACTGCCCAGGTGGATTATTTATTATCAGGAATGAATAAAAAATGGGATCGGCAGTTTTTCAATGGTGCCATTTGCTTTAAAGTTCACTCAAAAGAAAATCCAGGGTTCAAGGAATTCTTGAAGTTCATAAAACCTCCTTGGATTCAAGGAGATGGATTTTTTCCACTTTTCTGGGAACAAGTATTTGATTGTTCATTACCATCCCCTTCTTTGACCGAACTGGTCAATCCCTTTTGTACTGGAGAGGAGAGGCTAGAGGACATTCCTGGGGCTCTTTTTGAGGTAGAGATGTCTGGGCACAGCTATAGTATCTATAATGCTGCCTCTGTATTGGCTCAAGCTTTACATGCTCTCTTCTTACTTCGATCTAATCACAGACATTTTTTGAGGCACCAATTATCAGAATATAAAGATTCACAACCATGGCAGGTGATTTGTGTGCTACAAGTATTTTGTACTAGATAATAGCAAAGGTAGGGTGTATGATTCCAGTAGGGAAGTGGCAGCTACTAAAATGGATTTGAACATTTGTCTATTGATGATATTTATTTGCATACCTTTATTTTCATCCCTGTAATTGTGGGAAATGGTGCATGTAGAGGGGAGCTGATGTGATGGACTATAGTGAAATGGCAGTTTTCTTGGAAGCAGGGAGCACATTTCAGGAATGGTTTGTGGAGAGAGAAGAGGCAGTACATCCTCAAACTCTGAGGAACAGAGTTAGAATCTCTCAGGGTACATCTCTCAGGGTATTTAGTATGGGAAGATCTTACCTACAGTGTGTAAGCAAATAAAAAAAACTTCAATTTTGGCTCACTTTTTCTACATGAAGAATAGAATAGAATAGAATAGAATAGAATAGAATAGAATAGAATAGAATAGAATAGAATAGAATAGAATAGAATAGAATAGAATAGAATAGAATAGAATAGAATAGAATAGAATAGAATAGAATAGAATAGAATAGAATAGAATAGAATAGAATAGAATCCAGAAGGGACCTTGGAGGTCTTCTGGTCCAGCCCCTGTTCACACAGGAGAACCTATACCATTTCAGACAAGTGACTATCCTGTCTCTTCTTAAAAATCTCCAGTGAGGAAGCGCCCACGATTTTTGGAAGCAAGCTGTTCCAATGGTTAATTGTCCTCACTGTTAGGAAGTTCCTCCTTAATTCCAGGTTGCTTCTTTCTTTGATCAGTTTCCAACCATTGTTTCTTGTCCTGCCCTCTTGTGCTTTGGAGAATAATTTTACCCACTCTTCTTTGTGGCAGCCTCTTAAATACTGGAGTACTGCTATCATGTCACCCCTGATTCTTCTTTTCTTTAGACTAACCAAACCCATGTCTGCAACTGTTCTTCATGTTTTGGTCTCCAGGCCTTTGATCATTTTAGTTGCACTTCTCTGAATTTCTTCCAAAATCACAACATATTTTTTATATTATGGTGACCAAAATTGGTTGCAGTATTCCAGGTGTGGTCCTACTAGGGTTTTATAAAGCGGTACTAATACTTCACGTGATCCTGATCCTATGCCTCTGTTTATACAACCCAGGATTGTATTAGCTTTTTTGGCTGTTGCTGTACATTGCTGGCTCATAGTCATGTGATCATCCACTAGGACTCCAAGGTCCCTCTTACAGTTACTGTTTTTGAGCCAGGTCTCACCTAATCTGTACTTATATCTTTGATTTTTCCTACCTAAATGAAAACTTTTCTCCACATTAAAACTCATTTTGCTGGATAGGGTCAATTGTTCCAGTTTGTCAAGATCTTTTTGAATCCTGAGCTTGTTTTCTGGGGTGTTGGCTATAATTGCCAGTTTAGTGTCATCATTCTTGAGCTTAGGTTCAAAGTAATATGTTTTCTATTTTAGCCGCTGAGCCTAGTAAAGTAAACTTAGAGTGCATGACCCAAAAAGGGAAGAAAAAACTTTAAGATGAATTTGAACATTAGTCCATTGATAACTATAATAGTATACCTTCATTTCCATCACTGTAGTATGGTTTATTACCTGATCATCTTCAGTCATCTTCAGATGAAAGGACTAAGGTTTAAGTGAACTAACATCCAAATCCTGGTTTTCAAATCTTTATTGGTTTTTAGTAATTTTACCTTTTTCTGAAAATACTTGAGGAATGCTGCTTAGCTGAGCCAACTATCTTTCAGCCTTACCATTTCCTTAGGAACCGTATAACTGTGAAAATGTTATGCAATAAAAAATGGGTGGGATGTCAAAAACAGATCTGGAAATTGTTTCTCTAGTTTTTCATATGTCTCTTCCTAGTCAACATGAAGGACTGGGTTCTAAAAGATATGGAAGGCTAGCAGTACACTTTACATTTCATTTGATTATTGTTCAAACTGAAATATCAGATCCTTCTTGTTATCCCCATGTGCAGAGGATAGGAAACACGTTCTCAAGAGGCTGGAGAAATGGACTTTGCATGTTTTCAGAGTTTCTCACTCAAACGTATAGTACTACTTTGATAAAAATTGCTCATATATTTCTATTTTTTTATTTTCCTGTTTTATTATTCCCAATCATATAGCTCCACCAATTTCTGAAAGGCATGAAATTCAACAATTCTCTTAGAGAAACATTGACTTTTTATGATCAAAAGAAAATGGAAGGTGGATTTGATATCATAAATATAGTTGTCTTTCCCAATTCCACTTTCCACAGACACAAGATTGGAAAAGTGGATCCTGATGCTTTAAAAGGAAAGGAATTAGTCATTAATGAGGATATGATTGTTTGGCATAGATCATTTAACCAGGTATGGTTTCAAAAGTATTTTGTGTGATCATTCAAATATGGATTCATTAAATTGGCATGTTTACTTTTATGCTTCTTGGCAACCCATGAAGATAACCAGACTGAACATCGACATCTTAGGAACCAGCAAACTAAAATGGACAGGAATGGGTGAATTTAATTCAGAGGACCATCAGGTATTCTAGAAACCCTCAGAAGAAATGGATTAGCCTTCATAGTCAATAAAAGAGTAGGAAAAGTAATTCTGGGATACAATCCCCAAAATGACAGAATGATCTCAGTGCGAATTCAAGGCAAACCATTCAATATCACAGTAGTCCAAGTCTATGCCCCAACCACTGATGCTGAAGAGGATGAAATTGACCAGTTCTATGAAGTCCTACAGCACCTTATAGAATCAACACCAAAAGATGATGTCCTTATCATCATGGGGGATTGGAATACTAAAGTAGGAAGCCAAAAGATAACTAGATAACAGGCAAGTTTGGCCTTGGAGTACAAAATGAAGCAGGGCACAGGTTGATAGAATTTTGTCAAGAGAATACGATGTTCATAGCAAACACTCTTTTCCAACAACCCAAGAGACGGCTCTACACATGGACATCACCAGACGGTCAACACAGAAATCAGATTGACCATGTGCTCTGCAGCCAAAGATGGAGAAGCTCTATACAGTCAGTAAAAACAAGACCAGGAGCTGACTGTGGCTCAGATCATGAGCTTCTCGTTGTAAAATTTAGGCTTAAATTGAAGAAAATAGGAAAAAAACACTAGGCCACTCAGGTATGAACTAAATCATATCCCTGATGAATATACAGTAAAGGTGACAAATAAATTTAAGAAATTAGATCTGATAGACAGAGTGCCTGAAGAACTATGAACGGAGGTTCGCAATATTGTACAAGAGGTAGCAACTAAAACCATCCCAAAGAAAAAGAAATGCAAGAAAGCAAAATGGCTGTCTGAGGAAGCTTTGCAAATAGCTGAGGAAAGAAGGGAAGCGAAAGGCAAGGGAGAAAGAGAAAGATACACCCAATTGAATGCAGAATTCCAGAGAATAGCTAGAGATAAGAATGCCCTCTTAAATGAACAGTGCAAAGAAATAGAAGAAAACAATAGAATAGGGAGAACCAGAGATCTCTTCAAGAAAATTGGAGATACGAAGGAACGTTTCATGCAAAGATGAGCATGATAAAAGACCAAAATGGCAGGGACCTAACAGAGGCAGAAGAGATTAAGAAGAGGTGACAAAATTACACAGAAGAACTATACAAGAATGACTTTAGTGTCCCTGATAACCACGATGGGGTGTTCACTGACCTCGAGCCAGATATCCTAGAATGGGAACTGAAATGGGCCTTTGGAAAGCTGAGCAACAACAAAGCTAGTGGAGGTGACAGTATTCCAGCTAAGCTATTCAAAATCTTAAAAGACGATGCAGTAAAAGTGCTACACTCAATTTGCCAGCAAATTTGGAAAACTCAATAGTGGCCATAGGATTGGAAAAGGTCAGTTTACATTCCAATTCCAAGGAATGGCAATGTCAAATAATGTTCAAACTATCGCATTTCACATGCAAGTAAAGTTATGCTTAAAATCCTACAAGCTAGACTCCAGCAGTATGTGGATCAACAACTTCTAGAAGTACAGGCAGGATTTCGAAGAGGCAGAGGAACTAGAGATCAAATTGCCAACATACGCTGGATCATGGAGAAAGCTAGGGAGTTCCAGAAAAACATCTACTTCTGCTTCAGTGACTATGCTAAAGCCTTTGATTGTGTGGATCACAACAAATTGTGTCAAGTTCTTAAAGAGATGGGAGTACCAGACCATCTTATTTGTCTCTTGAGAAATCTATATGCGGGTCAAAAAGCAACAGTGAGAACTGGACATGGAATCACTAATTGGTTCAAAATTGGGAAAGGAGTCCAGCAAGGCTGTATTCTGTCACCCTGCCTATTTAACTTATATGCAGAGCACATCATGAGAAAGGCAGGGCTAGATGAATCAAAAGTTGGAATTAAGATTGCTGGGAGAAATATCAACAACCTAAGATGGCAGAAAGTGAAGAGGAACTAAAGAACCTCTTGATGTGGGTGAAGAAGGAGAGTGCAAAAGTTGGCTTGAAACTCAACATTAAGAAAACCAAGATCATGGCATCCGGCCCTCTCAATTCCTGGCAAATAGATGGGGAAGAAATGGAGGTAGTGACAGATTTTATCTTCCTGGGCTCCAAGATCACCACAGATGGGGACTGCAGCCAATAAATTAAAAGATGCTTGCTCCTGGGGAGGAAAGCTATGACAAATTTAGACAGATACTAAAAAGCAGAGACATCACCCTGCCAACAAAAGTACGTATAGTCAAGGCCATGGTTTTCCCAGTTGCAATGTATGGCTGTGAAAGTTGGACCATAAGAAAGGCTGAATGCAAAAGAATTGAGGCCTTTGAACTATGGTGCTGGAGAAGACTCCTGCGAGTCCCTTGGACTGCAAGGCGATCAAACCGGTCAGTCCTAGAGGAGATCAACCCTGACTGCTCCTTAGAAGGCCAGATACTGAAGTTGAAACTCAAGTACTTTGGCCACCTAATGAGAAGGAAGGACTCACTGGAGAAGAGCCTAATGTTGGGAAAGATTGAGGGCAATAGAAGAAGGGGACGACAGAGAATGAGGTGGCTGGATGGAGTCACTGAAGCAGTAGGTGTGCGCTTAAATGGTAGAGGACAGGAAGGCCTGGAGGAACATTGTCCATGGGGTCGCAATGGGACGAACACGACTTTGCAACTAACAACAATAATTATTAAAGGCTAAATATATCTGGTATTGTGCACTATATTTATTAGACTTCCCTCATATATTGAAATGTAAAGGAGAAAGAAAAAAAACCCATGCTTTTAAGGGACTATATTTCTCTAGTTGAATGAAGCTTTATCAAATCTGTGTTCAAATCAGTGACTAATTGACTAATATTTCTTTAATATTTCTTTAATTGAATTAATAAAACTTTAATTAAATTGATATGAGAATTTCAACATAACAAAAATTGGAAATCCAGATCAGTTGTGCTCAGAGGCCAAACTGAAATGTACTTAATTGTGTTTGAAATAAATCATCAAATCTAAACAATTTCTTGTTTTACAACCTTTAGATGGGACTTTTCTTTTAATGTAACTGCACATTTCATTTTCAGTGTAACAACAGAATTTTCTTAAAAACAATAAATGCTCATCTTCCAACATTTTAATATTGATAAATAGGTGCTTCCCATTTCTCTATGCAATGAACATTGTCTCCCTGGTTATCAAAAGAGGAAGAATGAAGGAAAGAAATTCTGCTGTTATGATTGTGTTGAATGCCCAGAGGGGAAAATCTCTAAAGAGATTGGTAAGTTAACAAATCATTCATTTTTGTTGTTATACTGTCTAGTGTGATGAACACTTTCCGCTAATTAAATTGTCTGGTTTTTCATGAATAATGATTTTTTTTAAGAAACTTAATGGGATAATGAAATCAAATCCATTAATACATAAAAAATATAAGTTCTTACAATGGAATTGCAAGGATTGATCACAATCACAACAATGTTTCAATTAATTAATTAAACAAATCCTGGAATGATTTATAACCAAGCAAGCATCATAGTAGAGATTCAGAACATTTTCACTGAAGAGAATCTATGCACACCGAAAAAAAGTAATTATTTCAGGGTTTTTTTTAAAGATGAGAAATAAGAAACCACAAGAACATGACTGTGGAAATTAAAAACTACATATAAAACAATGACTGTGAAGTGGAGAGGAAGGAAGGAAGGAATTCAGAATTGATATGTTTTGATTTTACTATGGAATCCAAAAATCTCAAATGTGCACCAACTAAATAGGGACACTCTTGAAATATAATAACGAAAACAAGAATTTCTGAAATTTAAGGAAATAAGTATTTACTTCTTAGGAAGAGTGGACAAATTAATGAAACATATCTCTTAACAATAATGAGAATCTTATAGATGTAATGAGGAATATGATTAAAACACTCCCTGCTTTAAATCATAATAACTTTTTCCTTTTCAACAAGTAACTTATTTATTATTTATTTATTTATTTATTTATTTATTTATTTATTTATTTATTTATTTATTTATTTATTTATTTATTTATTTATTTATTTATTTATTTATTTATTTATTTATTTATTTATTTATTTATTTATTTATTTATTTTATTTATTTATTTATTTTATTTATTTATTTATTTATTTATTTATTTATTTATTTATTTATTTATTTATTTATTTATTTATTTATTTATTTATTTATTTATTTATTTATTTATTTATTTATTTATTTATTTATTTATTTATTTATTTATTTATTTATCTAGCTAGCTAGCTATTTATTTATCCATCCATCCATCCATCCATCCATCCATCCATCCATCCATCCATCCATCCATCCATCCATCCATCCATCCATCCATCCATCCATCCATCCATCTATTTGTGCACAGTTTTGCTTCTTTCAGAAATGCTTATTCATATTTTCTCTACATTGTGTAGCTCTCTTGGGTATGTAATATCTAAGTATTTTATACGTAATGCAGACTGATTCCAATATTCTCTTTAGGGAGTAAACACAAGAAATTAAATTTTAAAAGAAACATAAAAAGAAAACAAATATAGTGATATTAAATAAAAAAGGGATATACACTTCTCTTACAGAAACAGAAAATCCCTTTTCCTTTATAATTTCCTCTTCAAATATGTAATTACTAACCTTTGTACAATTTCCTCCTTGAAACATTATCTTTCATCTTTCACTTTGAATTTGGTGAAACTATTATACTTATGTGCCATATTTTGAAATGTTATCAAAATGGTTCAATATTCAATAAGTCAATATGGTTTCATATATGAAAATGATCACTTCAGGTATTTATGAATCTTTATTGGAGCACTCCTTTATCACAAGAAAGCAAATCAAGATAAAATGGATTTTCATGGAGTTTGTGAAATAAATATGAAAATTAATAATTATCATTCTTATGAATCTGCCTTGCCATTTTTTCCCCTTTTAGACACTGTTGCTTGCTTTCAATGTCCGGATGATCAATATGCAAACCATAAGAAAGATGGATGCATCATGAAAACAATTAGCTTCTTATCTTATGAAGAACCTTTAGGACTCAGTTTAGCCACTGTTGCTACTTTATTTTTCCTCACTACAATATGGGTGTTGGGAATATTTATTAAACACAAAGACAGTCCTATCGTCAAAGCCAACAACCGGGATCTCACCTACATTCTCCTCATCTCCCTTCTGCTTTGCTTCTTCTGTTCTTTGCTCTTTATTGGACAACCTGGGAGAGTCACCTGTCTCCTCAGACAGTCTGCATTTGGTCTCACCTTCTCATTGTCCATCTCTTGTGTGTTGGCCAAAACCATCCTTGTTTCTCTTGCCTTCAAGGCCACCAAGCCAGGATCTCAGATAAGGACATGGGTGGGGAAAAGATTGGCTGTTTCTATTGTCCTGCTCTGCTCTCTACTCCAAGCAAGCATCTGTCTTGTTTGGTTATCCACCTCTCCCCCATTCCCAGAATTAGACATGCACTCAACAACTGAAGAAATGGTTCTACAATGCAATGAAGGCTCAGTCTTTATGTTTTATTGTGTTCTGAGCTATATGGCTCTCCTTTCACTTGCCAGCTTCATTGTGGCATTCCAGGCTCGTAAACTGCCTGACAGCTTTAATGAAGCCAAGTCCATCACCTTCAGCATGTTGGCTTTCTGCAGTGTGTGGGTCTCCTTTGTTCCAACCTACCTGAGCACCAGAGGAAAAGCCATGGTGGCTGTGGAGATATTCTCTATCTTGTCCTCTAGTGCTGGGCTTCTAGGATGCATTTTTGCCCCCAAATGTTACATTATTGTATTTAGACCTGATTTAAACAACAGGGATCAGCTGATAAGAAGACATGTTTAAAAACCTTTTTGATTATGTTTTTAAGTTAAGAGGAGAAATGTCAAAATCCAATCTTTTAAATATATTCTTATAAGTATGAAGAGATTGTTTAGCATTTTGATTTTCTTGTAGCTCCGAAACCTGAATTTATGAAAAATTCTGTCAAACTATGGTTTTCCCCCACAACTTTCAAAGAAGGCTCACAAAACGTAGTGGGGAATACTAATATGTTTTGAGATAAACAAGAGAAAACCTGATTTCTATTAGCAATTTTCTTTTTTGTCTATTTATATTTTATTAGGTTTTATACGGGTAGGGGGAGGATAGGGTTGCTATGGGTGATGGGTGGGGTTAGGGAGTGGGATTGGGGTAAGGGTAGGGATAGGTACAATAGTGGGGTTACTCCCCATGAGAAATTCAACGCTTTAGCAAGCAGACTATCGTCCGGGTACAAATATTGAATAACAATAGTTAATATAATACTAAACAATTATAATCACTAATGCTAACAATAATCATAAAATTGAAGCTTAGTTAGTAAATATCATTCAGCCTGTTAAACTTCACAATCCTTTTTGCTCTAACGTAATGCTAGCCATTGATAAAAAATTTCCCATGTTCTAAAATACACTGAATCCTTTTTCTCTTTGATCTCTAAAGTTAATCTATCCATTTCTGCATATTCTAAAATTTTCATAATTATAATCTGGTCAGGTGGTAGATTTTCATTTTTCCAAAATTGGGGGAATGCAATTCTCGCAGCTGTCAATACATGTAATATTAAGTATTCATTCTCTTTGCCATAATTAAGTCCTAATATTCCTAACAAAAACAGTTCTGGCTTAAATTGTATCTGTATTTTAGTCATCTTTTCCAGCCATATATGAATCTTAAACCAAAATTTCTTAGCTTTAGGACATATCCACCAGATATAATAGTAAGTACTTGGTTTTTGTTTACATTTCCAACAGATGTTTGATACATTTTTAAACATTTTTGCTAATCTAACTGGTGTCATATGCCATCTATAAAACATTTTATATAGATTCTCTTTATATGAAGCTGCTTTAGTAAGTTTAATATTTCTCTCCCAAAGCTTTTCCCAGCCTTCTAGATCTATAGAATGTCCAAAAAAATTTGCCCACACTATCATTGTTTCTTTTACTTGTTCTTCTTCCATCTTCCAGCTTAGTAGAAATTTATAGAGCTTCTTAATCAGGTTTTCATCTGTTTTCAAAAGTGTTTTATCAAATAATGTCTGTTCTTTATAAAAGCCCATTGATTTTACATCTTTTTCATATCTTGTTTGAATTTGCAAATAGGACCACCATGTTAAATCAATGCCTTATTGTTGAAGAGTTTGTCTGTCTTTAAGTTTTCCATCCTTATCCAAAATGTCCTTATAAGTGACAAGTTTGTCATAGTTAATTAAATTTGGATAGGCAAACCCTTCCGTTGATGAAAGCCACTCAGGTATTTTCATATAAATTTTGTGTTTGATTTTCTCCCACTCTGAAAACAGAACATTCCTTATGGCATGGTTTTGAAAATATTTATGTACTTTGTTTTTCTCATACCATAAGAATGCGTGCCAACCCAATCGCAAATCATGCTCCTCTAAGTAAAGAAGTCATTTATTTCTCAATGTGATCCATTCTTTAAGCCAAAGCAGAATGGATGCTTGGTAATAAAGTCTCCAATCTGGAAGTCCAAAACCCCCTCTGTCTTTGGTTTCTTGTAACAGTTTGGTTTTAATTCATGCTTTCTTCCCTTGCCATATAAATCTCAATATTGTTGTATTTAAATCATCGAAGAATTTCTTGCCCAGTTTGACAGGGGCCGTTTGAAATAAGAAGAGTAGCTTCGGTAAGATGTTCATCTTCACAGTCGCTATTCTTCCTAACAATGACAGTTGGAGGTTTTTCCACTTTTCCAAATCTACTTTTATTTGTTTCATTAATCTTTCATAGTTATCTTCTTTTAATGTTGTATATTTTGATGTTAAGTGGATACCTAAATATTTGACTTTTTTGGCTATTTGAAGATT
This sequence comes from Azemiops feae, assembly GCA_023970755.1. NCBI lineage: Eukaryota > Metazoa > Chordata > Lepidosauria > Squamata > Viperidae > Azemiops > Azemiops feae. The sequence goes on along the minus strand of JALGBA010000667.1, from coordinate 842,839 downwards.
TAACCTTTTTGCAAGTTGAGTTTTCTGTTTGTCTGTTAGGTTTTTTGTTAATACCTTAGTCTTTTCCCTATTTATCTTCAGGCCTGCTACTTCTCCAAATTCCTCTATTTTCTGCAGAAGTTTAGTAGCTGTTTCCATTGGCTCCTCCAAAATGAAAACTAAATCATCTGCAAAAGCCTGTAGTTTATATTTCTGTTCTTTTATTTCCAGTCCTTTAATTTCCGTGTCTTGCCTAATATTTCTAGCCAACACCTCCAATGTGAGAATAAATAACAAGGGAGATAATGGGTATCCCTGTCTTGTGCCTTTTTTGATGTCAAAACCATCTGTATAGTCTCCATTTAAAAATATCCTTGCTGTTTGTTTATTGTAAATTGCTTGAATTGCATTTATAAAGTTTTTGCCAAAGTCCATTTCCGTCAACTGTTGAAACATAAATTGCCAATTTAAGTTATCAAAGGCTTTTTGTGCATCAAGAAATATGAATGCCATCTGTTTCCCTGGATGGTTTTCATAGTATTCCAAAACGTTTAGAATAATCCTTAGGTTATTCTTTATCTGTCTTTTAGGCAAAAAGCCATTTTGGTCTGTATGAATGAATTCAGTCAGGAATTTATTTTCTCATTTAAGATATGTCGCATATTCTCTGGCACCTTTGGAAGATCAGCTCCTTTTAAATAGTCCTGTATTGCCTCTTTGGAAACCACCTCCGCCTTATACAGTGTCTCATAATAGTCCTTAGTGATTTTTTTCATCACGTCATTATGGCAATATACCTTGCCTTTTGAATCTTGTAACTTACTTATCATTCTTTTTTCTCTTTCTTTCTTTAGCCTATATGCAAGCCATCTTCCTGGTTTATTAGCATTTTCAAAAAAGTTCTGTTTAGATCATTTAATCTGTTGTGCCATTATGTCCATCTCAGATAGGTTTAATTTATATTTTATTAGTTCCATTTGTGCCTTCAGTTCCTTCTTTTGTGGATCAGTTCACAATTCAGATTCCAATTTGCTAATTTCTTCTTTCAGCCTAAACTGTACTTGTTTCTTTTCTTTGTTCTTTTTAGCGGCATACGTTATAGCCAAACCTCTGAAATATGCTTTAGCCGTGTCCCACACATTTTGAAGAGAAGTTTCTTCTTTCTTATTTATTTTAAAAAATAATTCCATTTCTTTTGTTGCTAATTGTAGAAATTCTTTTTCCTTCAATATAGATTTATTTAATGACCATCTTAGTTTTTTCCTGATTCCTTTCCAGATAATTTTAATTGGATTATGGTCTGCCCAAATATTGGGTTCTATTTCAACCTCTTGTATTATAGTCTTCAAATTGTGAGACATCCATATCATATCAATTCTTGACCATGATTTATGCCTATTTGAATAAAATGTATATTGTGGTTTTTCTGGATTCATCTCTCTCCAAATATCTTGTATAAGCAATTCGTCCTTCATTTTTAAAAAGGCCTTAGGTAAAATATTTCCTCCTTTTTCCCCTTGTTTATAGCTTTTATAGTCCTGTGTTGCATCAGCTATTGCATTAAAGTCTCCTAATATACAAAGATTTTGGTGATATAGATCCACTAGTTTGTCATGTAGTTGCTGATAGAACTGATCTTGCTTCTCATTAGGTGCGTATATTGCAACCATCAATATTTGTTTTTGATTCCACGTAATTTCTACCATTAATACTCTCCCCTCTTAATCAGCATAAACTTGTTTTGGATTCATTTTTTTCTTTTATATAAAGAGCTATACCTCTTTTCTTTTGAAGTGCCAAGGAAGAGTAAAGCTTACCCATTTTAGGTTGTTCTAAAATTTTGTCTCTTAATATGTGTCTCTTGAAGGCAAATTATGTCCATTTTCAGTTTTTGTAGCCTAGTAAATATTTTACTCCTTTTTGAAGGAGAATTCAGACCATTTATGTTTATTGAAAAAATTCCAATCTCCTCCATGGCTTCAGTTATATCTGGACCTCAGTCTTCTAGGGGAGCTTATCTGCCTTTTATCTTTCAGTCTTACATCTTCCTCAGATTGGGTCTTTTTAGGTTCATCCTCCTCCACATGTTTAGACACTCCTGCGGCAGTCCTTTCCTCTTGTTTCTTAGGCTCGGGGTCACCTCTTTCCAGAAAAGCTCTATGGTTGTTGAAAAATTCCTCTGCTTGAAGTGGGGTGTCCAATCTGTATCTTTTCCAGTCCCAGAAGATTAGTAATCCTTCTGGGACCAACCATCTGAAATTCACTCCTTTATTGAACAATTTCTTTGTTAAAAACTGATATTCTCTTCGGGCTTCTCTTATTCTTCTAGGAATTTGCTTAAGAACTACAAGCTCTTTTCCTTTATATTTCAGTGGTTGATCTCTTATTGCTCTCAAAATTTCATCTCTTGTGGATCTTTTAACAAATCTTACATGAACTTCCCTGGGAACTCTATTTTTTCTAGCATAGCTTGAATTGACTCTGAAGACCTGGTCTATTTCTCATTCCATTTGAATCTTTTCCATTCCAAGCAGCTCCACAAGTAACTCACTCATCAGATCTAACAAGTTCTCATCCTTCTCTTCTATAACATTTTGAAATCTTAAGAAATATGATGATCTTTCCATCTCCATCACAGCCATACCATCTTCCAATTCCGCGTTTGCTTGTGCCAATCTCTGATTCTCCTCTTGCAAGTATTCTAATTTCTGATCAACTTCCAACGACTTGTCTTCTATTTTTTGCATTCTTTGCTGGTTGTCTGTAATCGCCTGTTGGAAGGTTTCCATTATTTGATCCATTTTAACGAGGTCATTTTTCAAATCTTCATAATTTTTATCTAGATCCTTTTTCATATCCATTTTCAGCTCTGTAATTGCTTGTAGTACCGCTTGGATGTCTTTTGATTGGGGTTCCACCTTTTCTTGTTGTAGGAATGTAGTAATTGATTTTTGAGGAACTGGACTCACCGAGTTTGAAGCGGGGGCAGAGGATCCCTTTTTGCTCCCCTTTGCCAAATTTAAGGTACTCATCTTCTAGTTGTTATGTTGTATTATAATCCACCAGGTGGCCTGATGGCCAATTGTAATCCACTGCCCTCCTATTGCTAGGAGAGGAAGCCAAACGTGGTTCAAAAAAAAGAAAACAAAATTCCAAAAGGGGGGTAGCAGGGGACCCCCAAAGCCTCAAAAAAGGAGAAAATATTCCCCCCAAGCCCCCCAAATTGATAAAAATAGTAGAAAAACAGGAAAGAATCCAAAAAAAGGCAAGGGAAAAGAGGCTAAAAATAACAAAAAGGAAAAGAGAAAAAAAAAGCCTGTAGTAGAAATTATCCAATTTATAATCCAACTAGTTCAATTCAACTGCAAAAAGGATAACAATTTTTTTCCTTAATGTTCAATTTTTCTTAAAATAGGAGTTATATAGCCACAGCTAGCAAAAAAAAAAAAAACCAAACAGAAGACACAGGAAAAAAAATCTCTTTATGTAACTTTTAAAGGCAGATAAGAATGTCTGGGCGTTCAGCCAAGTGTCTGGGCATTGAGCAAATTTCCAGGCTAAGTAAACAACAGCTGCTAGAGAACAAAGGAAAAAAGTTTCAATGTAGCCACAAAAGAAACAATGTGATCTTCCCAGGTGTTTAAGCAGGAAGGAAAAAAAATAAAAAGGTATTCAGAGTGAAGGAAAAAAAGTTTCTGAAATTTTAAAAACAAAATTGAGACTAGGATGGCTTTCCCAATTAAACATATTTTTTATTTTTAAAAGCAAATAGGTTTCCCCAGTTCTATTAGCACTTATAAAGACTTTAAAATAGTCCAAATTGTTTTTCCTTTTTGTGATGAACTAGCTTAAACCACCGCTTGTATGGGAGGGGGGGAAGAAAAACCCCTCCTTCCTCCCTTCAGGCTTCAGTTGACGACAGACTGTTTAAAAGGTGTTTAAGATCAAAGTCCACATTGCCAAAATAAAGGAAGCAGAATCTCACCCGGCCCGGCTGCTTGCTGTCAAAATCAGCTGTTCTCCGTCTCCGACAATCAGTTGTTAATGGCGGATAGCATGAATGCGGTCCGCCTTTCTTCCGTTGGTTCCAGGGGCTGCTTTGAGTTCAGTGAGCCGGCTACTGCCAGTCTGCATTCCTCAAAGGTTCACCCATCGGTGGCCACCTCTCCGGGGTGGCATTCGGCCCAAACGGACCCGCCAGCAGAAGAATATCGGACCCAGAGAACTGAGGGTCGTTCCCCTAGGTTTTGGCTCAGCGACGTCACCGGAAATCCCTGCAATTTTCTTTTTTAAAAGGGAAAATTCAAATGTGTGAATTCTAGTTTCAGTAGGTCAATAAACACATTTTTTTATAACGAAGAAAGTGGATAAGAATACAATTTTTGCTCTAAGTTTGTTCTTTTTATTTATTATGTTATTAGTTATTATAAGAAAACACACATTTTAATAAAATTAATAGATCTATCATCGTGAATAATTATTCCAAGGATTTTACCCCTTCTAACTTGACAATTTTCTTTTTGAGTCAGGACAAGATATGAAATGAAGTCATATATGTGAATCTATTAAGAATTTTCCTTTAGTTTTTCCACTTCCTTTTTACAGGGGTACATGCTCTTCATCTCTTCCTTTTCTTAATACTTTTCAGTAGTCTCTTTTAATATCCTGATTGAATCACAATTCATCAAATCCAATAGTCAGGTACTTCGTATGGAAACTGTGGAAGCATTATATGGAGTTATTATAGATAGAATTTGCATAACAGGAATCTCCCCTATTAAAAAGAGAAGATCAGATTCCTTTTTATGTCTATGATGGAATCATTCTCACCCTATGAGAATATTCTGTAGTATTCAGAATATCCATTCAGTCGTCCTGACTCCACCATGAATGAAGGGATTACAAGGTCATAAAAAGAAAAAAAATCACATAGGTATGTGGATTTTGTTGTCAACGCTGCTAATATCGGATGTTCTTGCTTCAACAACATATGGAAATGCAGCCATTTTCCTCTTTTGCTTTAGAGTTAGTTGATGTTACAATTATAAATACTTTCATGGGCTGTATTAGATAGAAAATATTTCTTCTTTAAAAGAGAAAAAGATTTAAGCATTGCTTGCACCAGTGGTTCAAAAAGCCTTGGATGAAGCAGATTACCTGGATCATTTTTAGTCAGGATTGAGTCCAAGGTATGAAGAGAAACAGTATTGATTGGATTTTTGAATAACAACAACAACAACAACAACAGCAGCAGCAGCAACAGCAACAGCAACAGCAACAGCAACAGCAACAGCAACAGCAACAGCAACAGCAACAACAACAACAACAACAACAACAATAATAACAATAACAATAACAATAACAATAACAATAACAATAACAATAACAATAACAATAACAATAACAATAATAATAATAATAATAATAATAATAATAATAATAATAATAATAATAATAAAGTTGGAAGAGACCTTGGAGGTCATCTAGTCCAACCCCCTGCTCAGGCAGGAAACCGTATACCATTTCTGACAAATGGCTGTCCAATCTCTTCTTCAAAACGTCCAGTGTTGGAGCATTCACAGCTTCTGGAGGCAGGTTGTTCCACTGATTAATTGTTCTAACTGTCAGGAAGTTTCTCCTTAGTTCTAGCTTGCTCCTCTCTTTGATTAGTTTCCATCCATTGCTTCTTGTCCCACTTTCAAGTGCTTTGGAGAATAGCTTGACTCCCTCTTCTTTGTGGCAACCCCTGAGATATTGGAACACTGCTATCATGTCCCCCCTCGACCTTCTCTTCATTAAACTAAACATACCCAATTCAAGTAACTGTTCCTTGTATGTTTTAGCCTCCAGCCCCCTAATCCTCTTTGTTGCTCTTCTCTCTACTCTTTCTAGAGTGATCTCTGGCATCCATGGAATGTGGGTTGTACATCCATTCTTGTCCTACTTGACCTCTTGGTTGCTTTCAGTACCATTGATCATGATGTCCTTCTGGATCAGCTCAGAGGATTGGGGGTGGATGGCATGGTGTTATGCTGGTTTTCCTCCTTTCTTCATTGTCTGTTATGTTTGGTAGAGACAGAGGAGCATAGGTCATCTCCATGTGGGGATTCATGATGGGATTCCTAAAAACAAGTACCAAGTATCAACTCTACTCAGAACAATTTCCTTGCCCTAATTACAGATCACTTCCAGATAGATTTGTATCAGGTTCTGCAGATTAACCTAATCGATATGTTGTGTTATTCATATGGCAATGTAACCAGGCCAACAGATTACAAATGGAGCAATGTTCTATTCCCAAGATATCCTGGGAAGTGATGTTAATAATCCTTCATTTGGTTTAAAAGTGGAAAATAACCAAAGTTTTATTATTCAAAGTGTAACTTTGAGATGAATTTAAGTTTACCTCTGAACTTTTCCAATTATTACATCACAAAGAGAAAATAAATTAGGAAATATTAAATTCAGCTACATATATATACACATTGCCAACAATGGAAGACAAAATGTTGAAGTCATAATTATCACCCCATTGAAAGTATTACAATGATAATAATTTTCTCCCTTCATCAAAACTGTAAACAATTCAAGAAGACATTATAGAAAAGAAAAAAAATATTAAAAAGGACTGCCCCATAGAGACTGGAGAGTAGAAGACAAGAACACACAAGTCCTATGATTTCAACTGCCACAAATTAAGTTCTATTGCTGGAACTCTACATTGTCATTCAGACCTTTTACAATAGTATCACTGTTTGCAAGAAGAATCAGAGCTAAAGGTTTGTCTTCAGCCTTGCTCTTAACAAGAATCTTGAGGCTGGTGAATGCAGTTTAACATGGAAAGCTGCTCCTGGCGGAACAAAGCAGTTGTTGCCCAGAATGTTCTTTTTTCTCCTATTTCCATTCTTCAGAGTAAAGTCTCTGCTGTGTCATCTAGGTGAACCCATACCTGTTCCAAATGAATGGTACCAGCCAGGGGACCTTGTCATTGGTGGGATAGTATCTATGGCTAACTACCAATTTAATGAAGTTTCGTTTCAGCAGCATCCCTCTCTTGAGTATTTTGGTCATCCAGAGTAAGGAATTCTTATCTTTTATCTTTGTGGATCTCCAGATTGCTCCATTTATTAATGAGAATACTTTCTAAAAAAATATATTTATAAGAATTTTATAAAGGCATTGCTTGTTTTTAATGCAACAAAATTTTATATTGGAAAAACCTTAGATTAGTAAATCAATTCTTATCATTCACCTTTGTATCAGTCACACCTTTGTATCTAGTTGCAATGGATGAAGGGAAAGGTAGATTATTTTCTTTGATTCAATCTGCAACAATGGAAATAGTTTAGTGTAGTTGAATTAGAAATAGAGCCCAATTTGTCACTCTCCAATTGTGCATGTGTATAAGATAAAGCACCTCTCTGGGGTGCCAAGGAAATAATAAGGAAATATTTAATGATATGTGTAAATTCATCCTGTTTTCAGCATGCTAACAAAGTTTTACCAACATATCCTTTCCTTGGTCTTTGCTGTGAAGGAGATCAATGAGAATCCAGAAATCTTGTCCAATGTCACTCTTGGCTTCTATATTCATGATAGCTACTACAATGCAATAATGACCTATCGGACCACCCTGGACCTACTCTTCAGATCAGAGAGATTTGTCCCCAACTATAAATGTGACACCAGGAGAAATCTCATTTCTATCATAGGAGGGCTCAGCTTTGGAACTTCCTCCTATATTGCAGACCTTGTAAAGTTTTACAAGATTCCACAGGTAGGGTCTTTGGGAAGAGAGGACTGAAAATCCCCCCCTCTTTTCTTTTTTCCAAACTGGCCTTATTAAAACATGCTTGTTCTCTGGCCACATTACTCAACAATCTGACCAAATTTGTTGGAAAATATGAAGAAAAAGATACTGATGATGATCTATTTCCATAATATGTGTTTCTTTTAGCTTACATATGGGTCATTTACCCCACAAGATGTTCATAGCACTGAGATTCCATTCTATTACTCCATGGTTCCAAATGAGTCCTCACAGTACATTGGGATTATCCGACTGCTTCAACATTTTGGGTGGAGATGGGTTGGGCTCCTTGCTATTGATAACAGTCAAGGAGACGATTTTCTGCAAAGCATGGAGTCCCTCTTTTCCCAGCATGGAATCTGCTCTGCTTCTACAGAAAGAATCCCATTTTTAACTTACTGGGACAAGTTTTTTGAAATGTTCGAAAAAGGGAAAAATATTTACAAACACATAACTGATGAGAAGACCAACACCTTTATCATCTGTGGAGAATCTTTGACAATTGTATGGTTAACGGATATAATTTTTTTGCTTGATCCTGGACATGAGCAGAGTTCCTTGGGAAAGGTATGGATCATGACTGCCCAGGTGGATTATTTATTATCAGGAATGAATAAAAAATGGGATCGGCAGTTTTTCAATGGTGCCATTTGCTTTAAAGTTCACTCAAAAGAAAATCCAGGGTTCAAGGAATTCTTGAAGTTCATAAAACCTCCTTGGATTCAAGGAGATGGATTTTTTCTACTTTTCTGGGAACAAGTATTTGATTGTTCATTACCATCCCCTTCTTTGACCGAACTGGTCAATCCCTTTTGTACTGGAGAGGAGAGGCTAGAGGACATTCCTGGGACTCTTTTTGAGGTAGAGATGTCTGGGCACAGCTATAGTATCTATAATGCTGCCTCTGTATTGGCTCAAGCTTTACATGCTCTCTTCTTACTTCGATCTAATCACAGACATTTTTTGAGGCACCAATTATCAGAATATAAAGATTCACAACCATGGCAGGTGATTTGTGTGCTACAAGTATTTTGTACTAGATAATAGCAAAGTACAAAGTTAGGGTGTATGATTCCGACAGGGAAGTGGCAGCTACTAAAATGGATTTGAACATTTGTCTATTGATGATATTTATTTGCATACTTTTATTTTCATCCTTGTAATTTTTGGAAATGGTGCATGTAGAGGGGAGCTGATAGTGAATGGACTATAGTGAAATGGCAGTTTTCTTGGAAGGAGGGAGCACATTTCATGAATGGTTTGTGGGGAGAGAAGAGGCGGTACAGCCTAAAACCCTGAGGTGACAGAGGAAGAGAGTTAGAATAGCCACACCCTAGAATCTCTCAGGGTATATCTCTCAGGGTATTTAGTATGGGAAGATTTTACCTACAGTGTGTAAGTAAATTAAAAACTTGAATTCTGGCTCAATTCTTCTACATCAATAGAATAGAATAGAATAGAATAGAATAGAATAGAATAGAATAGAATAGAATAGAATAGAATAGAATAGAATAGAATAGAATAGAATAGAATAGAATAGAATAGAATAGAATAGAATATGGAAGGGACCTTGGAGGTCTTCTGGTCCAGCCCTATGCTCAAGCAGGAGAATCTACACCATTTCAGAAAAGTGACTTTCCCGTCTCTTCTTAATTGTCCTCACTGTTAGGAAGTTCCTCCTTAATTCCAGATTGCTTCTTTCTTTGATCAGTTTCCACCCATTTTTTCTTGTCCTGACCTCTTGCGCTTTGGAGAATACTTTTACCCACTCTTCTTTCTGACAGCCCCTTAAATACTGGAGTACTGCTAACGTGTCACTCCTGTTTTTTCTTTTCTTTAGACTAGCCAAACCCAGGTCCTGCAACTGTTCTTCATGTTTTAGTCTCCAGTCCTTTGATCATTTTAGCTGCATTTCTCTGAAATTTGTCCAAAATGTTTTTTGTAGTATGGTGACCAAAATTGGTTGCAGTATTCCAGGTGTGGTCCTACTAGGGTTTTATAAAGCGGTACTAATACTTCATGTGATCCTGATCCTATGCCTCTATTTATACAACCCAGGATTGTATTAGCTTTTTTGGCTGCTGCTGCACATTGCTGGCTTGTAGTCATGTGATCATCCACTAGGACTACAAGATCCCTCTTACAGTTACTGTTTTTGAGCCAGGTCTCACCTAATCTGCACTTATACCTTTGATTTTTCCTGCCTCAGTGAAAACATTTCTTCACATTAAAACTCATTTTGCTGGATAGGGCCCATTGTTCCAGTTTGTCAAGATCTTTTTGAATCCTGAGCTTGTTTTCTGGGGTGTTGGCTATAATTGCCAGTTTAGTGTCATCATTCTCGGGCTTAGGTTCAAAGTAATATGTTTTCTATTTTAGCCCCTGAGCCCAGTAAAGGAAACTTAGAGTGCATGACCCAAAAAGGGAAGAAAAAACTTTAAGATGAATTTGAACATTAGTCCTTTGATAACTATAATAGTATACCTTCATTTCCATCACTGTAGTATGGTTTATTACCTGATCATCTTCAGTCATCTTCAGATGAAAGGACTAAGGTTTAAGTGAACTAACATCCAAATCCTGGTTTTCAAATCTTTATTGGTTTTTAGTAATTTTACCTTTTTCTGAAAATACTTGAGGAATGCTGCTTAGCTGAGCCAACTATCTTTCAGCCTTACCATTTCCTTAGGAACCGTATAACTGTGAAAATGTTATGCAATAAAAAATGGGTGGGATGTCAAAAACAGATCTGGAAATTGTTTCTCTAGTTTTTCATATGTCTCTTCCTAGTCAACATGAAGGACTGGGTTCTAAAAGATATGGAAGGCTAGCAGTACACTTTACATTTCATTTGATTATTGTTCAAACTGAAATATCAGATCCTTCTTGTTATCCCCATGTGCAGAGGATAGGAAACACGTTCTCAAGAGGCTGGAGAAATGGACTTTGCATGTTTTCAGAGTTTCTCACTCAAACGTATAGTACTACTTTGATAAAAATTGCTCATATATTTCTATTTTTTTATTTTCCTGTTTTATTATTCCCAATCATATAGCTCCACCAATTTCTGAAAGGCATGAAATTCAACAATTCTCTTGGAGAAACATTGACTTTTTATGATCAAAAGAAGATGGAAGGTGGATTTGATATCATAAACATTGTTGTCTTTCCCAATTCCACTTTCCACAGACACAAGATTGGAAAAGTGGATCCTGATGCTTTAAAAGGAAAGGAATTAGTCATTAATGAGGATATGATTGTTTGGCATAGATCATTTAACCAGGTATGGTTTCAAAAGTATTTTGTGTGATCATTCAAATATGGATTCATTAAATTGGCATGTTTACTTTTATGCTTCTTGGCAACCCATGAAGATAACCAGACTGAACATCGACATCTTAGGAACCAGCAAACTAAAATGGACAGGAATGGGTGAATTTAATTCAGAGGACCATCAGGTATTCTAGAAACCCTCAGAAGAAATGGATTAGCCTTCATAGTCAATAAAAGAGTAGGAAAAGTAATTCTGGGATACAATCCCCAAAATGACAGAATGATCTCAGTGCGAATTCAAGGCAAACCATTCAATATCACAGTAGTCCAAGTCTATGCCCCAACCACTGATGCTGAAGAGGATGAAATTGACCAGTTCTATGAAGTCCTACAGCACCTTATAGAATCAACACCAAAAGATGATGTCCTTATCATCATGGGGGATTGGAATACTAAAGTAGGAAGCCAAAAGATAACTAGGTAACAGGCAAGTTTGGCCTTGGAGTACAAAATGAAGCAGGGCACAGGCTGATAGAATTTTGTCAAGAGAATACGATGTTCATAGCAAACACTCTTTTCCAACAACCCAAGAGACGGCTCTACACATGGACATCACCAGATGGTCAACACAGAAATCAGATTGACCATGTGCTCTGCAGCCAAAGATGGAGAAGCTCTATACAGTCAGTAAAAACAAGACCAGGAGCTGACTGTGGCTCAGATCATGAGCTTCTCGTTGTAAAATTTAGGCTTAAATTGAAGAAAATAGGAAAAAAACACTAGGCCACTCAGGTATGAACTAAATCATATCCCTGATGAATATACAGTAAAGGTGACAAATAAATTTAAGAAATTAGATCTGATAGACAGAGTGCCTGAAGAACTATGAACGGAGGTTCGCAATATTGTACAAGAGGTAGCAACTAAAACCATCCCAAAGAAAAAGAAATGCAAGAAAGCAAAATGGCTGTCTGAGGAAGCTTTGCAAATAGCTGAGGAAAGAAGGGAAGCGAAAGGCAAGGGAGAAAGAGAAAGATACACCCAATTGAATGCAGAATTCCAGAGAATAGCTAGAGATAAGAATGCCCTCTTAAATGAACAGTGCAAAGAAATAGAAGAAAACAATAGAATAGGGAGAACCAGAGATCTCTTCAAGAAAATTGGAGATACGAAGGAACGTTTCATGCAAAGATGAGCATGATAAAAGACCAAAATGGCAGGGACCTAACAGAGGCAGAAGAGATTAAGAAGAGGTGACAAAATTACACAGAAGAACTATACAAGAATGACTTTAGTGTCCCTGATAACCATGATGGGGTGTTCACTGACCTCGAGCCAGATATCCTAGAATGGGAACTGAAATGGGCCTTTGGAAAGCTGAGCAACAACAAAGCTAGTGGAGGTGACAGTATTCCAGGTAAGCTATTCAAAATCTTAAAAGACGATGCAGTAAAAGTGCTACACTCAATTTGCCAGCAAATTTGGAAAACTCAATAGTGGCCATAGGATTGGAAAAGGTCAGTTTACATTCCAATTCCAAGGAATGGCAATGTCAAATAATGTTCAAACTATCGCATTTCACATGCAAGTAAAGTTATGCTTAAAATACTACAAGCTAGACTCCAGCAGTATGTGGATCAAGAACTTCTAGAAGTACAGGCAGGATTTCGAAGAGGCAGAGGAACTAGAGATCAAATTGCCAACATACGCTGGATCATGGAGAAAGCTAGGGAGTTCCAGAAAAACATCTACTTCTGCTTCAGTGACTATGCTAAAGCCTTTGATTGTGTGGATCACAACAAATTGTGTCAAGTTCTTAAAGAGATGGGAGTACCAGACCATCTTATTTGTCTCTTGAGAAACCTATATGCGGGTCAAAAAGCAACAGTGAGAACTGGACATGGAATCACTAATTGGTTCAAAATTGGGAAAGGAGTCCAGCAAGGCTGTATTCTGTCACCCTGCCTATTTAACTTATATGCAGAGCACATCATGAGAAAGGCAGGGCTAGATGAATCAAAAGTTGGAATTAAGATTGCCGGGAGAAATATCAACAACCTAAGATGGCAGAAAGTGAAGAGGAACTAAAGAGCCTCTTGATGCGGGTGAAGAAGGAGAGTGCAAAAGTTGGCTTGAAACTCAACATTAAGAAAACCAAGATCATGGCATCCGGCCCTCTCAATTCCTGGCAAATAGATGGGGAAGAAATGGAGGTAGTGACAGATTTTATTTTCCTGGGCTCCAAGATAACTGCAGATGGGGACTGCAGCCAAGAAATTAAAAGACACTTGCTCCTGGGGAGGAAAGCTATGACAAATTTAGACAGATACTAAAAAGCAGAGACATCACCCTGCCAACAAAAGTACGTATAGTCAAGGCCATGGTTTTCCCAGTTGCAATGTATGGCTGTGAAAGTTGGACCATAAGAAAGGCTGAATGCAAAAGAATTGAGGCCTTTGAACTATGGTGCTGGAGAAGACTCCTGCGAGTCCCTTGGACTGCAAGGCGATCAAACCAGTCAGTCCTAGAGGAGATCAACCCTGACTGCTCCTTAGAAGGCCAGATACTGAAGTTGAAACTCAAGTACTTTGGCCACCTAATGAGAAGGAAGGACTCACTGGAGAAGAGCCTAATGTTGGGAAAGATTGAGGGCAATAGAAGAAGGGGACGACAGAGAATGAGGTGGCTGGATGGAGTCACTGAAGCAATAGGCATGAGCTTAAATGGTAGAGGACAGGAAGGCCTGGAGGAACATTGTCCATGGGGTCGCAATGGGACGAACACGACTTTGCAACTAACAACAATAATTATTAAAGGCTAAATATATCTGGTATTGTGCACTATATTTATTAGACTTCCCTCATATATTGAAATGTAAAGGAGAAAGAAAAAAAACCCATGCTTTTAAGGGACTATATTTCTCTAGTTGAATGAAGCTTTATCAAATCTGTGTTCAAATCAGTGACTAATTGACAAATATTTCTTTAATATTTCTTTAATTGAATTAATAAAACTTTTATTAAATTGATATGAGAATTTCAACATAACAAAAATTGGAAATCCAGATCAGTTGTGCTCAGAGGCCAAACTGAAATGTACTTAATTGTGTTTGAAATAAATCATCAAATCTAAACAATTTCTTGTTTTACAACCTTTAGATGGGACTTTTCTTTTAATGTAACTGCACATTTCATTTTCAGTGTAACAACAGAATTTTCTTAAAAACAATAAATGCTCATCTTCCAACATTTTAATATTGATAAATAGGTGCTTCCCATTTCTCTATGCAATGAACATTGTCTCCCTGGTTATCAAAAGAGGAAGAATGAAGGAAAGAAATTCTGCTGTTATGATTGTGTTGAATGCCCAGAGGGGAAAATCTCTAAAGAGATTGGTAAGTTAACAAATCATTCATTTTTGTTGTTATACTGTCTAGTGTGATGAACACTTTCCGCTAATTAAATTGTCTGGTTTTTCATGAATAATGATTTTTTTTAAGAAACTTAATGGGATAATGAAATCAAATCCATTAATACATAAAAAATATAAGTTCTTACAATGGAATTGCAAGGATTGATCACAATCACAACAATGTTTCAATTAATTAATTAAACAAATCCTGGAATGATTTATAACCAAGCAAGCATCATAGTAGAGATTCAGAACATTTTCACTGAAGAGAATCTATGCACACCGAAAAAAAGTAATTATTTCAGGGTTTTTTTTAAAGATGAGAAATAAGAAACCACAAGAACATGACTGTGGAAATTAAAAACTACATATAAAACAATGACTGTGAAGTGGAGAGGAAGGAAGGAAGGAATTCAGAATTGATATGTTTTGATTTTACTATGGAATCCAAAAATCTCAAATGTGCACCAACTAAATAGGGACACTCTTGAAATATAATAACGAAAACAAGAATTTCTGAAATTTAAGGAAATAAGTATTTACTTCTTAGGAAGAGTGGACAAATTAATGAAACATATCTCTTAACAATAATGAGAATCTTATAGATGTAATGAGGAATATGATTAAAACACTCCCTGCTTTAAATCATAATAACTTTTTCCTTTTCAACAAGTAACTTATTTATTATTTATTTATTTATTTATTTATTTATTTATTTATTTATTTATTTATTTATTTATTTATTTATTTATTTATTTATTTATTTATTTATTTATTTATTTATTTATTTATTTATTTATTTATTTATTTATTTATTTTATTTATTTATTTATTTTATTTATTTATTTATTTATTTATTTATTTATTTATTTATTTATTTATTTATTTATTTATTTATTTATTTATTTATTTATTTATTTATTTATTTATTTATTTATTTATTTATTTATTTATTTATTTATTTATTTATTTATCTAGCTAGCTAGCTATTTATTTATCCATCCATCCATCCATCCATCCATCCATCCATCCATCCATCCATCCATCCATCCATCCATCCATCCATCCATCCATCCATCCATCCATCCATCTATTTGTGCACAGTTTTGCTTCTTTCAGAAATGCTTATTCATATTTTCTCTACATTGTGTAGCTCTCTTGGGTATGTAATATCTAAGTATTTTATACGTAATGCAGACTGATTCCAATATTCTCTTTAGGGAGTAAACACAAGAAATTAAATTTTAAAAGAAACATAAAAAGAAAACAAATATAGTGATATTAAATAAAAAAGGGATATACACTTCTCTTACAGAAACAGAAAATCCCTTTTCCTTTATAATTTCCTCTTCAAATATGTAATTACTAACCTTTGTACAATTTCCTCCTTGAAACATTATCTTTCATCTTTCACTTTGAATTTGGTGAAACTATTATACTTATGTGCCATATTTTGAAATGTTATCAAAATGGTTCAATATTCAATAAGTCAATATGGTTTCATATATGAAAATGATCACTTCAGGTATTTATGAATCTTTATTGGAGCACTCCTTTATCACAAGAAAGCAAATCAAGATAAAATGGATTTTTATGGAGTTTGTGAAATTTCTTGTGTATAATCAAAGCAATATTTGACTTAATACCACAACACAGAAAATATACATAGAGAGATGTTCAAATGCATTTTCATATTGTAGATTCTAACATCAGTATGTGGATAAATATGAAAATTAATAATTATCATTCTTATGAATCTGCCTTGCCATTTTTTCCCCTTTTAGACACTGTTGCTTGCTTTCAATGTCCGGATGATCAATATGCAAACTATAAGGAAGATGGATGCATCATGAAAACAATTAGCTTCTTATCTTATGAAGAACCTTTAGGACTCAGTTTAGCCACTGTTGCTACTTTATTTTTCCTCACTACAATATGGGTGTTGGGAATATTTATTAAACACAAAGACAGTCCTATCGTCAAAGCCAACAACCGGGATCTCACCTACATTCTCCTCATCTCCCTTCTGCTTTGCTTCTTCTGTTCTTTGCTCTTTATTGGACAACCTGGGAGAGTCACCTGTCTCCTCAGACAGTCTGCATTTGGTCTCACCTTCTCATTGTCCATCTCTTGTGTGTTGGCCAAAACCATCCTTGTTTCTCTTGCCTTCAAGGCCACCAAGCCAGGATCTCAGATAAGGACATGGGTGGGGAAAAGATTGGCTGTTTCTATTGTCCTGCTCTGCTCTCTACTCCAAGCAAGCATCTGTCTTGTTTGGTTATCCACCTCTCCCCCATTCCCAGAATTAGACATGCACTCAACAACTGAAGAAATGGTTCTACAATGCAATGAAGGCTCAGTCTTTATGTTTTATTGTGTTCTGAGCTATATGGCTCTCCTTTCACTTGCCAGCTTCATTGTGGCATTCCAGGCTCGTAAACTGCCTGACAGCTTTAATGAAGCCAAGTTCATCACCTTCAGCATGTTGGCTTTCTGCAGTGTGTGGCTCTCCTTTGTTCCAACCTACCTGAGCACCAGAGGAAAAGCCATGGTGGCTGTGGAGATATTCTCTATCTTGTCCTCTAGTGCTGGGCTTCTAGGATGCATTTTTGCCCCCAAATGTTACATTATTGTATTTAGACCTGATTTAAACAACAGGGATCAGCTGATAAGAAGACATGTTTAAAAACCTTTTTGATTATGTTTTTAAGTTAAGAGGAGAAATGTCAAAATCCAATCTTTTAAATATATTCTTATAAGTATGAAGAGATTGTTTAGCATTTTGATTTTCTTGTAGCTCCGAAACCTGAATTTATGAAAAATTCTGTCAAACTATGGTTTTCAGCCTGTTAAACTTCACAATCCTTTTTGCTCTAACGTAATGCTAGCCATTGATAAAAATTTTCCCATGTTCTAAAATACACTGAATCCTTTTTCTCTTTGATCTCTAAAGTTAATCTATCCATTTCTGCATATTCTAAAATTTTCATAATTATAATCTGGTCAGGTGGTAGATTTTCATTTTTCCAAAATTGGGGGAATGCAATTCTCGCAGCTGTCAATACATGTAATATTAAGTATTCATTCTCTTTGCCATAATTAAGTCCTAATATTCCTAACAAAAACAGTTCTGGCTTAAATTGTATCTGTATTTTAGTCATCTTTTCCAGCCATATATGAATCTTAAACCTAAATTTCTTAGCATTAGGACATATCCACCAGATATAATAGTAAGTACTTGGTTTTTGTTTACATTTCCAACAGATGTTTGATACATTTTTAAACATTTTTGCTAATCTAACTGGTGTCATATGCCATCTATAAAACATTTTATATAGATTCTCTTTATATGAAGCTGCTTTAGTAAGTTTAATATTTCTCTCCCAAAGCTTTTCCCAGCCTTCTAGATCTATAGAATGTCCAAAAAAATTTGCCCACACTATCATTGTTTCTTTTACTTGTTCTTCTTCCATCTTCCAGCTTAGTAGAAATTTATAGAGCTTCTTAATCAGGTTTTCATCTGTTTTCAAAAGTGTTTTATCAAATAATGTCTGTTCTTTATAAAAGCCCATTGATTTTACATCTTTTTCATATCTTGTTTGAATTTGCAAATAGGACCACCATGTTAAATCAATGCCTTATTGTTGAAGAGTTTGTCTGTCTTTAAGTTTTCAAATCTTCATAATTTTTATCTAGATCCTTTTTCATATCCATTTTCAGCTCTGTAATTGCTTGTAGTACCGCTTGGATGTCTTTTGATTGGGGTTCCACCTTTTCTTGTTGTAGGAATGTAGTAATTGATTTTTGAGGAACTGGACTCACCGAGTTTGAAGCGGGGGCAGAGGATCCCTTTTTGCTCCCCTTTGCCAAATTTAAGGTACTCATCTTCTAGTTGTTATGTTGTATTATAATCCACCAGGTGGCCTGATGGCCAATTGTAATCCACTGCCCTCCTATTGCTAGGAGAGGAAGCCAAACGTGGTTCAAAAAAAAGAAAAAAAAATTCCAAAAGGGGGGTAGCAGGGGACCCCCAAAGCCTCAAAAAAGGAGAAAATATTCCCCCCAAATCTCCCAAATTGATAAAAATAGTAGAAAAACAGGAAAGAATCCAAAAAAAGGCAAGGGAAAAGAGGCTAAAAATAACAAAAAGGAAAAGAGAAAAAAAAGCCTGTAGTAGAAATTATCCAATTTATAATCCAACTAGTTCAATTCAACTGCAAAAAGGATAACAATTTTTTTTCTTAATGTTCAATTTTTCTTAAAATAGGAGTTATATAGCCACAGCTAGCAAAAAAAAAAAAAAACCAAACAGAAGACACAGGAAAAAAAATCTCTTTATGTAACTTTTAAAGGCAGATAAGAATGTCTGGGCGTTCAGCCAAGTGTCTGGGCATTGAGCAAAT
Source organism: Azemiops feae (assembly GCA_023970755.1). Lineage (NCBI taxonomy): Eukaryota > Metazoa > Chordata > Lepidosauria > Squamata > Viperidae > Azemiops > Azemiops feae. The sequence goes on along the minus strand of JALGBA010000667.1, from coordinate 823,963 downwards.
TCCCAGGCTAAGTAAACAACAGCTGCTAGAGAACAAAGGAAAAAAGTTTCAATGTAGCCACAAAAGAAACAATGTGATCTTCCCAGGTGTTTAAGCAGGAAGGAAAAAAAATAAAAAGGTATTCAGAGTGAAGGAAAAAAAGTTTCTGAAATTTTAAAAACAAAATTGAGACTAGGATGGCTTTCCCAATTAAACATATTTTTTATTTTTAAAAGCAAATAGGTTTCCCCAGTTCTATTAGCACTTATAAAGACTTTAAAATAGTCCAAATTGTTTTTTCTTTTTGTGATGAACTAGCTTAAACCACCGCTTGTATGGGAGGGGGGGGAAGAAAAACCCCTCCTTCCTCCCTTCAGGCTTCAGTTGACGACAGACTGTTTAAAAGGTGTTTAAGATCAAAGTCCACATTGCCAAAATAAAGGAAGCAGAATCTCACCCGGCCCGGCTGCTTGCTGTCAAAATCAGCTGTTCTCCGTCTCCGACAATCAGCTGTTAATGGCGGATAGCATGAATGCGGTCCGCCTTTCTTCCGTTGGTTCCAGGGGCTGCTTTGAGTTCAGTGAGCCGGCTACTGCCAGTCTGCATTCCTCAAAGGTTCACCCATCGGTGGCCACCTCTCCGGGGTGGCATTCGGCCCAAACGGACCCGCCAGCAGAAGAATATCGGACCCAGAGAACGGAGGGTCGTTCCCCTAGGTTTTGGCTCAGCGACGTCACCGGAAATCCCTGCAATTTTCTTTTTTAAAAGGGAAAATTCAAATGTGTGAATTCTAGTTTCAGTAGGTCAATAAACACATTTCTTTTATAACGAAGAAAGTGGATAAGAATACAATTTTTGCTCTAAGTTTGTTCTTTTTATTTATTATGTTATTAGTTATTATAAGAAAACACACATTTTAATAAAATTAATAGATCTATCATCGTGAATAATTATTCCAAGGATTTTACCCCATCTAACTTGACAATTTTCTTTTTGAGTCAGGACAAGATATGAAATGAAGTCATATATGTGAATCTATTAAGAATTTTCCTTTAGTTTTTCCACTTCCTTTTTACAGGGGTACATGCTCTTCATCTCTTCCTTTTCTTAATACTTTTCAGTAGTCTCTTTTAATATCCTGATTGAATCACAATTCATCAAATCCAATAGTCAGGTACTTCGTATGGAAACTGTGGAAGCATTATATGGAGTTATTATAGATAGAATTTGCATAACAGGAATCTCCCCTATTAAAAAGAGAAGATCAGATTCCTTTTTATGTCTATGATGGAATCATTCTCACCCTATGAGAATATTCTGTAGTATTCAGAATATCCATTCAGTCGTCCTGACTCCACCATGAATGAAGGGATTACAAGGTCATAAAAAGAAAAAAAATCACATAGGTATGTGGATTTTGTTGTCAACGCTGCTAATATCGGATGTTCTTGCTTCAACAACATATGGAAATGCAGCCATTTTCCTCTTTTGCTTTAGAGTTAGTTGATGTTACAATTATAAATACTTTCATGGGCTGTATTAGATAGAAAATATTTCTTCTTTAAAAGAGAAAAAGATTTAAGCATTGCTTGCACCAGTGGTTCAAAAAGCCTTGGATGAAGCAGATTACCTGGATCATTTTTAGTCAGGATTGAGTCCAAGGTATGAAGAGAAACAGTATTGATTGGATTTTTGAATAACAACAACAACAACAACAACAGCAGCAGCAGCAACAGCAACAGCAACAGCAACAGCAACAGCAACAGCAACAGCAACAGCAACAACAACAACAACAACAACAATAACAATAACAATAACAATAACAATAACAATAACAATAACAATAACAATAACAATAACAATAACAATAACAATAACAATAACAATAATAATAATAATAATAATAATAATAATAATAATAATAATAATAATAAAGTTGGAAGAGACCTTGGAGGTCATCTAGTCCAACCCCCTGCTCAGGCAGGAAACCGTATACCATTTCTGACAAATGGCTGTCCAATCTCTTCTTCAAAACGTCCAGTGTTGGAGCATTCACAGCTTCTGGAGGCAGGTTGTTCCACTGATTAATTGTTCTAACTGTCAGGAAGTTTCTCCTTAGTTCTAGCTTGCTCCTCTCTTTGGTTAGTTTCCATCCATTGCTTCTTGTCCCACTTTCAAGTGCTTTGGAGAATAGCTTGACTCCCTCTTCTTTGTGGCAACCCCTGAGATATTGGAACACTGCTATCATGTCCCCCCTCGACCTTCTCTTCATTAAACTAAACATACCCAATTCAAGTAACCGTTCCTTGTATGTTTTAGCCTCCAGCCCCCTAATCCTCTTTGTTGCTCTTCTCTCTACTCTTTCTAGAGTGATCTCTGGCATCCGTGGAATGTGGGTTGTACATCCATTCTTGTCCTACTTGACCTCTTGGTTGCTTTCAGTACCATTGATCATGATGTCCTTCTGGATCAGCTCAGAGGATTGGGGGTGGATGGCATGGTGTTATGCTGGTTTTCCTCCTTTCTTCATTGTCTGTTATGTTTGGTAGAGAGAGAGGAGCATAGGTCATCTCCATGTGGGGATTCATGATGGGATTCCTAAAAACAAGTACCAAGTATCAACTCTACTCAGAACAATTTCCTTGCCCTAATTACAGATCACTTCCAGATAGATTTGTATCAGGTTCTGCAGATTAACCTAATCGATATGTTGTGTTATTCATATGGCAATGTAACCAGGCCAACAGATTACAAATGGAGCAATGTTCTATTCCCAAGATATCCTGGGAAGTGATGTTAATAATCCTTCATTTGGTTTAAAAGTGGAAAATAACCAAAGTTTTATTATTCAAAGTGTAACTTTGAGATGAATTTAAGTTTACCTCTGAACTTTTCCAATTATTACATCACAAAGAGAAAATAAATTAGGAAATATTAAATTCAGCTACATATATATACACATTGCCAACAATGGAAGACAAAATGTTGAAGTCATAATTATCACCCCATTGAAAGTATTACAATGATAATAATTTTCTCCCTTCATCAAAACTGTAAACAATTCAAGAAGACATTATAGAAAAGAAAAAAAATATTAAAAAGGACTGCCCCATAGAGACTGGAGAGTAGAAGACAAGAACACACAAGTCCTATGATTTCAACTGCCACAAATTAAGTTCTATTGCTGGAACTCTACATTGTCATTCAGACCTTTTACAATAGTATCACTGTTTGCAAGAAGAATCAGAGCTAAAGGTTTGTCTTCAGCCTTGCTCTTAACAAGAATCTTGAGGCTGGTGAATGCAGTTTAACATGGAAAGCTGCTCCTGGCGGAACAAAGCAGTTGTTGCCCAGAATGTTCTTTTTTCTCCTATTTCCATTCTTCAGAGTAAAGTCTCTGCTGTGTCATCTAGGTGAACCCATACCTGTTCCAAATGAATGGTACCAGCCAGGGGACCTTGTCATTGGTGGGATAGTATCTATGGCTAACTACCAATTTAATGAAGTTTCGTTTCAGCAGCATCCCTCTCTTGAGTATTTTGGTCATCCAGAGTAAGGAATTCTTATCTTTTATCTTTGTGGATCTCCAGATTGCTCCATTTATTAATGAGAATACTTTCTAATAAAATATATTTATAAGAATTTTATAAAGGCATTGCTTGTTTTTAATGCAACAAAATTTTATATTGGAAAAAGCTTAGATTAGCAAATCAATTCTTATCATTCACCTTTGTATCAGTTACACCTTTGTATCTAGTTAGAGGAATTGCAATGAATGAAGGGAAAGGTAGATTATTTTCTTTGATTCAATCTGCAACAATGGAAATAGTTTAGTGTAGTTGAATTAGAAATAGAGCCCAATTTGTCACTCTCCAATTGTGCATGTGTATAAGATAAAGCACCTCTCTGGGGTGCCAAGGAAATAATAAGGAAATATTTAATGATATGTGTAAATTCATCCTGTTTTCAGCATGCTAACAAAGTTTTACCAACATATCCTTTCCTTGGTCTTTGCTGTGAAGGAGATCAATGAGAATCCAGAAATCTTGTCCAATGTCACTCTTGGCTTCTCTATTCATGATAGCTACTACAATGCAATAATGACCTATCGGACCACCCTGGACCTACTCTTCAGATCAGAGAGATTTGTCCCCAACTATAAATGTGACACCAGGAGAAGTCTCATTTCTATCATAGGAGGGCTCAGCTTTGGAACTTCCTCCTATATCACAGATCTGGTAAAGTTTTACAAGATTCCACAGGTAGGGTTCTTGGGAAGAGAGGCCTGAAAATTCCCCCCTTTTCTTTTTTTCCAAACTGGGCTTATTAAACCATCCTTATTCTCTGGCCACATTACTCAACAATCTGACCAAATTTGTTGGAAAATATGAAGAAAAAGATACTGATGATGATGTATTTTCATAATTTGTGTTTCTTTTAGCTCACTTATGGGTCATTTACCCCACAAGATGTTCATAGCACTGAGATTCCATTCTATTACTCCATGGTTCCAAATGAGTCCTCACAGTACATTGGGATTATCCGACTGCTTCAACATTTTGGGTGGAGATGGGTTGGGCTCCTTGCTATTGATAACAGTCAAGGAGACCATTTTCTGCAAAGTATGGAGTCCCTCTTTTCCCAGCATGGAATCTGCTCTGCTTCTACAGAAAGAATCCCATTTTTAACTTACTGGGACAAGATTTTTGAAATGGTCCAAAAAGGGAGAAATATTTATAAAAACATAATTGATGAGAAGACCAACACCTTTATCATCTGTGGAGAATCTTTGACAATTGCATGGTTAACAGATATAATTTTTTGGCTTGGCCCTATATATGAGCACAGTTCCTTGGGAAAGGTATGGATCATGACTGCCCAGATGGATTATTTATTAACAGGAATGAATAAAAAATGGGATCGGCGGTTCTTCGATGGTGCCATTTGCTTTAAAGTTCACTCAAAAGAAATTCCGGGGTTCAAGGAATTCTTGAAGTTCATAAAACCTCCTTGGATTCAAGGAGATGGATTTTTTCCACTTTTCTGGGAACAAGTATTTGATTGTTCATTACCATCCCCTTCTTTGACCAAACTGGTCAATCCCTTTTGTACTGGAGAGGAGAGGCTAGAGGACATTCCTGGGGCTCTTTTTGAGATAGAGATGTCTGGGCACAGCTATAGTATCTATAATGCTGCCTCTGTATTGGCTCAAGCTTTACATGCTCTCTTCTTACTTCGATCTAATCACAGACATTTTTTGAGGCACAAATTATCAGAATATGAAGATTCACAATCATGGCAGGTGATTTGTGTGCTACAAGTATTTTGTACCATATAATAGCAAAGTTAGGGTGTATGATTCCAGCAGGGAAGTGGCAGCTACTAAATTGGATTTGGACATTTGTCTATTGATGATATTTATTTGCAAACCTTTATTTTCATCCCTGTAATTGTGGGAAATGGAGCATGTAGAGGGGAGCTGATATGATGGACTATAGTGAAATGACAGTTTTCTTGGAAGCAGGGAGCACATTTCAGGAATGGTTTGTGGAGAGAGAAGAGGCAGTACAGCCACAAACTCTGAGGTGACAGAGGAAGAGAGTTAGAATAGCCACACCCTAGAATCTCTCAGGGTATATCTCTCAGGGTATTTAGTATGGGAACATCTTACCTACAGTGTGTAAGCAAATAAAAAAACTTGAATTCTGGCTCAATTTTTCTACATGTAGAATAGAATAGAATAGAATAGAATAGAATAGAATAGAATAGAATAGAATAGAATAGAATAGAATAGAATAGAATAGAATAGAATAGAATAGAATAGAATAGAATAGAATAGAATAGAATAGAATAGAATAGAATAGAATAGAATAGAATAGAATAGAATCCGGAAGGGACCTTGGAGGTCTTCTGGTCCAGCCCCCTGCTCAAGCAGGAGAACCTATACCATTTCAGACTAGTGACTGTCCCGTCTCTTTTTAAAAATCTCCATTGAGGGAGCGCCCATGATTTTTGGAGGGTAGCTGTTCCACTGGTTAATTGTCCTCACTTTTAGGAAGTTCCTCCTTAATTCCAGGTTGCTTTTTCTTTGATCAGTTTCCAACCATTGTTTCTTGTCCTGCCCTCTTGTGCTTTGGGGAATAATTTTACACACTCTTCTTTGTGGCAGCCTCTTAAATACTGGAGTACTGCTATCATGTCGCCCCTTTTTCTTCTTTTCTTTAGATTAGCCAAACCCAAGTCGTGCAACTGTTCTTCATGTTTTAGTCTCCAGGCCTTTGATCATTTTAGTTGCACTTCTCTGAATTTTTCACCAAAATCACAACATATTTTTTTAGTATGGTGACCAAAATTGGTTGCAGTATTCCAGGTGTGGTCCTACTAGGGTTTTATAAAGTAGTACTAATACTTCACGTAATCCTGATCCTATGCCTCTATTTATACAACCCAGGATTGTATTAGCTTTTTTGGCTATTGCTGCACATTGCTGGTTCATAGTCATGTGATCATCCACTAGGACTCCATGGTCCCTCTTACAGTTACTGTTTTTGAGCCAGGTCTCACCTAATCTGCACTTATACCTTTGATTTTTCCTGCCTCAATGAAAACATTTCTTCACATTAAAACTCATTTTGCTGGATAGGGCCCATTGTTCCAGTTTGTCAAGATCTTTTTGAATCTTGAGCTTGTCTTCTGGGGTGTTGGCTTTTATTGCCACTTTAGTGTCATCATTCTCAGGCTTAAGTTCAAAGTAATATCTTTTCTATTTTAGCCCCTGAGCCCAGTAAAGTAAACTTAGGGTGCATGACCCAAAAAGGGAAGAAAAAACTATAAGATGAATTTGAACATTAGTCCATTGATAATTATAATAGTATACCTTCATTTCCATTACTGTAATATGGTTTATTACCTGATCATATTCAGTCATCTTCAGATGAAAGGACTAAGGTTTAAGTGAACTAACATCCAAATCCTGGTTTTCAAATCTTTATGGCTTTTTAGTAATTTTACCTTTTTCTGAAAATACTTGAGGAATGCTGCTTAGCTGAGCCAACTATCTTTCAGCCTTACCATTTCCTTAGGAACCGTATAACTGTGAAAATGTTATGCAATAAAAAATGGGTGGGATGTCAAAAACAAATCTGGAACGTGTTTCTCTAGTTTTTCATATGTCTCTTCCAAGTCAACATGAAGGACTGGGTTCAAAAAGATATGGAAGGCTAAAAGTACACTTTACATTTCATTTGATTATTGTTCAAACTGAAATATCAGATCCTTCTTGTTATCCCCATGTGCAGAGGATAGGAAACAAGTTCTCAAGAGGCCGGAGAAATGGACTTTGCATGTTTTCAGAGTTTCTCACTCAAAAGTATAGTACTACTTTGATAAAAATTGCTCATACATTTCTATTTGTTTATTTACCTGTTTTATTATTCCCAATCATATAGCTCCACCAATTTCTGAAAGGCATGAAATTCAACAATTCTCTTGGAGAAACTTTAACTTTTTATGATCAAAAGAAGATGGAAGGTGGATTTGATATGATAAACATTGTTGTCTTTCCTAATTCCACTTTCCAGAAACGCAAGATTGGAAAAGTGGATCCTGATGCTTTAAAAGGAAAGGAATTAGTCATTAATGAGGATATGATTGTTTGGCATAGATCATTTAACCAGGTATGGTTTCAACAGTGTTTTGTCTGATCATTCAAATATGTATTCATTAAATTGGCATATTTGCTTTTATCCTTCTATCCCTCTATCCTCCCTCTATATTTCTCTAGTTGAATGTAGCTTTATCAAATCCGTATTCCAATCATTGGAAATCCAGATCAGTTGTGCTCACAAAATCAAATCAGAGGCCAATCTGAAATGTACTTAATTGTGTTTGAAATAAATCATCAAATCTAAACAATTTCTTGTTTTACAACCTTTAGATGGGACTTTTCTTTTAATGTAACTGCACATTTCATTTTCAGTGTAACAACAGAATTTTATTCAAAACAATAGATGCTCATCTTCCAACATTTTAATATTGATAAATAGGTGCTTCCCATTTCTCTATGCAATGAACATTGTCTCCCTGGTTATCAAAAGAGGAAGAATGAAGGAAAGAAATTCTGCTGTTATGATTGTGTTGAATGTCCAGAGGGGAAAATCTCTAAAGAGATTGGTAAATTAACAAATCATTCAATTTTGTTGTTATACTGTCTAGTGCTGAACACTTTCTGCTAATTAAATTGTCTGGTTTTTCATGAATAAGTTTTTTTTTTTAGAAACTTAACGGGGTAATGAAATCAAATTCATTAACACATGAAAAATTATAGGTTTTTACAATGGAATTACAAGGGTGGGTCACAATCACAACAGTGTTTGAATTAATTAATTAAACAAATCCTGGAATGATTTATAACCAAGCAAGCATCATAGTAGAGATTCAGAACATTTTCACTGAAGAGAATCTATGTACACTGAAAAAAAGTAATTATTTCAGTTTTTTTAAAAAGATGAGAAATAAGAAACTACAAAAACATGACTGTGCAAATTAAAAACTACATATAAAACAATGACTGTGAAGGTGGAGAGGAAGGAAGGAAGGAAGGAATTCAGAATTGATATCTTTTGATTTTACTATGGAATCCAAAAATCTCAAATGTGCACTAAGTAAATAGGGACACTCTTGAAATATAATAATGAAAACAAGAATTTCTGAAATTTAAGGAAATGAGTGTTTACTTCTTAGGAAGAGTGGACAAACTAATAAAACATATCTCTTAACAATAATGAGAATCTTATAGATGTATTGAGGAATATGATTAAAACACTCCATCCATGCACCTACTTTAAATCGTAATAACTTTTTCCTTTCCAACCAGTCACTTTATTATTTATTTATTTATTTATTTATTTATTTATTTGTTTGTTTGTTTGTTTGCTTATTTATTTATTATTTATCCATCGATCCATCCATCCATCCATCCATCCATCCATCCATCCATCCATCCATCCATCTATCCATTTGTGCACAGTTTAGCTTCTTTGAGAAATACTTATTCATATTTTCTCTACAGTGTGTAGCTCTCTTGGATGTGTAATATATAAGTATTTTATACGTAATGCAGACTGATTCCAATATTCTCTTTAGGGGGTAAACACAAGAAATTAAATTTTAAAAGAAACATAGAAAAAAAAACAAAAATAGTGATATTAAATAAAAAAGGGATATATACTTCTCTTACAGAAACAGAAAATCCCTTTTCCTTTATAATTTCCCCTTCAAATAGATAATTACTAAACTTTCTACAATTTCCTCCTTGAAACATTATCTTACATCTTTCACTTTGAATTTGGTGAAACTATTATACTTATGTGCTATATTTTGAAAAGTGATCAATATGGTTCAATATTCAATAAGTCAATATGGTTTCAAATATGAAAATGATAACGTGAGGTATTCATGAATCTTTATTGGAGCACTCCTATATCATAAGAAATCAAATCAAGATAAAATGGATTTTCATGGAGTTTGTGAAATTTCTTGTGTATAATCAAAGCAATATTTGACTTAATACCACAACACACAAAATATACATAGAGAGATGTTCAAATGCATTTTCATATTGTAGATTCTATCATTTGTACCAAGGACATAAACATCAGGGTGTGGATAAATATGAAAATTAATAATTATCATTCTTATGAATCTGCCTTGCCATTTTTTTCCTTTTAGACACTGTTGCTTGCTTTCAATGTCCGGATGATCAATTTGCAAACCATAAGAAAGATGGATGCATCATGAAAACAATTAGCTTCTTATCTTATGAAGAACCTTTAGGACTCAGTTTAGCCACTGTTGCGACTTTATTTTTCCTCACTACAATATGGGTGTTGGGAATATTTATTAAGCACAAAGACAGTCCTATCGTCAAAGCCAACAACCGGGATCTCACCTACATTCTCCTCATCTCCCTTCTGCTTTGCTTCTTCTGTTCTTTGCTCTTTATTGGACCACCTGGGAGAGTCACCTGTCTCCTCAGACAGTCTGCATTTGGTCTCACCTTCTCATTGTCCATCTCTTGTGTGTTGGCCAAAACCATCCTTGTTTCTCTTGCCTTCAAGGCCACCAAGCCAGGATCTCGGATAAGGACATGGGTGGGGAAAAGATTGGCTGTTTCTATTGTCCTGCTCTGCTCCCTACTCCAAGCAAGCATCTGTCTTGTTTGGTTATCCACCTCTCCCCCATTCCCAGAATTAGACATGCACTCAACAACTGAAGAAATGGTTCTACAATGCAATGAAGGCTCAGTCTTTATGTTTTATTGTGTTCTGAGCTATATGGCTCTCCTTTCACTTGCCAGCTTCATTGTGGCATTCCAGGCTCGTAAACTGCCTGACAGCTTTAATGAAGCCAAGTTCATCACCTTCAGCATGTTGGCTTTCTGCAGTGTGTGGCTCTCCTTTGTTCCAACCTACCTGAGCACCAGAGGAAAAGCCATGGTGGCTGTGGAGATATTCTCTATCTTGTCCTCTAGTGCCGGGCTTCTAGGATGCATTTTTTCCCCAAAATGTTACATTATTGTATTTAGACCTGATTTAAACAACAGGGATCAACTGATAAGAAGACATGTTTAAAAACCTTTTTGGTTATGTTTTTAAGTTGAGAGGAGAAATGTCAAAATCCAATCTTTTAAATACATTCTTATAAGAGGGAAAAGATTGTTTATAATTTTGATTCACTTGTTGCTTTGAAACCTGAATTTATGAAAAATTCTGTCAAAATATGGTTTTTCCCCACAACTTTCAAAGAAAGCTCATAGAACGTAGTGTAGAATACTAATATGTTTTGAGGTAAAGAAGAGAAAACCTGATTTCTATTAGCAATTTTCTTTTTTAAAAGGGAAAATTCAAATATGTGAATTCTACTTTCAGTAGGGTAATAAACACATTTCTTTTATAATGAAGAAAATGGATAAGAATACAATTTTTGCTCTAAGTTTGTTCTTTTTATTTATTATGTTATTAGTTATTATTAGAAAACACACCTTTTTATAACATTAATATATCTATCATCGTGGATAATTATTCCAAGGATTTTACCCCATCTAACTTGACGATTTTCTTTTTGAGTCAGGACAAGATATGAAATTAAGTCATATATGTGGATCTATTAAGAATTTTCTTTTAGTTTTTCTGCTTCCTTTTTACAGGGGTACATGGTCTCCATCTCTTCCTTTTCTTAGTAGTTTTCAGTAGTCTCTTTTAATATCTGATTGAATCACAATTCATCAAATCCAATAGTCAGGTACTTCATATAGAAACTGTGGAAGCTATATATGGAGTTATTATAGATAAAATTTGCATAACAGGAATCTCCCTTATTAAAAAAGAGAAGATCAGATTCCTTTTTATGTCTGAGATGGAATCATTCTCACCCTGTGAGAATATTCTGTAGTATTCAGAATATCCATTCAGTCATCCTGACTCCACCCCGAATGAAGGGATTACAAGGTCATAAAAAGAAAAAAAATCTCATAGGTATGTGGATTTTGTTGTCAACGCTGCTAACATCAGATGTTCTTGCTTTGACAACAGATGGAAATGCAGCCATTTTCCTCTTTTGCTTTAGAGTTAGTTGATGCTGGGAGGGGGAATGTGGATGAGAGTCCAGCTAGTCATAACAATAATAAATGAGCCGTGGCAATCCAAGTTTATTGACTGTTAATTGGAGAAGGGAACTGTGTTTTGCTACTTTGTGCCCAGGGGAGCGGAATTCAGTTTTTGGCTTTAACTATGTAGTGCCGATACTTTGTTTCTCGAATAAAAGATTCTTTAAGGAAAACAATGCCTCAAACTTCTTTTGAAGAGTTTCATCTGTCGGAACCATGACATTAGTACTTGAGAATATGAAAACTTTTATCACAGGAGAATGCATGTAAAAAACGGGATCTCAATAGATGTTACAATTGTAAATACTTTCATGGGCTATATGAGGTAGGAAATATTTCTTCTTTAAAAGAGAAAAAGATTTGAGCGTTGCTCGCACCAGTGGTTCAAAAAGCCTTGGATGAATCAGATTACCTGGATCATTTTTAGTCAGGATTGAGGCTAAGGTATGAAGAGAAACAGTATTGATTGCATTTTTGGATGATGATGATAACAACAACAATAATAATAATAATAATAATAATAATAATAATAATAATAATAATAATAATAATAATAATAATAATAATAATAATAATAATAATAATAATAATAATAATAATAATAATAATAATAATAATAATAATAATAATAATAATAATAATAATAATAATAATAATAATAATAATAATAATAATAATAATAATAATAATAATAATAATAATACAGCACAGCTACAGTTATAACTGAATACCTGGGATGCAAAATCAACAAAGAAGAAAAACAAATGAACAATGCACCACAAAAATTGAAGGTTCGGCTAGAAAATAAGATCAGCAAATTAAGATCACATGCAAGCAAGCTAGAACAGGTGAAAGAAAAGAAGCTGAAGAACGAGAAGACCAAAGAATACCTAATCAAGAAATACCACTTAGAAACAAGGAAGATCAAGGAAGCACTGGACATAATAAAGCAGCAAATAACAGCTATAGTCAGGAAAATCAGTAGATACGAAGCTCAAATTGCAAATTATAGGCAGAACCTCCAATTTCAATCCAATCAGAAACGTTTCTACCAATCCATCAATGGAGAAACTGCAATGAATCAGTCAGTACCTGACAAGGAAGAAACAGTGCAGTTCTGGAAGCAGATATGGGATAACCCAAAGAAATACAACAAGGATGCGGCTTGGTTAAAAGAGGTGGATGCAAATAAAACAAAAGGTGAAATGAAAGAACTAGTAATAACAACAAAAATGGTAGAAAAAAGAGCAAGGAAGATCAAAAATTGGTCAGCACCAGGTGAAGATGAACTGCATGGGTTTTGGTTGAAACATCTAACTGTTCTATACCCATCCATTGCCAAGCAGTTCAACAATATACTACAAGGAGGAGAAATTGAAAAGTGGCTAACAACTGGGAAAACCTACCTAATAATGAAACATCCAGCAAAAGGGGCAACACCAGGCAACTACAGGCCAATTACCTGCTTACCAACAACTTTCAAATTGCTAACTGGTGTGGTAGCTGATGCAGTACAAGAGCATCTAGGTGAAAACAATCTCTTTCCACCTGAGCAGAAAGGAAACTGCCCCAATAGCAGAGGAACAAAAGATCAACTCCTAATAGACAAAATGATCTTGGAAAACTGCAAGAAAAGGAAGACCAACCTGAATGTGGCATGGATTGACTACAAAAAGGCATTTGACTTTCTGCCACATGACTGGATAATCAAGTGCCTAGAAATAACAGGAGTCAGTAGAAACATCAGAAAATTTGTGCAAAGATCGATGGCACAATGGAAGACACAGTTGTAGATCAATGGTGAGAGACTGGGAGAGGTTAACATCAAGAGAGGAATATTTCAAGGAGATTCATTATCACCATTACTATTTGTTTCCTCTGTCAAAAATACTGAATAACTCAGGACATGGCTATCAAACATCAAAAACATCTGCCAAACTATCCCACCTCCTTTACATGGATGATCTGAAGCTGTATGGAAAAACATCATCTGAAATAGAATCGCTGCTCAACACTGTCCGTATATATAGCCAAGATATTGCAGTGGAGTTTGGCTTGGACAAATGTGCCACATTTACTATCAAACAAGGAAAAATAGTGAAAACTGAAGGAATCAAGATGCCCCACGAAAATAACATTAAGAGTCTGGATGAGGAGGATTACTACAAATACTTGGGTATCCTTCAAGCTGACAACATCAAGCACACTGAAGTCAAGAAAAAGATTAGAGGTGAATACATCAAGAGAGTGAAGAAGATTTTAAAGTCCAAACTCAATGGAGGAAATACCATAAAGGCAATCAACACCTGGGCAATTCCAGTCATTAGATACACAGCTGGAATAGTGGACTGGACTCAAGCAGAACTAAAAGCAATGGATAGGAAGACCAGAAAAATAATGACAATGAATCATGCCCTTCATCCACGCATTGACATTGACAGATTTTATCTACCAAGGCAAATAGGTGGGCGTGGAATGCTGCAAGTACATCAGATGGTTGAAGAAGAAAAAATGGCTTTGGAAGAATATCTGAAGGACAGTGATGAAGATGCACTGAAATTAGTATATCAGGAAGGCTTACTGACTACTGGAGAGACCAAACTGGCCTACAAGAAAGACCAAATAAAGAACAGAATAGAGGCATGGGAAGACAAAGCACTACATGGCCAGTACATTAAAACAATAGCTGGGAAAGCAGATAACAACAAGACCTGGCAATGGCTAAGAGCAGGAAAATTGAAGAAAGAGACCGAGGGACTAATTCTGGCTGCACAAGACCAAGCCTTAAGGACAAATGCCTATCAAGTCAAAATTGAGAAGACAGCAACAGACAGTAAGTGCCGCCTATGCAAACACGCTGAAGAAACAGTGGACCACCTGGTAAGCTACTGCAAGAAGATCACACAGACTGACTACAAGCAGCGGCATGACAAAGTAGCAACAATGGTGCATTGGAAGATCTGCAAGAAATATCATTTGCCTGTAAGCAAGAACTGGTGGGATCATAAAATAGAGAAAGTCATAGAAAATGATGAAGTTAAACTGCTCTGGGACTTCAGAATTTAAACAGATAAGCACCTGCAACATAACACCCTGGAGTTAACAATTGTTGATAAGAAAGACAAAAAAGTCTGGATAGTGGACGTGGCAGTGCCTGGAGACAGCAGAATAGGTGAGAAAGAACTGGAGAAGATAACAAAATACAAAGACCTATAAATAGAAATAGAAAGACTGTGGCAAAAGCAAGCAAGGGTAGTACCAATAGTAATAGGCGCCTTGGGTGCAATCCCAAAACAACTGGAGCACCATTTGAACACCATTGGCATTGACAAATTCACCATTAGTCAATTGCAAAAGGCGGCCTTACTAGGAACTGCTTCCATCCTGCAACAATATCTGTAATAACATCAAACATCCACATCTGCCTATCCCAGGTCCTTGGTAAGGACTCAATAGGTAGACAAAATGCCAAATCCAGTCTAAACATCTGGCTGACTGTGCGATGATCAATAATAATAATAATAATAATAATAATAATAATAATAATAATAATAATAATAATAATAATAATAATAATAATAATAATAATAATAATAATAATAATAATAATAATAATAATAATAATAATAACAATAACAACAACAATAACAATAACAACAACAATAATAACAATAATAACAACAACAACGGCAGCAACAACAACAACAGCAACAGCAACAGCAACAACAACAACAACAATAATAATAATAATAATAATAATAATAATAATAATAATAATAATAATAATAATAATAATAATAATAATAATAATAATAATAATAATAATAATAATAATAATAATAATAATAATAATAATAATAATAATAGGTTGCTTCTCTCTTTGGTTAGTTTCCATCCCTTGCTTCTTGTCCCACTTTCAGGTGCTTTGGAGAATAGCTTGACTCCCTCTTTTTTGTGGCAACCCCTGAGATATTGGAACACTACTATCATGTCCCCTCTCGTCCTTCTCTTCATTAAATTAGACATACCCAATTCAAATAACCGTTCCTTGTATGTTTTAGCCTCCAGCCCCCTAATCATCTTTGTTGCTCTTCAGGATGGCCTTCTGGATCAGCTCAGAGGATTGGGGGTGAATGGCATGGTGTTATGCTGGTTTTCCTCCTTTCTTCATTGTCTGTTATGTTTGGTAGAGAGAGAGGAGCATATGTCCTCTCCATTTGGGGATTCATGATGGGATTCCTAAAAACAAGTACCAAGTATCAACTCTACTCAGAACAATTTCCTTGCCCTAATTACAGATCCCTTCCAGATAGATTTTTTTATCAGGTTCTGCAGATTAACCTAATTGATATGTTGTGCTATTCATATGACAATGTAACTAGGCCAACAGATTACAAATGGAACAATGTTCTATTCCCAAGATATCCTTGGAAGTGATGTTAATAATCCTTCATTTGGCTTAAAAGTGGAAAATAACCAAAGTTTTATTATTCCAAGTGTAGCTTTGAGATGAATTTAAGTTTATTTCTGAACTTTACCAATTATTACATCACAAAGAGAAAATAAATTAGGAAATACTAAATTCAGCTACACACACACACATACACACACACATCGTTAACAGTGGGAGACAAAAAGTTGAAGACATAATTATCACCCCATTTAAAGTATTACAATGATAATAATTTTCTCCCTTCATCAAAACTGTAAACAATTCAAGGAGACATTATAGAAAAGAAAAGAAAAATATTAAAAAGGACTGCCATAGAGACTGGAGAGTAGAAGGCAAGAACACATACGTCCTATGATTCCAACTGCCACAAATTAAGTTCTAGTGCTGGAACTCTACATTGTCATTCAGATCTTTTACAATATAATCACTGTTTACAAGAAGAATCAGGGCTAAAGGTTTGTGTTCAGACTTGCTCTTAACAGGAATTTTGAGACTGATGAATGCAGACTAACATGGAAAGCTGCTGATGGTGGAACATCTATACTTAGAGAGCATTTGCTGCCCAAAGGTTAGCCTTCAGTCTTGCTCTTAACAGGAATCTTGAGGCTGGTGAATGCAGTTTAACATGGAAAGCTGCTCCTGGTGGAACATCTATACTGGGCAGTTGTTGCCCAGAATGTTCTTTTTTATCCTATTTCCAGTCTTCAGAGTGAAGTCTCTGCTGTGTCATCTAGGTGAAGCCATACCTATTCCAAATGAATGGTACCAGCCAGGGGACCTTGTCATTGGTGGGATAGTATCTATGGCTAACTACCAATTTAATGAAGTTTCATTTCAGCAGCATCCCTCTCTTGAGTATTTTGGTCATCCAGAGTAAGGATTCTTATCTTTTATCTTTGTGGATCTCTAGATTGCTCCATTTATTAATGAGAATACTTTCTAATAAAAGATAGTTTATAAGAATTTTATAAAGGCATTGCTTGTTTTTAATGCAACAAAATTTTATGTTGGAAAAACCTTAGATTAGCAAATCAATTCTTATCATTCACCTTTGTATCATCTCTAGTTAGAGGAACTGCAATGAATGAAGGGAAAGGTAGATTATTTTCTTTGATTCAATCTGCAACAATGGAAATAATTTAGTTTAGTTGAATGGGAAATAGAGGTCAATTGGTCATTCCCCAATTGTGCATGTGTATAAGGTAAAGCACCTCTCTGGGGTGCCAGGAAAATAATAAGGAAATATTTAATGATACGTGTAAATTCATCCTGTTTTCAGCGTGCTAACAAAGTTTTACCAACATATCCTTTCCTTGGTCTTTGCTGTGAAGAAGATCAATGAGAATCCTAAAATCTTGTACAATGTCACTCTTGGCTTCTCTATTCATGATAGCTACTACAATGCAATAATGACCTATCGGACCACCCTGGACCTACTCTTCAGATCAGAGAGATTTGTCCCCAGCTATAAATGTGACACCAGGAGAAATCTCATTTCTATCATAGGAGGGCTCAGCTTTGGAACTTCCTCCTATATTGCAGACCTTTTAAAGATTTACAAGATTCCACAGGTAGGGTCTTTGGGAAGAGAGGCCTGAAAATTCCCCCATCTTTTCTTTTTTCCAAACTGGGCTTATTAAAACATCCTTGTTCTCTGGCCACATTACTCAGCAATCTGACCAAATTTGTTGGAAAATATGAAGAAAAAGATACTGATGATGATCTATTTCCATAATATGTGTTTCTTTTAGCTCACATATGGGTCATTTACCCCACAAGATGTTCATAACACTGAGATTCCATTCTATTACTCCATGGTTCCAAATGAGTCCTCACAGTACATTGGGATTATCCAACTGCTTCAACATTTTGGGTGGAGATGGGTTGGGCTCCTTGCTATTGATAACAGTCAAGGAGACCTTTTTCTGCAAAGCATGGAGTCCCTCTTTTCCCAGCATGGAATCTGCTCTGCTTCTACAAAAAGAATCCCATTTTTAACCTACTGGGACAAGTTTTTTGAAATGTTCGAAAAATGGAAAAATATTTATAAACACATAATTGATGAGAAGACCAACACCTTTATCATCTGTGGAGAATCTTTGACAATTGCATGGTTAACGGATATAATTTTTTGGCTTGGCCCTGGACATGAGCAGAGTTCCTTGGGAAAGGTATGGATCATGACTGCTCAGATGGATTATTTATTAACAGGAATGAATAAAAATTGGGATCGGCGGTTCTTTGATGGTGCCATTTGCTTTAAAGTTCACTCAAAAGAAAATCCAGGGTTCAAGGAATTCTTGAAGTTCATAAAACCTCCTTGGATTCAAGGAGATGGATTTTTTCCACTTTTCTGGGAACAAGTATTTGATTGTTCATTACCATCCCCTTCTTTGACCAAACTGGTCAATCCCTTTTGTACTGGAGAGGAGAAGCTAGAGGACATTCCTGGGGCTCTTTTTGAGGTAGAGATGTCTGGGCACAGCTACAGTATCTATAATGCTGCCTCTGTATTGGCTCAAGCTTTACATGCTCTCTTCTCACTTCGATCTAATCACAGACATTTTTTGAGGCACCAATTATCAGAATATGAAGATTCACAACCATGGCAGGTGATTTGTGTGCTACAAGTATTTTGTACTAGATAATAGCAAAGTACAAAGTTAGGGTGTATGATTCCAGCAGGGAAGTGGCAGCTACTAAAATGGATTTGAACATTTGTCTATTGATGATTTTTATTTGCATACTTTTATTTTCATCCCTGTAATTTGTGGAAATGGTGCATGTAGAGGGGAGCTGATAGTGAATGGACTATGGTGAAATGGCAGTTTTCTTGGAAGGAGGGAGCACATTTCAGGAATGGTTTGTGGGGAGAGAAGAGGCAGTGCAGCCTAAAAACCCTGAGGTGACAGAGGAAGAGAGTTAGAATAGCCACACCCTAGAATCTCTCAGGGTATATCTCTCAGGGTATTTAGTATGGGAAGATTTTACCTACAGTGTGTAAGTAAATTAAAAACTTGAATTCTGGCTCAATTTCTTCTACATCAATAGAATAGAATAGAATAGAATAGAATAGAATAGAATAGAATAGAATAGAATAGAATAGAATAGAATAGAATAGAATAGAATAGAATAGAATAGAATAGAATAGAATAGAATAGAATAGAATAGAATAGAATAGAATAGAATAGGGGACCTTGGAGGTCTTCTGATCCAGCCCCCTACTCAAGCAGGAGAATCTATACCATTTCAGACAAGTGACTATCCCGTCTCTTCTTAATTGTCCTCACTGTTAGGAAGTTCCTCCTTAATTCCAGATTGCTTCTTTCTTTGATCAGTTTCCACCCATTGTTTCTTGTCCTGACCTCTTGCGCTTTGGAGAATACTTTTACCCACTCTTCTTTCTGGCAGCCACTTAAATACTGGAGTACTGCTAACGTGTCACTCCTGTTTTTTCTTTTCTTTAGACTAGCCAAACACAAGTCCTGCAACTGTTCTTCATGTTTTAGTCTCCAGTCCTTTGATCATTTTAGCTGCATTTCTCTGAAATTTTTCCAAAATCACAACATGTTTTTTGTAGTATGGTGACCAAAATTGGTTGCAGTATTCCAGGTGTGGTCCTACTAGGGTTTTATAAAGCGGTACTAATACTTCATGTGATCCTGATCCTATGCCTCTATTTATACAACCCAGGATTGTATTAGCTTTTTTGGCTGCTGCTGCACATTGCTGGCTTGTAGTCATGTGATCATCCACTAGGACTACAAGATCCCTCTTACAGTTACTGTTTTTGAGCCAGGTCTCACCTAATCTGCACTTATACCTTTGATTTTTCCTGCCTCAGTGAAAACATTTCTTCACATTAAAACTCATTTTGCTGGATAGGGCCCATTGTTCCAGTTTGTCAAGATCTTTTTGAATCCTGAGCTTGTTTTCTGGGGTGTTGGCTATAATTGCCAGTTTAGTGTCATCATTCTCGGGCTTAGGTTCAAAGTAATATGTTTTCTATTTTAGCCCCTGAGCCCAGTAAAGTAAACTTAGAGTGCATGACCCAAAAAGGGAAGAAAAAACTTTAAGATGAATTTGAACATTAGTCCATTGATAACTATAATAGTATACCTTCATTTCCATCACTGTAATATGGTTTATTACCTGATCATCTTCAGTCATCTTCAGATGAAAGGACTAAGGTTTAAGTGAACTAACATCCACATCCTGGTTTTCAAATCTTTATGGCTTTTTAGTAATTTTATCTTTTTCTGAAAATACTTGAGGAATGCTACTTAGCTGAGCCAACTATCTTTCAGCCTTACCATTTCCTTAGGAACCGTATAAATGTGAAAATGTTACGCAATGAAAAATGGGTGGGATTTCAAAAACAAATCTGGAACTTTTTTCTCTAGTTTTTCATATGTCTCTTCCTAGTCAACATGAAGGACTGAGTTCTAAAAGATATGGAAGGCTAGAAGTACACTTTACATTTCATTTGATTATTGTTCAAACTGAAATATCAGATCCTTCTTGTTATCCCCATGTGCAGAGGATAGGAAACACGTTCTCAAGAGGCTGGAGAAATGGACTTTGCATGTTTTCAGAGTTTCTCACTCAAAAGTGTAGTACTACTTTGATAAAAATTGTTCATATATTTCTATTTTTTTATTTACCTGTTTTATTATTCCCAATCATATAGCTCCACCAATTTCTGAAAGGCATGAAATTCAACAATTCTCTTGGAGAAACATTAACTTTTTATGATCAAAAGAAGATGGAAGGTGGATTTGATATCATAAACATTGTTGTCTTTCCCAATTCCACTTTCCAGAAACGCAAGATTGGAAAAGTGGATCCTGATGCTTTAAAAGGAAAGGAATTAGTCATTAATGAGGATATGATTGTTTGGCATAGATCATTTAACCAGGTATGGTTTCAACAGTATTTTGTCTGATCATTCAATTATGGATTCATTAGATTGGCAGGTTTACTTTTATGCTTCTTGGCAACCCATGAAGATAACCAGATTAAGAAATAACTTTTTTTCCTCTTTAATTATTGAAGGCTAAATATATCTGGTATTGTGCACTATATTTATTAGACTTCCCTCATATATTGAAATTAAAGGAGAAAGAAAGAAAAAAAACCATGCTTTTAAGGGACTATATTTCTCTAGTTGAATGAAGCTTTATCAAATCCGTGTCCAAATCAGTGACTAATTGAGTCAATGTTTCTGTTCAATCTGATATTTGAATTAATAAAACTTTAATTAAATTGATATGAGAATTTCAACATAACAAAAATTGGAAATCCAGATCAGTTGTGCTCACAAAATCAAATCAGAGGCTAATCTGAAATGTACTTAATTGTGTTTGAAATAAATCATCAAATCTAAACAATTTCTTGTTTTACAACCTTTAGATGGGACTTTTCTTTTAATGTAACTGCACATTTCATTTTCAGTGTAACAACAGAATTTTCTTAAAAACAATAAATGCTCATCTTCCAACATTTTAATATTGATAAATAGGTGCTTCCCATTTCTCTATGCAATGAACATTGTCTCCCTGGTTATCAAAAGAGGAAGAATGAAGGAAAGAAATTCTGCTGTTATGATTGTGTTGAATGTCCAGAGGGGAAAATCTCTAAAGAGATTGGTAAGTTAACAAATCATTCAATTTTGTTGTTATACTGTCTAGTGCTGAACACTTTCCGCTAATTAAATTGTCTGGTTTTTCATGAATAAGGATTTTTTTTAGAAACTTAATGGGATAATGAAATCAAATCCATTAATACATGAAAAATTATAAGTTCTTACAATGGAATTACAAGGGTTGATCACAATCACAACAGTGTTTGAATTAATTAATTAAACAAATCCTGGAATGATTTATAACCAAGCAAGCATCATAGTAGAGATTCAGAACATAATCATTGAAGAGAATCTATGCACACCGAAAAAATAATTATTTCAGGTTTTTTTTTAAAGAAACCACAAAAACATGATTGTGCAATTTAAAAACTACATATAAAACAATGACTGTGAAGGTGGAGAGGAAGGAAGGAAGGAAGGAAGGAAGGAAGGAAGGAAGGAAGGAAGGAAGGAAGGAAGGAAGGAAGGAAGGAAGGAAGGAAGGAATTCAGAATTGATATCTTTTGATTTTACTATGGACTCCAAAAATCTCAAATGTGCACTAACTAAATAGGGACACTCTTGAAATATAATAATGAAAACAAGAATTTCTGAAATTTAAGGAAATGAGTATTTACTTCTTAGGAAGAGTGGACTAACTAATGAAACATATCGCTTAACAATAATGAGAATCTTATAGATGTAATGAGGAATATGATTAAAACACTCCATCCATGCATCCATCCATCCATTTGTGCACAGTTTTGCTTTTTTCAGAAATAATTATTCATATTTTCTCTACAGTGTGTAGCTCTCTTGGATATGTAGTATCTAAATATTTTATATGTAATGCAGACTGATTCCAATAATCTCTTTAGGGGGTAAACACAAGAAATGAAATTTTAAAAGAAACATAGAAAGAAAACAAAAATAGTGATATTAAATAAAAAAGGGATATATACTTCTCTTACAGAAACAGAAAATCCCTTTTCCTTTATAATTTCCCCTTCAAATATGTAATTACTAACCTTTTTATAATTTCCTCCTTGAAACATTATCTTTCATCGTTCACTTTGAATTTGGTGAAACTATTATACTTATGTGCCATATTTTGAAATGTGATCAAAATGGTTCAATATTCAATAAGTCAATATGGTTTCAAATATGAAAATGATCACTTCAGGTATTTATGAATCTTTATTGGAGCATTCCTTTATTATAAGAAAGTAAATCAAGATAAAATGGATTTTCATGGAGTTTGTGAAATTTCCTTGTGTATAATCAAAGCAATATTTGACTTAATACCACAACACACAAAATATACATAGAGAGATGTTCAAATGCATTTTCATATTGTAGATTCTATCATTTGTACCAAGGACATAAACATCAGGGTGTGGATAAATATGAAAATTAATAATTATCATTCTTATGAATCTGCCTTGCAATTTTTTTCCTTTTAGACACTGTTGCTTGCTTTCAATGTCCGGATGATCAATTTGCAAACCATAAGAAAGATGGATGCATCATGAAAACAATTAGCTTCTTATCTTATGAAGAACCTTTAGGACTCAGTTTAGCCACTGTTGCTACTTTATTTTTCCTCACTACAATATGGGTGTTGGGAATATTTATTAAGCACAAAGACAGTCCTATCGTCAAAGCCAACAACCGGGATCTCACCTACATTCTCCTCATCTCCCTTCTGCTTTGCTTCTTCTGTTCTTTGCTCTTTATTGGACCACCTGGGAGAGTCACCTGTCTCCTCAGACAGTCTGCATTTGGTCTCACCTTCTCATTGTCCATCTCTTGTGTGTTGGCCAAAACCATCCTTGTTTCTCTTGCCTTCAAGGCCACCAAGCCAGGATCTCAGATAAGGACATGGGTGGGGAAAAGACTGGCTGTTTCTATTGTCCTGCTCTGCTCCCTACTCCAAGCAAGCATCTGTCTTGTTTGGTTATCCACCTCTCCCCCATTCCCAGAATTAGACATGCACTCAACAACTGAAGAAATGGTTCTACAATGCAATGAAGGCTCAGTCTTTATGTTTTATTGTGTTCTGAGCTATATGGCTCTCCTTTCACTTGCCAGCTTCATTGTGGCATTCCAGGCTCGTAAGCTGCCTGACAGCTTTAATGAAGCCAAGTTCATCACCTTCAGCATGTTGGCTTTCTGCAGTGTGTGGCTCTCCTTTGTTCCAACCTACCTGAGCACCAGAGGAAAAGCCATGGTGGCTGTGGAGATATTCTCTATCTTGTCCTCTAGTGCCGGGCTTCTAGGATGCATCTTTTCCCCCAAATGTTACATTATTGTATTTAGACCTGATTTAAACAACAGGGATCAACTGATAAGAAGACATGTTTAAAAACCTTTTTGATTATGTTTTTAAGTTGAGAGGAGAAATGTCAAAATCCAATCTTTTAAATATATTCTTATAGCTGTGAAGAGATTGTTTAGTATTTTGATTTACTTGTTGCTTTGAAACCTGAATTTATGAACAATTCTGTCAAATTATGGTTTTTCCCCACAACTTTCAAAGAAGACTCACAGAACATAGTGGGGAATACTAACATGTTTTTAGGTAAACCAGAGAAAACCTGATTTCTATTAGCAATTTTCTTTTTTAAAAGAAATGTGTGAATTCTAGTTTCAGTAGATCAATAAACACATTTCTTTTATAACGAAGAAAGTGGATAAGAATTACAATTTTTGCTCTAAGTTTGTTCTTTTTATTTTTTATGTTATTAGTTATTATAAGAAAACACTCATTTAATAAAATTAATATATCTATCATCGTGAGTAATTATTCCAAGGATTTTACCCCATCTAACTTGACAATTTTCTTTTTGAGTCAGGACAAGATATGAAATTAAGTCACATATATGGATCTATTAAGAATTTTCTTTTAATTTTTGTGCTTCCTTTTTAAAGGGGTACATGCTCTCCATCTCTTCCTTTTCTTAGTAGTTTTCATAGTCTCTTTTAATATATGATTGAATCACAATTCATCAAATCCAATAGTCAGGTACTTCATATGGAAACTGTGGAAGCATTATATGGAGTTATTATAGATAAAAGTTGCATAACAGGAAGCTCCCCTATTAAAAAAGAGAAGATCAGATTCCTTTTTATGTCTGTGATGGAATCATTCTTATTCTATGAGAATATTCTGTAGTATTCAGAATATCCATTCAGTCATCCTGACTCCACCCCGAATGAAGGGATTACAGGGTCATAAAAAGAAAAAAATCACATAGGTATGTGAATTTAGTTGTCAATGCTGCTAATATCGGATGTTCTTGCTTTGACAATAGATGGAAATGCAGCCATTTTCCTATTTTGCTTTAGAGTTAGTTGATGCTGGGAGGGGGAATGTGGATGAGAGTTGATAAAGATTTGGTGGGTTGGAGAGCTGGGCATAAAGCCCGCTCTTCAAGCTATTTGGGGAATGTGATTTATGACTGTTAATTGGAGGAGGGAACTGTGGTTTGCTACTTTTTGCCCAGGAGAGGGGAATTCAGTTTTTGGCTTTAACTATGTAGTGCTGATACCTTGTTTCCCGAATAAAAGATTCTTTAAGGAAAACAATGCCTCAAACTTCTTTTGAAGAGTTTCATCTGTCGGAACCATGACATTAGTACTTGAGAATATGAAAACTTTTATCACAGGAGAATGCATGTAAAAAATGGGATCTCAATAGATGTTACATTTGTAAATACTTTCATGGGCTGTATTAAGTAAAAATATTTCTTCTTTAAAGGAGAAAAAGATTTGAGCGTTGCTCGCACCAGTGGTTCAAAAAGCCTTGGATGAAGCAGATTACCTGGATCATTTTCAGTCAGGATTGTGGCCAAGGTATGGAGAGAAACAGTATTGATTGCATTTTTGAATAATAATAATAGTAGTAGTAGTAGTAGTAGTAGTAGTAGTAGTAGTAGTAGTAGTAGTAGTAGTAGTAATAATAATAATAATAATAATAATAATAATAATAATAATAATAATAATAATAATAATAATAATAATAATAATAATAATAATAATAA
Organism: Azemiops feae; assembly: GCA_023970755.1. Lineage (NCBI taxonomy): Eukaryota > Metazoa > Chordata > Lepidosauria > Squamata > Viperidae > Azemiops > Azemiops feae. The sequence goes on along the minus strand of JALGBA010000667.1, from coordinate 798,200 downwards.
TAATAATAATAATAATAATAATAATAATAATAATAATAATAATAATAATAATAATAGGTTGCTTCTGTCTTTGGTTAGTTTCCATCCGTTGCTTCTTGTCCGACTTTCAGGTGCTTTGGAGAATAGCTTGATTCCCTCTTCTTTGTGACAACCCCTGAGATATTGGAACACTGCTATCATGTCCCCCCTCGTCCTTCTCTTCATTAAACTAGACATACCCAATTCCAGCAACCGTTCCTGATATGTTTTAGCCTCCAGCCTCCTAATCATCTTTGTTGCTCTTCTCTGTACTCTTTCTAGAGTGATCTCTGGCATGGGTGGAATGTCGGTTGTATATCCATTCTTGTCCTATTGGTGGCTTTCAATACCATTGATCATGATGTCCTTCTGGATCAGCTCAGAGGATTGGGGGTGGATGGAATGGTGTTATGCTAGTTTTCCTCCTTTCTTCATAGTCCATTATGGTTGGTAGAGACAGAGGAGCATAGGTCCTCTCCATGTGGGGATTCATGATGAGATTCCTAAAAACAAGTACCAAGTATCAACTCTACTCAGAACAATTTCCTTGCCCTAATTACAGATCCCTTCCAGATATATTTGTATCAGGTTCTGCAGATTAACCTAATCGATATGTTGTGTTATTCATATGACAATGGAACCAGGGCAACAGATTACAAATGGAGCAGTGATCTATTCCCAAAATATCCTGAGAAGTGATGTTAATAATCCTTTATTTGGTTTAAAAGTAGAAAATAACCAAAGTTTTATTATTCAAAGTGTAGCTTTGAGATGAATTAAAGTTTACCTCTGAAGTTTTCCAATTATTACATCACAAAGAGATACTAAATTCAGCTTTATATATATATATATTTGTTTTCATAGATTTTCATGGGTACAGGTATGCAGGTCTTGGCGTATTTGGGTCTTTTCCCGTGTAAGGTTGAGAGTATCTTGGCGACGTTTCGACGAGGTCCCACTCGCCGACAGGACATGAAATTGATTTTGAAGATACCAAATTAATCTCCAAAACTGAACACTTCAACAAGAGAATAATTATGGAAGCCATCGAAATAAAGAAACACCCCCACAACATGAATAAACATGACAATACCTCCCGCCTACCAGACATCTGGAAACTAGCCCTAGTCAACAAACAAGTCCCAACCACGAAAACTGATACCGGACCCAGAACAACACAGGACACCACCACCAATCACCCTCACCAGACTCAAACCCAAACCCATCCCATAGACGAAATGCAACCATCATCCAGATTCCACACCACGGTGGCATCACCAACTGCTGAACCCCCCGCCGACCCCGACACAAACTGACACATGTGATGAACACATGGCCAGACCGCAAACTCGGAGCCAAACCAAAGCCCGTGATGTTACATCACAGCCATCTACTCAGGACATTACATCACAGAACTCAGGAGGTTACATTGCAAAGGCTCAGTATGTTACAACGCAGCCTACCTCCCATGATGTGGCACCACAGGACTCAGAATATCACTACAATAGAGCTCAGAATGTTACCACACAGCCCATTACCCAGGTACAAAAGAGCAATGGGCACACAGCCAGCACCTCAGCCACACAGGATGTTACCAAACAACTGACTAATTTGCTTACATCAATTCCATCTTCCAATCAAGATGTAACAACACAGCCAACCAACCCGCTTACAGCAACAAAGCCAACATGCCACACACCCCCTCCAATATTTATAGAAGGACGGCAGCTCCGATCACGCTTTGCTCGCACAAGCACGAAGCCAAAGACACCAGCCTGAAGATGGTGAGTGGGACCTCGTCGAAACGTCGCCAAGACACTCTCAATCTTACATGGGAAAAGACCCGAATACACCAAGACCTGCAGGTAGGTGGTGGGATCTGTGAAAAAACCACTAGATCCATAATAAAAGCCTCCCCCATCAGCGAAAAGATCCAGGAAAGAATCATTCCCAGAGAAAAATCATCCAGATGCCCTAAGCTCTATGGTCTCCCCAAGATACACAAAGAAGGAACCCCACTTAGATGTTTCGACGAAGTCTCATTCGTCATCTTCAGGCTGGTGTCTCTTCAGCCTCGTGCTTCTAGGAGCAATGTGTGATCGCAGCTGTTTCTTCCTTTTAACTGCCAGTGGGGGTATGAACTGATTGGGTGGGAGCTTGGCTGTGTTCTGATTGGGTGGAGGTGTGTTCTGATTGGTTAGGGGCTTGGCTGTGCTCTGATTGGATGGGGGGTTGGCTGTGCTCTGATTGGATGGGGGTGTGTTCTGTTTGGGTGGGGGCTTTGTTGTGCTCGGATTAGTCTGAGTTGCAGCGGGATTTGAGATGGAGAGCTGCATTGCTGTTGTTTGGCTTCGCGTTCGTGGTCGTGCCATATCATCAAGGTGGGTGTCAGTTTGCTTCATGTATGGATTGGAGGGGTTTGAAATGGCTAATGATGCAGCTGTGGTCTGGTTTCTGGTTTGTGGTCATGCCTCATCATCGGTGTGGGTTTGGGTTTGCTTTTTGCGTGGATGTGTGGTGGTGACATCCTGTGTGGTTTTCGTGAGTGTGGGTCTAGTGTCATTCTTTGTGTTAGGGACTCGTTTGTCAATAAGGGTGGGTTTCCAAATGGCTAGTAGGTGGGAGGTGTCATCTTGTTTATTCATGCTGTGTGGGCGTTTTTCTATCTCGATGGCTTCTCTGATTATTCTGTTGTTAAAGTGTTCAGTTTTGGCGATAGTTCTGATATTTTTAAAGTCAATTTTATGTCCTGTGGCTTTAAGGTGTTGGACCAGGGAAGAAGTTGGTTCCTCTTTTCTGACTGAGTTCTTCTGTTCTTCAATGCGTGCACTTATTCTTCTGTTGGTTTGTCCGATGTATGTGGTGGGGCAGGCGGTGCATGGGATTTCATATACTCCTTGATTTTCTAACTCAATTTTGTCTTTGGGGTTTCTTAGGATGGTGGATATTTTTTGGTTTGTGCAGAATGCTGTCTTGATGTTGTGTTTGTGGAGGATCTTGCTGATTCTGTCTGTGGTGCCTTTTATGTATGGGAGGAGGGCTTTGCCGTTTTCTTGTTCTCTGTCTTGGATTTTAGTGGGGGTTTCTTTTTGGATTAGGTTGGTAATCTTATTTCTTTGGAATCCGTTGGATGTTAGTACGTTAGTGAGAGTGTGTAGTTCGGTTTTTAGGTGTTGTTCGTCAGCTAAGCGTTTTGTTCTCGAGATGAGTGTCTTGGCTATGGAGTTGATCTGTGCTGGGTGGTGGTGTGAGAGTGCATGCAGATAGCGGTTTGTGTGTGTTTTCTTCTGGTAGATGGTGTGTCCTAGGGAGCCATTGGATTTCTTGTAGACTAAGACATCCAGGAAGGGAAGTTGGTTGTTAGCTTCTGTTTCCATGGTGAACTGTATTTTGGGGTGTAGGCTGTTGAGGTGTGTGAGGAAGTTGTCTAGTTTTTCTTTCCCATGTGGCCAGATTATGAAGGTGTCATCTACGTATCTGAGCCAGAGTTTGGGTTTGTGATCCGATTTTTCTAGAGCTTGGGTTTCAAAGTGTTCCATGTAGAGGTTTGCAATGACAGGTGAGAGGGGTGATCCCATGAGTGCTCCTTCTATTTGTTTGTATTTTTGTCCATTGTAGATGAAGTATGTGTTGGATAGGCAATGGTTGGTCAGATCTAGAATGTGCTTGGGGGGGTTATATTTGTTTTGGATAGCTGTCAAGGCTTCTTTGATTGGCACTTGGGTGAAGAGGGAAATGACATCAAAGCTGTCGAGTAGGTTGCTGGGCTGTAGGTTTTGTTTCTTTATGATCTCTATGAATTGGAATGAGTTTTTTACATGTGAGGTGATGGATTCTGCATAGGGCTGTAGTTGTTTGGTGAGAAATTTGGCTAGGTTTTGTAGAGGTGAGCCTATGGAGCTGACTATGGGTCTAAGTGGGGTTCCATCTTTGTGTATCTTGGGGAGACCATAGAGCTTAGGGCATCTGGATGATTTTTCTCTGGGAATGATTCTTTGCTGGATCTCTTCGCTGATGTGGGAGGCTTTTATTTTGGATCTAGTGGTTTTTTCCAGGTAGGTGGTGGGATCTGTGTTTAGGGGTTTGTATGTGGAGTCTTGGAGTAGGTTGGTTGATTTGGTTTGGTAGTCAGATGTGTTCATAACCACCGTGGCGTTGCCCTTGTCTGCTGGTAGGATTATTATGCTGGTGTCTTCTTTCAGGTTAAGTAGTGCTCTCTGTTCCTCTTTGTGTAAGTTGCTTTTGGGTGGCTTGCTGGTGCAGAGGATGTTGGAGATTTCGAGTCTGATTCTGTTAGCGTCGTCGGGGTTGATTTTGGTCAGGCTGGTTTCAACTCCGCATATAATGGTTTCTGTGGGGATGTGTTTGGGAGCGACTGCAAAGTTGAATCCTTTGGAAAGGACATTGGTGTTGGCTTTGGTGAGGATCCTATCTGAGATGTTATGCACTGTTTGTTTCATGTGTGGCTGTGAGGGAGGAGGGGTTTGTTTCTGGCGTTCTTGTAGTCTTCGGAATTTGTTGGTGTGTGTCAGATGGTAGATTTCCTCCCCGTAGAGGTACGATATTTGTTTTCTGAGGTTTTCACGTGTGTTTGTATGTAGGTCTTTGGTAATTCGGGTTTTCTCCCGCGTAAAATTGGAAGTGTCTTGGCGACGTTTCGATGAAGTCTCATTCGTCATCTTCAGGCTGGTGTCTCTTCGGCCTCGTGCTTCTAGGAGCAATGTGTGATCGCAGCTGTTTCTTCCTTTTAACTGCCAGTGGGGGTATGAACTGATTCTACCATATATATATATATATATATATATTCAATAACACAGTCCTCGATCTCCGGGAGAAATATAAACCAGCTGTTTATTGTTAAAAAGTTTAAAACAATAAAAACAACTATTTACAATATTAAAACAACTTAGCTTTCGCTGGTCCTCTGCCAGCGTCCTCAGAGTAAAGTTTTGGGGTGGAAATTACTTTTATAAACCTTGCTAGCCTAACTGCTTACTCATTGACCGTGTGATAGGGCCATCCGTCCTGGCTGACCGTAATTGCCTTAATTGTCCCGCCTCCTCTTTTTTGCACTCCAGTTCTCCAACCTTCCTCCCTCCCATCCTTGTCAATCCCCTCCTTCCTGGCGTTGCCGCCGTTGGCTTGCTTTCCAGCTGCTCCCCCGTACTCGTTCTGGGCCTTACACCCAGATCCGGTGTCTTAGATGCCTTCCCATCATCTAAGACACCGGATCTGGGTGTAAGGCCCAGAACGAGTACGGGGGAGCAGCTGGAAAGCAAGCCAACGGCGGCAACGCCAGGAAGGAGGGGATTGACAAGGATGGGAGGGAGGAAGGTTGGAGAACTGGAGTGCAAAAAAGAGGAGGCGGGACAATTAAGGCAATTACGGTCAGCCAGGACGGATGGCCCTATCACACGGTCAATGAGTAAGCAGTTAGGCTAGCAAGGTTTATAAAAGTAATTTCCACCCCAAAACTTTACTCTGAGGACGCTGGCAGAGGACCAGCGAAAGCTAAGTTGTTTTAATATTGTAAATAGTTGTTTTTATTGTTTTAAACTTTTTAACAATAAACAGCTGGTTTATATTTCTCCCGGAGATCGAGGACTGTGTTATTGAACAGATATGCCCGGGATTCGTATTTTTGCAGTTATCAAAGATATATATATATATATATATATATATATATATGGTAGAAAAAACGACGACCTCCAGGATAAATGTAAAAAACAACTGTTTAATAGCTAAGCTTTCATTGGTCCCCTGCCGACGTCATCAGAGTAAAAAAATCAGAGGTTTGAAAGTCTGCTTATAAAGCTGGCTGTTTCAGTGCTCTGCTCATCGAGCGCGTCACCAGTCTACCCCACCCCGGTCGATCGTATTCTCGTGCCTCAGGACATATTTTATATTCCAGGGCACCATCTACGAGCAGGTGAAGGGCACGCCAATGGGATCCCCAATTTCGGGAATTATTGCAGAGGCTGTCCTGCAACAGCTGGAATCCAAAGTGATGTCCAACTACCAGCCCAAATTCTGGGCCAGATATGTCGATGACACTTTTACCATCACCTCTATCGCATATGCAGGCGCAAAGGTTACCCAGTGGACTTTATCCGACAATACAGCAGACAACAAGCGCCTTGCAATACACAAAATAGACAAACAACTACAGTCTGGACAACATTACCGTATATCAACGGCGTATCAGAGGGGACGGCATGGATATTGGCACCGTATAACATCAACATAGCACATAAGCTGAATCAAACCCTAAGTGCGAAGGTAATGTGCCCTCAAGAGCCATTGCCCAATGAAGAAAGATTGTCGATTGTTTATAGAGTCAAATGCAATGATTGCCACTGTAATTACATCGGGGAGACAACTAAATGACTCAAGACCAGGATCCATGAGCATAAATTGGCCATTAGATGACACGAACACTCACAGGTGTGGACCTATATGGCCAGCAACAACCACTCATTTGATCTTGCAGGAGCAGAGGCCATTGCCCAGGACGCTTCTAAAGGTGGCCGATTAGTCAAAGAGGCCTGGCTATCAAACGAACATTCAATTAACCGCCACATAGACTTACTGCCAGCTTACCAGGCACTAAGAAAATATGAGCAACAACACAAGAACTTATAATGAGTACAAAGAGCGCCACCCATGCATAGGAGGGAGGGGGATAGACAAGATCAAAGTTGTCTGCTCATGCAACAGCAAGGAACTACAACAAGTGCAAGAGAGGAAACATCAGCACAACTCGCTCAGGAGCCAAGTGACAACAGGGTGACATATACGATGGGAGGAACATTACCATATGCAAATACACAACACCTGATGAGAGCCACAAGACGAGATAAACTGGAGGGCAATTTGAAAACAACAATAAGCACCCAGAAACGAGCGGAGCAGGAAGGGGAGGCAATAACAGGAGGAGAGGAGGTGCTGGAAACCAAAAGCATGCAGGGGGATGCGACGCGACTAGAGAAAATGCGATCAACCGGGGCGGGTAGACCGGTGGCGTGATCGATGAGCAGAGCGCTGAAACAGCTGGCTTTATAAGCAGACTTTCAAACCTCTGGTTTTTTTACTCTGATGACGTCGGCAGGGGACTGACGAAAACTTAGCTATTAAACACTTGTTTTTTACATTTATCCTGGAGGTCGTCTTTTTTCTACCATTAATATGAATATACCCGGGATTCGTATTTTTAAAGTAATTAGGAATTATACACACACACACACACACACACAGACATTGTTAACAATGGAAGACAAAAAGTGGAAGACATAATTATCATCCCATTGAAAGTATTACAATGATAATAATTTTCTCCCTTCATCAAAACTGTAAACAATTCAAGGAGACATTATAGAAAAGAAAAAAAAATATTAAAAAGGACTGCCCCATAGAGACTGGAGAGTAGAAGACAAGAACACACAAGTCCTATGATTTCAACTGCCACAAATTAAGTTCTATTGCTGGAACTCTACATTGTCATTAAGACCTTTTACAATATTATCACTGTTTGCAAGAAGAACCAGGGCTAAAGGTTAATCTTCAGCCTTACTCTTAACAGGAATTTTGAGGCTGGTGAATGCAGACTAACATGGAAAGCTGATGCTGGTGGAACATCTATACTTAGAGAGCATTTGCTGCAAGAATGTTCTTTTTTCTCCTATTTCCACTCTTCAGAGTGAAGTCTCTGCTGTGTCATCTAGGTGAACCCATACCTATTCCAAATGAATGGTACCAGCCAGGGGACCTTGTCATTGGTGGGATGTTCTCTATGGCTAACTACCAATTTAATGAAGTTTCATTTCAGCAACATCCCTCTCTTGAGTATTTTGGCCATCCAGAGTAAGAAATTCTTATATTTTGTCTTTGTGGCATCTATAGATTGCTTCATTTATTAATGAGAATACTTTCTAATAAAAGATAGTTTATAAGAATTTTATAAAGGCATTGGTTGTTTTTAATGCAACAAAATTTTATATTGGAAAAATCTTAGATTAGGAAAGCAATTCTTATCATTCACCTTTGTATCATCTCTAGTTAGAGGAATTGCAATGAATGATGGGAAAGGTAGATTATTTTCTTTGATTCAATCTGCAGCAATGGAAATAGTTTACTGTAGTTGAATTGGAAATAGAATTCAATTTGTTTAGATTGCTCCATTTATTAACAACAATGGAAATAGTTTAGTGTAGTTGAATTAGAAATAGAGCTCAATTTGTCACTCTCCAATTGTGCATGTGTATAAGATAAAGCACCTCTCTGGGGTGCCAAGGAAATAATAAGGAAATATTTAATGATACGTGTAAATTCATCCTGTTTTCAGTGTGCTAACAAAGTTTTACCAACATATCCTTTCCTTGGTCTTTGCTGTGAAGGAGATCAATGAGAATTCAGAAATCTTGTCCAATGTCACTCTTGGCTTCTATATTCATGATAGCTACTACAATGCAATAATGACCTATCGGACCACCCTGGACCTGCTATTCAGATCAGAGAGATTTGTCCCCAACTATAAATGTGACACCAGGAGAAATCTCATTTCTATCATAGGAGGGCTCAGCTTTGGAACTTCCTCCTATATCGCAGATCTGGTAAAATGTTACAAGATTCCACAGGTAGGGTCTTTGGGAAGGGAGTCCTGAAAATTCCCCCCTCTTTTCATTTTTCCAAACCGGGCTTATTAAAAAATTGTTATTCTCTGACCATGTTATTCAACAATCTGACCAAATTTGTTAGAAAATATGAAGAAAAACATACTGATGCTGATCGATTTCCATAATATTTGGTTTTTTAGCTCACTTATGGGTCATTTACCCCACAAGATGTTCATAGCACTGAGATTCCATTCTATTACTCCGTGGTTCCAAATGAGTCCTCACAGTACATTGGGATTATCCGACTGCTTCAACATTTTGGGTGGAGATGGGTTGGGCTCCTTGCTATTGATAACAGTCAAGGAGACCTTTTCCTGCAAAGCATGGAGTCCCTCTTTTCCCAGCATGGAATCTGCTCTGCTTCTACAGAAAGAATCCCATTTTTAACCTACTGGGACAAGTTTTTTCAAATGTTCCAAAATGGGAAAAATATTTATAAACACATAATTCATGATAATATCAACACATTTATAATTTGTGGAGAATCTTTGACAATTGCATGGTTAACAAATATAATCTTTTGGCTTGACCCTGGACATGAGCAGAGTTCCTTGGGGAAGGTATGGATCATGACTGCCCAAATGGATTATTTATTAACAGGAATGAATAAAAAATGGGATCGGCGGTTCTTCGATGGTGCCATTTGCTTTAAAGTTCACTCAAAAGAAATTCCGGGCTTCAAGGGATTCTTGAAGTTCATTAAACCTCCTTGGATTCAAGTAGATGGATTTTTTCCACTTTTCTGGGAACAAGTATTTGATTGTTCATTACCATCCCCTTCTTTGACCAAACTGGTCAATCCCTTTTGTACTGGAGAGGAGAGGCTAGAGGACATTCCTGGGGCTCTTTTTGAGGTAGAGATGTCTGGGCACAGCTATAGTATCTATAACGCTGCCTCTGTATTGGCTCAAGCTTTACATGCTTCCTTCTTACGTCAATCTAATCACAGACATTTTTTGAGGCACCAATTATCAGAATATGAAGATTCACAACCATGGCAGGTGATTTGTGTGCTACAAGTATTTTGTACTAGATAATAGCAAAGTACAAAGTTAGGGTGTATGATTCCAACAGGGAAGTGGCAGCTACTAAAATGGATTTGAACATTTGTCGATTGATGATATTTATTTGCATACTTTTATTTTCATCCTTGTAATTTTTGGAAATGGTGCATGTAGAGGGGAGCTGATAGTGAATGGACTATAGTGAAATGGCAGTTTTCTTGGAAGGAGGGAGCACATTTCATGAATGGTTTGTGGGGAGAGAAGAGGCGGTACAGCCTAAAACCCTGAGGTGACAGAGGAAGAGAGTTAGAATAGCCACACCCTAGAATCTCTCAGGGTATATCTCTCAGGGTATTTAGTATGGGAAGATTTTACCTACAGTGTGTAAGTAAATTAAAAACTTGAATTCTGGCTCAATTCTTCTACATCAATAGAATAGAATAGAATAGAATAGAATAGAATAGAATAGAATAGAATAGAATAGAATAGAATAGAATAGAATAGAATAGAATAGAATAGAATAGAATAGAATAGAATAGAATAGAATATGGAAGGGACCTTGGAGGTCTTCTGGTCCAGCCCTATGCTCAAGCAGGAGAATCTACACCATTTCAGAAAAGTGACTTTCCCATCTCTTCTTAATTGTCCTCACTGTTAGGAAGTTCCTCCTTAATTCCAGATTGCTTCTTTCTTTGATCAGTTTCCACCCATTGTTTCTTGTGCTGACCTCTTGCGCTTTGGAGAATACTTTTACCCACTCTTCTTTCTGGCAGCCCCTTAAATACTGGAGTACTGCTAACGTGTCACTCCTGTTTTTTCTTTTCTTTAGACTAGCCAAACCCAGGTCCTGCAACTGTTCTTCTTGTTTTAGTCTCCAGTCCTTTGATCATTTTAGCTGCATTTCTCTGAAATTTGTCCAAAATGTTTTTTGTAGTATGGTGACCAAAATTGGTTGCAGTATTCCAGGTGTGGTCCTACTAGGGTTTTATAAAGTGGTACTAATACATCATGTGATCCTGATCCTATGCCTCTATTTATACAACCCAGGATTGTATTAGCTTTTTTGGCTGCTGCTGCACATTGCTGGCTTGTAGTCATGTGATCATCCACTAGGACTACAAGATCCCTCTTACAGTTACTGTTTTTGAGCCAGGTCTCACCTAATCTGCACTTATACCTTTGATTTTTCCTGCCTCAGTGAAAACATTTCTTCACATTAAAACTCATTTTGCTGGATAGGGCCCATTGTTCCAGTTTGTCAAGATCTTTTTGAATCCTGAGCTTGTTTTCTGGGGTGTTGGCTATAATTGCCAGTTTAGTGTCATCATTCTCGGGCTTAGGTTCAAAGTAATATGTTTTCTATTTTAGCCCCTGAGCCCAGTAAAGTAAACTTAGAGTGCATGACCCAAAAAGGGAAGAAAAAACTTTAAGATGAATTTGAACATTAGTCCATTGATAACTATAATAGTATACCTTCATTTCCATCACTGTAATATGGTTTATTACCTGATCATCTTCAGTCATCTTCAGATGAAAGGACTAAGGTTTAAGTGAACTAACATCCACATCCTGGTTTTCAAATCTTTATGGCTTTTTAGTAATTTTATCTTTTTCTGAAAATACTTGAGGAATGCTACTTAGCTGAGCCAACTATCTTTCAGCCTTACCATTTCCTTAGGAACTGTATAACTGTGAAAATGTTATGCAATGAAAAATGGGTGGGATTTCAAAAACAAATCTGGAACTTTTTTCTCTAGTTTTTCATATGTCTCTTCCTAGTCAACATGAAGGACTGAGTTCTAAAAGATATGGAAGGCTAGAAGTACACTTTACATTTCATTTGATTATTGTTCAAACTGAAATATCAGATCCTTCTTGTTATCCCCATGTGCAGAGGATAGGAAACACGTTCTCAAGAGGCTGGAGAAATGGACTTTGCATGTTTTCAGAGTTTCTCACTCAAAAGTATAGTACTACTTTGATAAAAATTGCTCATACGTTTCTATTTTTTTATTTACCTGTTTTATTATTCCCAATCATATAGCTCCACCAATTTCTGAAAGGCATGAAATTCAACAATTCTCTTGGAGAAACTTTAACTTTTTATGATCAAAAGAAGATGGAAGGTGGATTTGATATCATAAACATTGTTGTCTTTCCCAATTCCACTTTCCAGAGACACAAGATTGGAAAAGTGGATCCTGATGCTTTAAAAGGAAAAGAATTAGTCATTAATGAGGATATGATTGTTTGGCATAGATCATTTAACCAGGTATGGTTTCAACAGTATTCTGTCTGATCATTCAACTATGGATTCATTAGATTGGCAGGTTTACTTTTATGCTTCTTGGCAACCCATGAAGATAACCAGATTAAGAAATAACTTTTTTTCCTCTTTAATTATTGAAGGCTAAATATATCTGTATTGTGCACTATATTTATTAGATTTCCCTCATATATTGAAATGTAAAGGAGAAAGAAAAAAAAACCCATGCTTTTAAGGGACTATATTTCTCTAGTTGAATGTAGCTTTATCAAATCCGTATTCCAATCAGTGACTAATTGACTCAATGTTTCTGGTCAATCTGATGATTTGAATTAATAAAACTTTAATTAAATTGATATGAGAATTTCAACATAACAAAAATTGGAAATCCAGATCAGTTGTGCTCACAAAATCAAATCAGAGGCCAATCTGAAATGTACTTAATTGTGTTTGAAATAAATCATGAAATCTAAACAATTTCTTGTTTTACAACCTTTAGATGGGACTTTTCTTTTAATGTAACTGCACATTTCATTTTCAGTGTAACAACATAATTTTATTCAAAACAATAAATGCTCATCTTCCAACATTTTAATATTGATAAATAGGTGCTTCCCATTTCTCTATGCAATGAACATTGTCTCCCTGGTTATCAAAAGAGGAAGAATGAAGGAAAGAAATTCTGCTGTTATGATTGTGTTGAATGTCCAGAGGGGAAAATCTCTAAAGAGATTGGTAAGTTAACAAATCATTCAATTTTGTTGTTATACTGTCTAGTGTGCTGAACACTTTCTGCTAATTAAATAGTCTGGTTTGTCATGAATAAGGATTTTTTTTTTTAGAAACTTAATGGGATAATGAAATCAAATCCATTAGTACATGAAAAATTATAAGTTCTTACTATGGAATTACAAGGGTTGATCACAATCACAATGTTTCAATTAATCAATTAAACAAATCCTGGAATGATTTATAACCAAGCAAGCATCATAGTAGAGATTCAGAACATTTTCACTGAAGAGAATCTATGCACACAAAAAAAAAGTAATTATTTTAGGTTTTTTTTAAAGATGAGAAATAAGAAACCACAAAAACATGATTGTGCAATTAAAAAACTACATATAAAACAATGGCTGTGAAGGTGGAGAGGAAGGAAGGAATTCAGAATTGATATCTTTTGATTTTACTATGGAATCCAAAAATCTCAAATGTGCACCAACTAAATAGGGACACTCTTGAAATATAATAACGAAAACAAGAATTTCTGAAATTTAAGGAAATAAGTATTTACTTCTTAGGAAGAGTGGACAAATTAATGAAACATATCTCTTAACAATAATGAGAATCTTATAGATGTAATGAGGAATATGATTAAATATGATTAAATATGATTAACCCTACTTTAAATCGTAAAAACTTTTTCCTTTCCAACCAGTCACTTTATTTATTTATTTATTTATTTATTTATTTATTTATTTATTTATTTATTTATTTATTTATTTATTTATTTATTTATTTATTTATTTATTTATTTATTTATTTATTTATTTATTTATTTATTTACTTACTTACTTACTTACTTACTTACTTACTTACTTACATACTTACTAACTTACTTATCTATCTATCTATCTATCTATCTATCTATCTATCTATCTATCTATCTATCTATCTATCTATCTATCTATCTATCTATTTATCCATCCATCCATCCATCCATCCATCCATCCATCCATCCATCCATCCATCCATCCATCCTTATTCAAAGGTAAACTTCAATTCATCTCAAAGCTACACTTTGAATAATAAAACTTTGGTTATTTTCCACTTTGAAACCAAATGAAGGATTATTAACATCACTTCCCAGGATATTTTGGGAATAGAACATTGCTCCATGTGTAATTTGTAGGCCTTGTTACATTGTCATGCAAATAACACAATAGATCGATTAGGTTATTGTGATTCCTCACTAGCCCGTGGATCCGGCAGCCGAGTCTGAGGACTCAGATGAGGAGGAGCCTGAAGTGACAGTGGAGTCTGAGGAAGGTACTGAGGAGCACCAAGCCTCACAGTCAGACGAGGAGCCCATCCCCTCTACTAACGCTCAGGCAGAGACATGGTGTTTTGGGAGACTGAGTTGGGTGACGATGAGGAACAGCTGGGGCCAATCCTGGATGCACAGATGCGCAGACAGGAGAGGCAAGCCAGACAGAGGAAGGCATTTGGGCGGCTCCATAGGCGGCTCCATAGGCAAAGTAAAAGTCACTAAGATGCCACGCCCTGGCTAGACTATAAAGAGGGGAGGTGTGGGAGGTGCTGGTTGCCAAAGGCAACCATTCACGCTGTGGATTTGTGTTTTGTTGATTATGTTGTTTGCCTCCGAAGGCTTGGACATTGAGTGTAAAAATAAAAAGGGGGTTGTTTTTCTTGTGGGTCCTGCCTGGTTCCATGAAGAGGGTTTTTTTCCTCATGAGTAAAACAGTTGAGCAAGTACGCACATAGGCTGGGACAGAACATAGGTTAATCTGCAGAACCTGATACAAATCTATCTGGAGGGGATTTGTAATCAGGTAAGGCAATTGTTTTTAGGAATCCCATCATATATCCATGGGAGAGCTGCTGAGGAGAGGACCTCTACTTCTCTGTCTCTTCCAACCATAATTGACCTTGAAAAAAGGAGGAAAATCAGCATTACATCATGCAACTCACCCTCAATCCTCTGAGCTGATCCAGAGGGACACCATGATCAATCGTATCATGGTGGATATTTTGGGAATAGAACATTGCTCCATTTGTAATCTGTTGGCCTAGTTACATTGCCATATGAATAACACAACATATCGATTAGGTTAATCTGCAGAACCTGACACAAATCTATCTGGAAAAGATCTGTAATCAGGGCAAGGAAATTGTTCTGAGTAGAATTGATACTTGGTATTTGTTTTTAGGAATCCCATCATGAAAACCAGCATCATACCATGTCATCCACGCCCAATCCTCTAAGCTGATCCAGAAGGACATCATGATGAATGGTACTGAAAGCCACCAATAGGTCAAGTAGGACAATAATGGATGTACAACCCACATTCCACCCATGCCAGAGATCACTCTAGAAAGAGTACAGAGAAGAGCAACAACGATGATTAGGGGGCTGGAGGCTAAAACATACAGGGAACAGTTGCTGGAATAGGGTATGTCTAATTT
This sequence comes from Azemiops feae, assembly GCA_023970755.1. Lineage (NCBI taxonomy): Eukaryota > Metazoa > Chordata > Lepidosauria > Squamata > Viperidae > Azemiops > Azemiops feae. The sequence goes on along the minus strand of JALGBA010000667.1, from coordinate 783,036 downwards.
AATGAAGAAAAGGACGATGGGGGACATGATAGTAGTGTTCCAATATCTCAGGGGTTGCCACAAAGAAGAGGGAGTCAAGCTATTCTCCAAAGCACCTAAAAGTGGGACAAGAAGCAATGGATGGAAACTAACCAAGTAGAGAAGCAACCCAGAACTAAGGAGAAACTTCCTGACAGTTAGAACAATTAATCAGTGGAACAACCTGCCTCCAGAAGCTGTGAATGCTCCATTACTGGAAGTTTTTAAGAAGAGATTGGACAGCCATTTGTCAGAAATGGTATAGGGTTTCCTGCCTGAGCATGGGGTTGGACTAGATGACCTCCAAGGACCCTTCCAACTTTATTATTATTATTATTATTATTATTATTATTATTATTATTATTATTATTATTATTATTATTATTATTATTATTATTATTATTATTATTATTGTTGTTGTTGTTGTTGTTGTTGTTGTTGTTGTTGTTGTTGTTGTTGTTGTTGTTGTTGTTGTTGATCATCACACAGTCAGCCAGATGTTCAGACTGGGATAGGCAGATGTGGATGTTTGATGGTATTACAGATATCGTCGCAGGATGGAAGCAGTTCCTAGTAAGGCCGCCTTTTGCAATTGACTAATGGCGAATTTGTCAATGCCAATGCTGTTCAAGTGGTGCTCCAGTTGTTTTGGGATTGCACCCAAGGCGCTTATTACTATTGGTACTCCCCTTGCTTGCTTTTGCCACAGTCTTTCTATTTTTATTTGTATTTTGTTACCTTCTCCAGTTCTTTCTCGTCTTTTCTGCTGTCTCCAGGCACTGCCACGTCCACTATCCAGACTTTTTTATCTTTATTATCTACAATTGTTAAGTCCGGGGTGTTATGTTGCAGGTGCTTGTCTGTTTGAATTCTGAAGTCCCAGAGCAGTTTAATTTTATCATTTTCTATGACTTTCTCTATTTTATGATCCCACCAGTTCTTGCTTACAGGCAAATGATATTTCTTGCAGATCTTCCAATGCATCATAGTTGCTACTTTGTCATGCTGCTGCTTGTAGTCAGTATGTGCGATCTTCTTGTAGCAGCTTACCAGGTGGTCCACTGTTTCTTCAGCTTCTTTGCATAGGCAGCACTTACTGTCTGTTGCTGACTTCTCAATTTTGACTTTGTATGACAGCAACACAGAGTAAGTGGCGCCTATGCAAAGAATTATTATTATTATTATTGTTGTTGTTGTTGTTGTTGTTGTTTTTATTATTATCATCATCATCATTCAAAAATGCAATCAGTACTGCTTCTCTGCATACCTTGGCCTCAATCTTGACTGAAAATGATCCAGGTAATCTGCTTCATCCAAGGCTTTTTGAACCACTGGTGCAATAAACACTTAAATATTTTTTCTCTTTTAAAGAAGAAATATTTTCTTCCTAATACAGCCCATGAAAGTATTTACAATTGTAATATCTATTGAGATCCCATTTTTTACATGCACTCTCCTGTGATAAAAGTTTTAATATTCTCAAGTACTAATGTCATGGTTCCGAGAGATAACAGTCTTCAAAAGAAGTTTGAGGCATTGTTTTCCTTAAAGAATCTTTTATTCGATAAACAAAGTATTGGCACTACATAGTTAAAGCCAAAAACTGAATTCCCCTCCCCTGGGCACAAAGTAGCAAAGCACAATTCCCTCCTCCAATTAACAGTCATAAATCACATTCCCCAATTAGCTTGAAATGCGGGCTTTCTCCCCAGCTCTCCAGCCCGCCAAATCTTTATCAATTCTGGGCACAATAACCTTGGATTCCCACGGCTGAGTTATTATTGTTATGACTAGCTGGACTCTCATCCACATTCCCCCTCCCAGCATCAACTAACTCTAAAGCAAAAGAGGAATATGGCTGCATTTCCATCTGTTGTCAAAGCAAGAACATCTGATGTTAGAAGCATTGACAACTAAATTCACATATGAAGGTGATTTTTTTTCTTTTTATGACCCTGTAATCCCTTCATTCGGGGTAGAGTCAGGACGACTGAATGGATATTCTGAATACTACAGAATATTCTCATAGGGTGAGAATGATTCCATCTCAGAGATAAAAAGGAATCTAATCTTCTCTTTTTTAATAGGGAAGATTCCTGTTATGCAAATTTTATCTATAATAAATCCATATAATGCTTCCACAGTTTCCATATGAAGTACCTGACTATTGGATTTGATGAATTGTGATTCAATCAGATATTAAAAGAGACTACTGAAAACTACTAAGAATAGGAAGAAATGGAGAGTGTGTACCCCTGTAAAAAGGAAGCGGAAAAACTAAAAGAAAATTCCTACTAAATGAAGGAGTGACTTCTTAATAGATCCACATATATGACTTAATTTCATATCTTGTTCTGACTCAAAAAGAAAATTGTCAAGTTAGATGGGGTAAAATCCTTCGAATAATTATTCACGATGATAGATATGTACAAAAGAGATGGTTTGCATCCATCAAAGAAAGGGACTGAGTTACTTGGCAATAAATTCACAGATTTTCTGGAGCAATATTTAAACTAAACAGCGGGGACAGTGAATTAATTGATACAGAACATCCCTGTCCCCGGCAATCTAAAAATTATAGGGCTATCAGTGCATGTAACATAGATGTGTGTCTGGACAAGAATATCAACCATGCTGTCAAGCAAAATCAAGCTTTTAATAGCGTGTGCCACACAAAGTGCACTAACCAAATAGGAGGTAAGAAAATAGGGGAACTCAGGCACCACACAGGTTATGTATAAAGTAAACACAGGGTCAGTCATAAAGGACTCAAATGTCTATACACCAATGCACAGAGTATGAACAGCAAACAGGGTGAACTAGAAATTCAGGTTAATGAGGGCAGATATGATATTGTTGCCATTACGGAAACATGGTGGGATGAAACCCACAAATGGAACACACAGCTAGAGGGATTTAAATTATTTAAAAGAAACAGACCAAATAAAAGAGGAGGTGGAGTTGCTCTATATGTAAGAAATAACTACATCTCTACAGAAATAGAGCACAACAATAATAAAAACAGTCCTGAATGCATTTGGGCCAATATAAAAGGGGAAAAAAATGACATTGCCATAGGTGTATACTATAGGCCACCCAACCATACAGAGGAAATATATGAACTTTTTGCTAGTCAGCTAACTAAGGTATGTAGGAAGCACATCACAATAGTAATGGGGACTTTAACTACCCTGACATCAACTGGGAGACAAACTCTGCACCAAGTGGAAGATCAAACAGATTCCTGACAAACCTAGCAGACAACTTTGTCTCCCAAAAAGTAGAGAAGGGAACTAGGGGATTAGCCATTTTGGATCTAATTCTCACTAACAGAGACAAAATGATAGAAGGTGTTGAAGCCACAAGAACCTTGGGAGGAAGTGATCATGCAATATTGGAATTCAACATTATGGAAGCACAAGCAATAGAACACAGTCAAACTAGAGTCTTGGACTTTAAGAGAGCTAATTTCAATAAACTTAGAGAGGGCTTGGGAAGGATTCCATGGATGAGAATCCTCAAGGGGAAAACAACTCAAGAAGCTTGGGAAATTTTGAAAAGTGAGATAATAAAAGCCCAGTCTAGCACAATACCAACAAAGAGGAAAAATAACAGCTCTCAAAAGAAACCAGCATGGCTGCATAAAGAACTCTCTGGTAAATTGAAAGATAAAAAGGACAAGTATAGAAAGTGGAAAGAGGGGCACATAACTAAGGCAGAATATCAGCAAATAGCCCGAGCCTGCAAAGATGAAGTGAGGAAAGCTAAGGCTCAAAAGGAACTAAGGCTTGTAACCAGTCAAAAATAACAAAAAAAAGCTTCTTTCAACATATAAAAACAAGAAAAAACTGAAGGAAATGATTGGTCCATTAGTGGGTGAAACTGGCAAGAAGATGACAAGCAACAGGGAGAAAGCAGAACTATTTAACTCATTTTTTGCATCTGTCTTTACACAAAGGGAAAAAACAGACCAACCTATCAAAAAATAGTGCCATAAAAAACAGAATAGAAGTTAAGATAGGCAAGAAAATGGTAAGTGAGCACCTGTCCAGTCTAGACGAGTTCAAATCACCAGGACCAGATGGATTACACCCCAAGGTTCTCAAGGAACTGGCAGATGTGATCTCAGAACCACTGAACTATATTTTTCAAAGATCCTGGAGCACTGGGGAACTACCAGAGGACTGGAAAAGAGCTGATGTAGTTCCCATCTTCAAAAAAGGGAAAAAAACGGATCCAGGAAATTACAGACCTATCAGCGTGACCTCAATACCTGGGAAGATTCTGGAAAAGATAATCAAACAACGAATCAGCGAACACCTAGAGACAAACAAAGTCATTGCTAAAAGCCAACATGGGTTTGTCAAAAACAGATCATGCCAGACAAATCTTATTGCATTCTTTGACCATGTGACAAAATTAGTGGTCCAGAGGAATGCTGTGGATATAATTACTTGGATTTCAGTAAGGCATTTGATAAAGTAGATCACAACCTACTACTTGACAAGATAGAAAAATGTGGGTTAGACAGCATCACCACCAGATGGATTCGTTGCTGGCTGACCGGCCATACTCAGTGTGTGGTCCTCAATGGAACCGCATCTACATGGAGAGAAGTGTGTAGTGGGGTGCCCCAGGGCTCTGTTCTGGGCCCAGTGCTCTTCAACATCTTCATCAATGATTTGGACGAGGGGATAGATGGGGAACTCATCAAATTTGCAGATGACACCAAGCTGGCAGGAATAGCCCACAGAAGATAGGCTTAAGATACAGGAGGATTTGGACAGACTTGAACACTGGGCGCTATCTAACAAAATGAAATTCAATGGTGAAAAAAGTAAGGTTCTACATTTAGGCAAGAAAAGCCAAATGTACAGGTATAGTATAGGGGGTACCTTGCTCAACAGTAGTAACTGTGAGAGGGATCGTGGTGTCCTAGTGGACAATCACTTAAATATGAGCCAGCAGTGTGCTGCAGCTGCCAAAAAAGCCAACACAGTGCTAGGCTGCATTAACAGAGGGATAGAATCAAGATCAAATGAAGTATTAATACCACTTTACAATGCCTTGGTAAAGCCACACTTGGAATAGTGCATCCAGTTTTGGTCACCACGATGTAAAAAAGACGTAGAGACTCTAGAAAGAGTACAGAGAAGAGCAACAAAGATGATTAAGGGACTGGAGGCTAAAGGATATAAGGAACGGTTGCTGGAATTGGGTATGTCTAGTTTAATGAAGAGAGGGATGGGGGGGACATAATAGCAGTGTTCCAATATCTCAGGGGCTGCCACAAAGAAGAGGGAGTCAAGCTATTCTCAAAAGCGCCTGAAGGCAGGACAAGAAGCAACGGATGGAAACTAATCAAGGTGAGAAGCAACCTAGAACTAAGGAGAAACTTCCTGACAGTTAGAACAATTAACCAGTGGAACAACCTGCCTCCAGAAGCGGTGAATGCTCTAACACTGGAAGTTTTTAAGAAGAGACTGGACAACCATTTGTCTGAAATGGTATAGGGTTTCCTGCCTGAGCAGGGGGTTGGACTAGATGACCTTCAAGGTACCTTCCAACTTTATTATTATTATTATTATTATTATTATTATTATTATTATTATTATTATTATTATTATTATTATTATTATTATTATTATTATTATTATTATTATTATTATTATTATTATTATTATTATTATTATTATTATTATTATTATTATTATTGATCATCGCACAGTCAGCCAGATGTTCAGACTGGATTTGGCATTTTCGTCTACCTATCGAGTCCTTACCAAGGACCTGGGATAGGCAGATGTGGATGTTTGATAGATATTACAGATATCATTGCAGGATGGAAGCAGTTCCTAGTAAGGCCGCCTTTTGCAATTGACTAATGGTGAATTTGTCAATGCGAATGGTGTTCAAGTGGTGCTCCAGTTGTTTTGGGATTGCACCCAAGGCACCTATTACTATTGGTACTACCGTTGCTTGCCTTTGCCACAGTCTTTCTATTTCTATTTGTAGGTCTTTGTATTTTGTTATCTTCTCCAGTTCTTTCTCGTCTATTCTGCTGTCTCCAGGCACTGCCACATCCACTATCCAGACTTTTTTGTCTTTTTTATTGACAATTGTTAAGCCCGGGGTGTTATGTTGCAGGTGCTTGTCTGTTTGAATTCTGAAGTCACAGAGCAGTTTAACTTTATCATTTTCTATGTCTTTCTCTATTTTATGATCCCACCAGTTCTTGCTTACAGGCAAATGATATTTCTTGCAGATCTTCCAATGCACCATTGTTGCTACTTTGTCATGCTGCTTAGCAACTATGGTGCATTGGAAGATCTGCAAGAAATATCATTTGCTTGTAAGCAAGAACTGGTGGGATCATAAAATAGAGAAAGTCATAGAAAATGATAAATGATAAAGTTAAATTATTGTTATTGTTATTATTATTAATAATAATTTTATTAAAATGTGTGTTTTCTTATAATAACTAATAACATAATAAATAAAAAGAATAAACTTAGAGCAAAAATTGTATTCTTATCCACTTTCTTCATTATAAAGGAAATGTGTTTATTGACCTACTGAAACTAGAATTATTTCAGGTTTTTTTTAAAGATGAAAAATAAGAAACCACAAAAACATGATTGTACAATTTAAAAACTACATATGACTGTGAAGGTGGAGAGGAAGGAAGGAAGGAAGGAAGGAATTCAGAATTGATATCTTTTGATTTTACTATGGAATCAAAACATCTCCAATGTGCACCAAATAAATAGGGACACTCTTGAAATATAACAATGAAAACAAGAATTTCTGAAATTTAAGGAAATATTAAGTGAATATGTCCTTTTTAGGAAGAGTGGACAAACTAATAAGACATATCTCCTAATAATAATAATAACCATCTTATAGACATAATGAGGAATATGAATAAATCAGTCCCTACTTTAAATCTTAATAACTTTCTCTTTCCACTTTATCTATCTATCTATCTATCTATCTATCTATCTATCTATCTATCTATCTATCTATCTATCTATCTATCTATCTATCTATCTATCTATCTATCTATCTATCTATCTATCTATCTATCTATCTATCTATATCTATCTATCTATCTATCTATCTATCTATCTATCTATCTATCTATCTATCTATCTATCTATCTATCTATCTATCTATCTATCTATCTATCTATCTATCTATCTATCTATCTATCTATCTATCTATCTATCTATCTATCTATCTATCTATCTATCTATCTATCTATCTATCTATCTATCTATCTATCTATCTATCTATCTATCTATCTATCTATCTATCTATCTATCTATCCATCTATCCAGCCATCCAGCCATCCAGCCATCCAGCCATCCACTTGTGCAGTTTTGCTTCTTTGAGATATAATTATTCATATTTTCTCTACAGTGTGTAGACTTCGCAACTAACAAGAACAACAAGCATCATAGTAGATTCAGAACATTTTCACTGAAGAGAATCTATGCACACCGAAAAAAGGAATTAATTCAGGGTTTTTTTTAAAGATGAGAAATAAGAAACCACAAAAACATGATTGTGCATTTTAAAAACTACATATAAAACAATGACTGTGAAGATGGATAGGAAGGAAGGAAGGAAATCAGAATTGATATCTTTTGATTTTACTATGGAATCCAAAAATCTCAAATGTGCACTAACTAAATAGGGACACTCTTGAAATATAATAATGAAAACAAGAATTTCTGAAATTTAACGAAATGAGTGTTTACTTCTTAGGAAGAGTGGACAAACTAATAAAACATATCTCTTAACAATAATGAGAATCTTATAGATGTAGTGAGGAATTTGATTAAAACACTCCCTACTTTAAATCGTAATAAATTTTCCTTTCCAACCAGTCACTTTATTATTTATTTATTTATTTATTTATTTATTTATTTATTTATTTATTTATTTATTTATTTATTTATTTATTTATTTATTTATTTATTTATTTATTTATTTATTTATTTATTTATTTATTTATTTATTTATTTATTTATTTATTATCCATCCATCCATCCATCCATCCATCCATCCATCCATCCATCCATCCATCCATCCATCCATCCATCCATCCATCCATCCATCCATCCACCCACAGTTTTGCTTCTTTGAGAAATACTTATTCATATTTTCTCTACAGTGTGTAGCTCTCTTGGATATGTAATATATAAGTATTTTATATGTAATGCAGACTGATTCCAATATTCTCTTTAGGGGGTAAACACAAGAAATTAAATTTTAAAAGAAACATAGAAAGAAAACAAAAATAGTGATATTAAATAAAAAAGGGATATATACTTCTCTTACAGAAACAGAAAATCCCTTTTCCTTTATAATTTCCCCTTCATATAGGTAATTACTAAACTTTCTACAATTTCCTCCTTGAAACATTATCTTTCATCTTTCACTTTGAGTTTGGTGAAACTATTATACTTATATGCTATATTTTGAAATGTGATCAATATGGTTCAATATTCAATAAGTCAATATGGTTTCAAATATGAAAATGATCACTTCAGGTACTCATGAATCTTTATTGGAGCACTCCTTTATCATAAGAAAGCAAATCAAGATAAAATGGATTTTCATGGAGTTTGTGAAATTTCTTGTGTATAATCAAAGCAATATTTGACTTAATACCACAACACACAAAATATACATAGAGAGTTGTTCAAATGCATTTTCATATTGTAGATTCTATCATTTGTACCAAGGACATAAACATCAGGGTGTGGATAAATATGAAAATTAATAATTATCATTTTTATGATTCTGCCTTGCCATTTTTTTCTTTTTAGACACTGTTGCTTGCTTTCAATGTCCGGATGATCAATATGCAAACCATAAGAAAGATGGATGCATCATGAAAACAATTAGCTTCTTATCTTATGAAGAACCTTTAGGACTCAGTTTAGCCACTGTTGCTACTTTATTTTTCCTCACTACAATATGGGTGTTGGGAATATTTATTAAGCACAAAGACAGTCCTATCGTCAAAGCCAACAACCGGGATCTCACCTACATTCTCCTCATCTCCCTTCTGCTTTGCTTCTTCTGTTCTTTGCTCTTTATTGGACCACCTGGGAGAGTCACCTGTCTCCTCAGACAGTCTGCATTTGGTCTCACCTTCTCATTGTCCATCTCTTGTGTGTTGGCCAAAACCATGCTTGTTTCTCTTGCCTTCAAGGCCACCAAGCCAGGATTTCGGATAAGGACATGGGTGTGGAAAAAACTGGCTGTTTCTATTGTCCTTCTCTGCTCTCTGCTCCAAGCAAGCATCTGTCTTGTTTGGTTATCCACCTCTCCCCCATTCCCAGAATTAGACACGCACTCAAGAACTGAAGAAATGGTTCTACAATGCAATGAAGGCTCAGTCTTTATGTTTTATTGTGTTCTCAGCTATATGGCCATTCTTTCACTTGCCAGCTTTATTGTGGCATTCCAGGCTCGTAAACTGCCTGACAGCTTTAATGAAGCCAAGTTCATCACCTTCAGCATGTTGGCTTCCTGCAGTGTGTGGGTCTCCTTTGTTCCAACACATCTGAGCACCAGAGGAAAAGCCATGGTGGCTGTGGAGATATTCTCCATTTTGTCCTCTAGTGCTGGGCTTCTAGGATGCATCTTTTTCCCAAAATGTTACATTATTGTATTTAGGCCTGATCTAAATAACAGGGAACAACTGATACGAAGATATGTTTAAATAACCTTTTCCTTTTTGATTATATGTTTAGGTTGAGAGGATAAATTTCAAAATTCAGTCTTTTAAATGCATTCTTATAAGGGGGAAAGATTGTTTACCATTTTGATTTACTTGTAGCTCCGAGAGTTACAATTTCTAGGAGAAATTATGTCAAATTATGGTTTTCCCCACAACTTTTAAGGAAGGCTCACAGAACATAGTGGTGAATATTGGTATATTTTGAGGAAAACCAGAGAAAACCTCATTTTCTATTAGCAATTTTCTTTTTTAAGGGAAAATCCAAAAGTGTGAATTCTAGTTTCAACCAGATCATGCAAAGTCAATAAATGCATTTCTTTTATAACCAAGTTGGATAAGAATACCATTTTGCTCTAAATTTTTCTTTTTATGTTGCAGTTATTAGTTATTATAAGAAAACACACAGTTTAAGAATAAAAAAGAATTAAAATATCTATCATTGTGAATAATTATTCCAAGGATTTTACCACATCTAACTTGGAAAGTTTCTTTGTGAGTCAGGAGAAGACATGAAATTAAGTCATATATGTGGATCTATTAAGAAGTCACTCCTTCCTTTAGTAGGAATTTTCCTTTAGTTTTTCCCCTTTCTTTTTACAGGGGAACATGCTCTCCATCTCTTCCTTTTCTTAGTAGTTTTCAGTAGTCTCTTTTAATATATGATTGAATCACAATTCATCAAATCCAATAGTCCGGTACCTCATATAGAAACTGTGGAAGCATTATATGGATTTAGTATAGATAAAATTTGCATAACAGGAATCTCATCAATGAAAAAAGAGAAAAACAGATTCCCCTTTATCTCTGAGATGGAATCATTCTCACCCTATGAGAATATTCTGTAGTATTCAGAATATCCATTCAGTCATCCCGACTCCACCCCAAATAAAGGGACTACAGGGTCATAAAAAGAAAAAAAAAATCACACAGGTGTGTGAATTTAGTTCTTGAGAATATTAAAACTTTTATCACAGGAGAATACATGTAAAAATGGGATCTCAATAAATGTTACAATTGTAAATTCAATCATGGGCTGTATTAGGTAGAAACTATTTCTTCTTTAAAGGAGAAAAATGTTTTGTCATAACAAGTTTTATTAGGTTTTTTTGTTTGTTTTACAGCCAAGTGCTTATAACACATCGTGGAGATAGGGCACTCCATAGAACACAACAAAAAATACAGTCATACGTATACAATTTAAACTACTTCTTTAAAGGTTCCCTCTCTATTTTATCAATAAAAAAAGAAGAAAGAAAAAAGAAAAAAAACACACAAAAACAAAAAACAAAAGTTATCAATCATATTTTCCATTACATAAGACATAATAATATAATAATATTATAATAATAATAGTAATAGGACAATAATTATTTCTATCATAAACTAATAATATAACTATTATATCGTAATATTTCTCAACTATATTCTATTTCATATATTCTATCCAATTTTTTTTTATTATTAACAAAATAATTTTTATTGAATACAAAAAAAAAGATTAAAAAACATTGAACATAGTGTGTCATCTTTGACATACATCTTTGTCTAAACATTCCTTATTATACACATACTTTATACATTTCAGATATTCTTCCTCTATTTACATCCCTTCTAATGACCTTCCTTCTTTTTTTCCCCTTCCATTTGTAAAATTTATTCCAGCTTAAATAGTATTCTGTTTCCTCCTGATTTTTTAATTCTTTAGTCATCTTATCCAATTCTGCGCAATACAAAATTTTCCTTATTAATGCATCTCCACTAGGCACTTCATTTGTTTTCCAATTTTGGGCAAACAAAATTCTTGCCGCCGTTATTACATGAATAATTAAGTATATATCATCTTTGTTTATATTTTTTTCTAATATGCCAAGTAGTAGCATCTCTGGTTTATATTGAGTTTTTTGACCCGTCATTTCTGTTATCCAATTCCAAACCCTCTGCCAATAAACCTGTACCTCTTTGCAAGCCCACCAAACATGGAAAAAAAGTACCTTTTTCCCTTTTACACTTCCAACAAAGTGGTGAGTAGCCACTATACATTTTTGCGAGCCTAGCCGGTGGCAGGTGCCATCTAAAGAGCATCTTATAGAGATTTTCCTTATAAGTTGTTGCCAATGTAATTTTGCAATTACGTTCCCAGATTTGCTGCCATTGGTCCATGTTTATAGCGTGCCCCAAATCTATTGCCCAGGTAACCATTGTTTCTTTAACTTGTTCTTCAAATAATTTATATTCTAACATATATTTATATATTTTTTTGATTTGTTTTTTCTCCGGGCCTAATAATATTTTATCAAGCCCCGTATCTTGTCTATTAATTCCCCATTCTTTCTTGTCTTTCACGTATCTTGCTTGTATCTGAAGGTAAGACCACCATTCCAAAGCAATCCCCTGTTGTCTCAACTCTTGCCTTTGCTTTAGATATCCTTCCTCTGACAGGATATCTTTGTATATGATAACCCTATCTTGCCTATAAAGGTTGGGGTATATAACTGCTTCTAATGGTGAGAACCAGCCTGGGAGTTTTGTATAGTATTGACATTTAACTATATTCCAGCTTTTTATTAGTTCTTGCCGGACTTTATGCCTCAGGAAATATTGATGGTTCCTACTTTTATCTGTCCATAGGTGGGCATGCCAGCCCTGCTGGAGATCGTGCCCCTCTAATAGTAAACATCTCTTATTTTCCAATGTTTTTATAAATCAATCCAAGTCCCTAAAAAATCCTCAATTGTTTCAATTTAGTCCACTTAATACATCACTAATTACCATTCAATTCTTGTAAGTAAAAATATCAATAATACTTCACCAGTCTCAATCTCAATCTAACTCCTTTAATTTTAAATTTTCCAGTTTTTCCTATTGCCATTCCAAACCATAATCAAATCCATAATTTAGATCTAATATTGACTCAAACCAGAATCACCTTAAAAATCTCGAAAGTATTGGCTCAATCAACGTCCAAAAGCCCTTTTTACCCATCAGATAAAATTTTAACTCTCATTTTTAAATCTAATTCTAGCTTTCTTTTTGTGCCAGGTAGGTTTCCACAGCAGGGCCTCTAGCTCCTTCCATCTTAGTGACTGGCTAAAGGCCTTTTCCCACCATTGAGTCCAATCATAGTCTTTTTCTCTTTTATCCAGTGTTGTCTGTACTGTCATGTTGTCAACGTTTTTGGTGCCTCGTATTTGGAAGTCCAATCCTGTTGCTTTTAAAGTTATAAATGTTTTAGTTGAGTTCTGCCTTTGATCATCAAAAATCTCCATCATGTGGGATGTGTCCTCTTCCTCTTCAATAGATTCAATAGATTCAATAGATTGTGAATGTATTTCATCCATCTCATTAAGTTGTAGATCTGATTGTGTATCATAGTCAATCAAAAGTTGAGCTTCAATTTTTAATTCTGAGACCTTCTTTTTGCTAAGTGTTCTAATATGTTCTTTAAATTCCATTCTCATTTCCAATTTTTTTCTAATATAAGTCCATAATTAATCTGTCAGTAGGATTCCATCCTCTTTTTTTTTATAGAAGTTCAGCTTAAAAAATAGATTGCAGCATTATAAAATATAGAGTCCAAACAGAAATATATTTTCAAACAAAGATAGAAAAAAGCAAATAGTCAAGTCCAACACAGAACTAAAAGAAGCAGCAAGAGTCCCAAGTAGCAATCAGTTATTATATTGTAATCCAGTCTGGGCATCACGCCAAAATCAGGGAGTGAGAGTTCAACTGGAGAAAGTTATATTGTATCCATCATAGTTTCTGGGCTTCACGCCAAGTCCCAGGTTGCATTGTATCCAAAACAATCTACATGAGTCCGCCCAGAGAGCAGAAAGTTTTTTAGGCAATACTGTTCAGGAGGGAGGGGGGAGAAAAAAGCATTCCACCCCCCCTAAGGGTTTTCACCTAAACTGAAGATAGACAAGCCAAAGGAGAGAGTCACAGTAAGGGGTTTTTTTTTCAGGATGCCCGAATTCCAACTGCTTATATAAACAAAATAAAATAATAAAAAACAATAATAATTATTTTTCCAAAGCCCATTTTCCCCAGTGATCAAACGCTGCTTTCTCAAAATAGGGAAATAGTTCTTAAAGCTGTTAACAGGGAAATAGGTAAATTAACAAGAGGGAAGGAAAGGTCTCACCCGGATCTTCCACGGTGGTTCTTTTTGCTTAGATGTTGCTGTGACTTTCGGCTGGAGCAGCTGAGTGATCGGCCATGTTACTGGCCGATCTTTTCCCCGTTGGCCCAAAAGTGATTTCTCGTGCCCTCGTCTATGGTGGTCGCCCCTCCAGGGCAACTTTCGACCCTGTCCAGGGTCTACCGGCGGGGGGAAACCGGAGGGCAAAGAGAGCAAGTTCTTTGCGCGTCCGCGGGCGCTGCAACCGGAACTGGAAGTCGGAGAAAAATGTTTGAGTGTTGGTTGCACAACTGGTTCAAAAAGCCTTGGATGAAGCAGATTGCCTGGACTGAGGTCAAGGTATGGAGAGAACCAGTATTGATTGCGTTTTTGAATGATCTCTGACATGGGTGGAATGTGGGTTGTACATCCATTCTTGTCCTACTTGACCTCTTGGTGGCTTTCAGTACGATTGATCATGGTGTCCTTCTGGATCAGCTCAGAGGATTGAGGGTGAGTTGCATGATGTAATGCTGATTTTCCTCCTTTTTTCAAGGTCAATTATGGTTGGTAGAGACAGAGAAGTAGAGGTCCTCTCCATGTGGAGGGATGTTCAGCAGCTCTCCCATGGATATATGATGGGATTCCTAAAAACAATTGCCTTACCTGATTACAAATCCCCTCCAGATAGATTTGTATCAGGTTCTGCAGATTAACCTATGTTCTGTCCCAGCCTATGTGCATACTTGCTCAACTGTTTTACTCATGAGGAAAAAAACCCTCTTCATGGAACCAGGCAGGACCCACAAGAAAAACAACCCCCTTTTTATTTTTACACACCTGACTCAATGTCCAAGCCTTCGGAGGCAAACAACATAATCAACAAAACACAAATCCACAGCGTGAACGGTTGCCTTTGGCAACCAGCACCTCCCACACCTCCCCTCTTTATAGTCTAGCCAGGGCGTGGCATCTTAGTGACTTTTACTTTGCCTATGGAGCCGCCCAAATGCCTTCCTCTGTCTGGCTTGCCTCTCCTCTCTGCGCATCTGTGCATCCAGGATTGGCCCCAGCTGTTCCTCATCGTCGCCCAACTCAGTCTCCCAAAACACCGTGTCTCTGCCTGAGCGTTAGTAGAGGGGATGGGCTCCTCGTCTGACTGTGAGGCTTGGTGCTCCTCAGTACCTTCCTCAGACTCCACTGTCACTTCAGGCTCCTCCTCATCTGAGTCCTCAGACTCGGCTGCCGGATCCACGGGCTAGCGAGGAATCACAATAACCTAATCGATCTATTGTGTTATTTGCATGACAATGTAACAAGGCCTACAAATTACACATGGAGCAATGTTCTATTCCCAAAATATCCTGGGAAGTAATAATCCTTCATTTGGTTTAAAAGTGGAAAATAACCAAAGTTTTATTATTCAAAGTATAGCTTTGAGATGAATTGAAGTTTACCTCTGAAGTTTTCCAATTATTACATCACAAAGAGAAAATAAATTAGGAAATACTAAATTCAGACACACACACACACACACACATATATACACATATTTGTTTTCTGAGGTTTTCACGGGTGTTTGTATGTAGGTCTTTGGTAATTCGGGTTTTCTCCCGCGTAAAATTGGAAGTGTCTTGGCGACGTTTCGACGAAGTCTCATTCGTCATCTTCAGGCTGGTGTCTTCGGCCTCGTGCTTCTAGGAGCAATGTGTGATCGCAGCTGTTTCTTCCTTTTAACTGCCAGTGGGGGTATGAACTGATTGGGTGGGAGCTTGGCTGTGTTCTGATTGGGTGGAGGTGTGTTCTGATTGGTTAGGGGCTTGGCTGTGCTCTGATTGGATGGGGGGTTGGCTGTGCTCTGATTGGATGGGTGTGTGTTCTGTTTGGGTGGGGGCTTTGTTGTGCTCGGATTAGTCTGAGTTGCAGGGGATTTGAGATGGAGAGCTGCATTGCTGTTGTTTGGCTTCGCGTTCGTGGTCATGCCATATCATCAAGGTGGGTGTCAGTTTGCTTCATGTATGGATTGGAGGGGTTTGAAATGGCTAATGATGCAGCTGTGGTCTGGTTTCTGGTTTGTGGTCGTACCTCATCATCGGTGTGGGTTTGGGTTTGCTTTTTGCGTGGATGTGTGGTGGTGACATCCTGTGTGGTTTTCGTGAGTGTGGGTCTAGTGTCATTCTTTGTGTTAGGGACTCATTTGTCAATAAGGGTGGGTTTCCAAATGGCTGGTAGGCGGGAGGTATCATCTCGTTTATTCATGCTGTGTGGGCATTTTTCTATCTCGATGGCTTCTCTGATTATTCTGTTGTTAAAGTGTTCAGTTTTGGTGATCGTTCTGGTATTTTTAAAGTCACTTTTATGTCCTGTGGCTTTAAGGTGTTGGACCAGGGAAGAAGTTGGTTCCTCTTTTCTGACTGAGTTCTTCTGTTCTTCAATGCGTGCACTTATTCTTCTGTTGGTTTGTCCGATGTATGTGGTGGGGCAGGTGGTGCATGGGATTTCATATACTCCTTGATTTTCTAACTCAATTTTGTCTTTGGGGTTTCTTAGGATGGTGGATATTTTTGGGTTTGTGCAGAATGCTGTCTTGATGTTGTGTTTGTGGAGGATCTTGCTGATTCTGTCTGTGGTGCCTTTTATGTATGGGAGGAGGGCTTTGCCGTTTTCTTGTTCTCTGTCTTGGATTTTAGTGGGGGTTTCTTTTTGGATTAGGTTGGTAATCTTATTTCTTTGGAATCCGTTGGATGTTAGTACGTTAGTGAGAGTGTGTAGTTCGGTTTTTAGGTGTTGTTCGTCAGCTAAGCATTTTGTTCTCGAGATGAGTGTCTTGGCTACGGAGTTGATCTGTGCTGGGTGGTGGTGTGAGAGTGCGTGCAGATAGCGGTTTGTGTGTGTTTTCTTCTGGTAGATGGTGTGTCCTAGGGAGCCATTGGATTTCTTGTAGACTAAGACATCCAGGAAGGGAAGTTGGTTGTTAGCTTCTGTTTCCATGGTGAACTGTATTTTGGGGTGTAGACTGTTGAGGTGTGTGAGGAAGTTATCTAGTTTTTCTTTCCCATGTGGCCAGATTATGAAGGTGTCGTCTACGTATTTGAGCCAGAGTTTGGGTTTGTGATCCGATTTTTCTAGAGCTTGGGTTTCAAAGTGTTCCATGTAGAGGTTTGCAATGACAGGTGAGAGGGGTGATCCCATGGGTGCTCCTTCTATTTGTTTGTATTTTTGTCCGTTGTAGATGAAGTATGTGTTGGATAGGCAATGGTTGGTCAGATCTAGGATGTGCTTGGGGGGTTATATTTGTTTTGGATAGCTGTCAAGGCTTCTTTGATTGGCACTTGGGTGAAGAGGGAAATGACATCAAAGCTCACGAGTAGGTCGCTGGGCTGTAAGTTTTGTTTCTTTATGATCTCTATGAATTGGAATGAGTTTTTTACGTGTGAGGTGATGGATTCTGCATAGGGCTGTAGTTGTTTGGCGAGAAATTTGGCTAGGTTTTGTAGAGGTGAGCCTATGGAGCTGACTATGGGTCTAAGTGGGGTTCCATCTTTGTGTATCTTGGGGAGACCATAGAGCTTAGGGCATCTGGATGATTTTTCTCTGGGAATGATTCTTTGCTGGATCTCTTCGCTGATGGGGGAGGCTTTTATTTTGGATCTAGTGGTTTTTTCCAGGTAGGTGGTGGGATCTGTGTTTAGGGGTTTGTATGTGGAGTCTTGGAGTAGGTTGGTTAATTTGGTTTGGTAGTCAGATGTGTTCATAACCACCGTGGCGTTGCCCTTGTCTGCTGGTAGGATTATTATGCTGTTGTCTTCTTTCAGGTTAAGTAGTGCTGTCTGTTCCTCTTTGTGTAAGTTGCTTTTGGGTGGCTTGCTGGTGCAGAGGATGTTGGAGATTTCGAGTCTGATTCTGTTAGCGTCATCGGGGTTGATTTTGGTCAGGCTGGTTTCAACTCCGCATATAATGGTTTCTGTGGGGATGTGTTTGGGAGCGACTGCAAAGTTGAATCCTTTGGAAAGGAAACTGGTGTTGGCTTTGGTGAGGATCCTATCTGAGATGTTATGCACTGTTTGTTTCATGTGTGGCTGTGAGGGAGGAGGGGTTTGTTTCTGGCGTTCTTGTAGTCTTCGGAATTTGTTGGTGTGTGTGTCTGTCTTGAGGGTGTTCTGTGTTTCGGCTCTCCAGACGGCAAGTTGTTTGGATTTGTCCCAAAGTGCGGGGTGGATCTTGTTGCTGAGTTTGAGGTGAAGTGTGAGGAGATCTTTGTTGATTCGGTCTAGGAGGAATCTTTTTGTGTGAAGTTCACTTCTTAAAAACTTCTAGTGTTGGAGCATTCACAGTTTCTGGAGGCAGATTGTTCCACTGATAAATTGTTCTAACTGTCAGAAAATTTCTCCTTAGTTCTAGGTTGCTTCTCTCTTTGGTTAGTTTCCATCCATTGCTTCTTGTCCAGTGTCTCTCTCTCTCTCTGTGTTTGTGTGTGTGTGTTTATTGGTATATATATGTATATATACACAATAATGGAAGACAAAATGCTGAAGTTATAATTATCTCCCAACTGAAATTATTCCAATGATAATAATTTTCTCCCTTCGTCAAAACTGTAAACAATTCAAGAAGACATTATAGAAAAGAAAAAAAATATTAAGAAGGACTGCCCCATAGAGACTGGGGAGCAGAAGACAAGAACACATAAGTCCTATGATTTCAACTGCCACAAATTAAGTTCTGTTAGTGGAACTCTACATTGTCATTCAGACCTTTTCAATATTATCACTGTTTGCCAGAAGAATCGGGGTTAAAAGTTAGTCTTCAGCCTTGCTCTAAATAGGAATTTTGAGGCTGGTGAATGCAGATTAACATGGAAAGCTACTGCTGGTGGAACATCTGTACTTAGAGAGCATTTGCTGCCCAAATGTTCTTTTTTCTCCTTTTTCCACTCTTCAGAGTGAAGTCTTTGTCATGTCATCTAGGTAAACCCATACCTGTTCCAAATGAATGGTACCAGCAAGGGGACCTTGTCATTGGTGGGATGGTCTCTATGGCTAACTACCAATTTAATGAAGTTTCATTTCAGCAGCATCCCTCTCAGGAGTATTTTGGCAATCCAGAGTAAGCAATTCTTATTTTTTATCTTTGTGGCATTCTAGATTGTTTCATTTATTAAGAAACTTTTGTAACGTGCCTAAAACAATATACTTTCTCATGTTTGTTTAAACCTCTAGATCAATATTTTCAGTGGAATGTGACCAGATGCCATCCTATATCTCATTTGGAGATAACAATAGCAATAGCACTTATATGCTGCTTCACAGTGCTTTACAGCCCTCTATAAGTGGTTTATAAAGTCAATATATTGCCCTCAACAATCTGGGTCCTCATTTTACTAACCTTGGAAGGATGGAAGGCTGAGTCAACCTTGAGCTGGTCAGGATCAAATTGCTGGCAGTTGGCAGAATTAGCCTGAAATATTGCCACTGTGACACCGTGGCTCATTGTCTTAATGTATAGGAGATCTTAATGTGTAGGAGAAATTGGCTACCCATTGATTCATTCTGCTACAATGAAATCATAAGAATTAGTTCAATGCAGCTGAGTTGGCAATAGAGTTGAAATGGCTGTTCTTCAATTGTGCTTGTATATTGAGTGAAGCACCTCTGTGAAGCTGCAGGAAAATGTCTAGAATTAGAAATATTTAATGAGACATATAAATTGTCCTGTTTTCAGTGTGTTAACAAAATTCTACCAGCATGTCCTTTCCTTGGTCTTTGCCGTGAAGGAGATCAATGAGAATTCAGAAATTTTGTCCAATGTCACTCTTGGCTTCCATATTCATGACAGCTACTACAATGCAATGATGACCTATTGGACCACCCTAGACCTCCTGTTCAGGTCACGGAAATTTGTTCCCAACTACAAGTGTGACACCAGGAAAAATCTCATTTCTATCATTGGGGGACTCAGCTCTGAAACTTCCTCCTATATTGCAGACCTTATACAGTTTTACAAGATTCCACAGGTAGGATCTTTGAGAACAGAGGCATGAAAATTCCCCCCTCCTTTATTTTTCCAAATGAGGGCGGTGAAAAAAATGATTATACTCTGAACAATGCCCACATATCTCACAATCTGACCATATTTGTCAAGAAATATTAGTTTCCCAAATAGGAAAAGAGTAGTTGTTATTGTTGTTGTTGATGATAATGAAGATGATGACATATTACTATAATATGTGTTTATTTTCTTTTAGCTCACATACGGTTCATTTGCCCCAAAGGATATTCATAGTGCCAAGATTCCCTTCTATTACTCCATGGTTCCAAATGAGGCCTCACAGTACATTGGGATTATCCGATTGCTTCAACATTTTGGGTGGAGATGGGTTGGTCTCTTTGCTATTGATAATAGGCATGGAGAATATTTTCTGCAGATCATGGACTTTCTCTTTTCCCAGCATGGAATCTGTTCTGCTTGTACACAAAGAATTCCATATTTAACCCACTGGGACAATTTATCTGAAATGTTCCTTATAGGGGAAAATATTTATAAGCGCATAACTGATGAGAAGATCAATACCTTTATTGTCTGTGGAGAATCTTTGACAATTGCATGGATCATTAATACTATATTCACGTTTGATCCTAGAGATGGGCAGAGTTCCTTGGGAAAGGTGTGGATCATGACTGCCCAGATTGTTTATTTATTAACAGGCATGCAAACAAGATGGGATCGGCAGGTTTTGGACGGTGCCATTTTTTTCACAATTCACTCCAAAGACATTCCAGGGTTCAAGGAATTCCTGAAGTCCATAAAACCTCCTTGGATTCAAGAAGATAGATTTTTTCCACTTTTCTGGGAACAAGTATTTGACTGTACATTGCCAGCTCATATCTTGACTCCTCTGGACAGTGATACGTGTACTGGAAAGGAGAGGATGAAGGATATTCCTGGAGCTCTTTTTGAATTGCAACTGTCTGGGCACAGCTATAGTATCTATAATGCAGTCTATGTATTGGCTCAAGCTTTACATGCTCTCTTCTTATTTCAATCTAACCACAGGCATTTTTTGAGGCATAAATTATCAGAATATGAAAATTCACAAGCATGGCAGGTGATTTGTGCATTACGAGTGCTTTGTCCTAAAGCACAAAGTTAGTGTGCATGATTCAAGCAGGGAAGAAGCAAATATTGAAATATTGTCCATTGATAATATTTATTTGTATATCTTTATTTTCATGGCTGTAATTCTGAAAAATGTTGCCTGCAGAAGCGGAGCTAGTGTGATTCACTGCAGTGAACAGGCAAATTCCTCTAAAACATTTGCAGAAATGAGGCAGCTTAGTGAACAGGCAAATTCCCCTGGAGAAAGTTGGGGGAGACATGAAGCAGCATAGCCTAGAGACTGAGAAAAGACAGAAGAGAGTTAGAATACCCCTGAATTTTTCAGGGCATATCTATTAGGATGAGAGTAGTAAGGGTTCATTGTGGAAAGATTCTGTCTATTGTGTGTAAGCAAATAAAAAACTGAATTCAGGTTGAATTTTTCTATGTCGTTCTTGGTTTTAGGTTCACAGTAACATATTTTCCATTTTATTCCCTGGATGTCTTCCGGATGCAAGGATTAAAGCATGGAGCCAGAAAGTGGTCCCCAACATTTCTGCCTCCATGGATTGATAGTGGTGGCAGTGGTGGCAGTGGCAGCAGGGGGTGGTGGTTTCATTTATGCAACTCAGATCCCACCAAGTGCAGGTGAAGCTTTGTGCACTCACCCACCACTTGTGTGGTCTGATTCCCAACAGGTTGCAGACCAGTACTGGTCCAAGGCTGTGGACCCCTGAACTAAGATCCAGGTCCTGGTTTTCAAAGCCCTATAGCTATTCAGGAATTTCACCTATTAATGAAGATATTAGATGAATGCTCCTTAGCCTAGTCAGCTTTCCTTCAATCCTAGACAGTCACTTGTCTGAAATGGTATAGGTTCTCCTGCTTGAGCAGGGGGCTGGACTAGAAGACCTCCAAGGCCCCTTCCTATTCTATTCTGTTCTGTTCTGTTCTGTTCTGTTCTATTCTATTCTTAGCAACCTTATATCTATGAGAATAACATGAAATGAAAAATAGGTGGGAAAGGTGGAGCAGGTATGAAAATTGTTTTTTTCTAGTTTTTTATATGCCTCTTCCTGGGACTGGGATCAAGAGGGGGTGCTAGGCTAGAATCAATTTTACCTTTCGTTTGACTATTCCTCAAACTGAAAGACTGAATCCTTCTTATTTCAAGAGGTTGGACAAATAGATTTTTCGTGTTCTCAGAGTTTCTCCCTTAAAAGCATAGCACAACTATGATTAAATTACTCATACCTTTCTATTCTTTATTTCCCTATTCCCAATAATCTAGCTCCACCAATTTCTTAGAAGCTGGAAATTTAATAATTCTCTTGGAGAGGCCTTGACTTTTTATGATCAAAAGAAGATGGAGGGTGGATTTGATATCATAAACATAGTTGTCTTTCCCAATTCAACTTACCAGAGAGTAAAGGTTGGAACAGTGAACCCTGATGCTCTTAAAGAAAAGGAATTAGACATAAATGAGGAGATGATAGTTTGGCACAGATCATTTAACCAGGTATGGTTACAAGGAGACTTTATATGACTATTCTAACATGGGTTCATTAGGTTGAGATATTAGCTTCCAGGCAATCTGTGAAAATCAAGAATAACATTCTTTCAACTTTTACTGTAAAAAGCTAAGACAGATATATTTTGCATAATATTTATTACACCTCCATGAAAAACTGAAAGAAAAATGTGAAAGAAAAAGACATGCATTTAAGCAACTATATTTCCTTGTTTCAGTGAAGCTTCATCAGAGATGTGATTTAAAGGGAATTTGATTGACTCATTTTTTTCTCGTTGAATAAATTGAACTAATGAAATATTGCGTATTGAGATCCTGATATGAATCTAATTGAAAAATCTGGAAAGCCAGATCAGATATGCTCACAAATTCAAATTAAAGTTCCAGTTGAAATGGTCCTAACTATATTTTCAAATAAATATATTTTTTATTCTTTTGTACAGCTTTTTGTTAATATATTTCTTTTAATATAGTAGAACATTTTATTTTCAGTGTAATAACTATTTTGTCTTCAAAACAATACATCTTCATCTTCCAACATTTAATATTGGTAATTAGGTCCTTCCTATTTCTCTGTGCAATGACTATTGTCACCCTGGGTATCAGAAAAGGAAGAATGAAGGGAAAAAATTCTGCTGCTATGATTGTGTTCCGTGTCCAAAAGGGAAAATCTCTAAAGAGATGGGTACGTTAACAAACACCTCTGATTTTCTTGTTATAGAGATGAACTTGAAATTTCAGACAGACTTCCATAGAAATCAAGTACACTGTATAGGCATACAGGCATACCAAACAACTAGACACAAAGACAATTTTTCCCCATGCCATCACTCTGCTAAACGACTAATTCCCACAATAAAGTCTTATTCCTTAGAATATCTAACAATGTAGTAGGGCTGTATTACTATTATCCTTCCCATCTTTCCTATTACCTATTCCTTTAGCATCTTATGACTATCATTTTGTGTTGTATCTTATCATTTATGATGACTGTATTTTATGATTAGGATCATGATTTATCACTTGTTGCTTGTATGCACACTGAGAGCTTATGCACTGGAGACAAATTCCTTGTGTGTGTCCAATCACACCTGCCCAATAAAGAATTCTATATAAAGAATTCTATATCTTAGTTAGAGTCTGTGTTCTGTTGAATGCTTTCAGCTAATCTGTTTTTTGTTTAGGTTGTACATTTATTTGGAAGTGGAATGGGGAAATGAAGAAACCAAATTCATTAATTCATTGAAAATTATATTATTCTGAGCATGGAATTAATTCTCTGTCTCATGAACCTGTATTGACATAAGGCTATTCTTTTCTTCTTAGATGTTCTTACTTATCCCAAAGGTGCTTTTTCAAGAGGCAACTGGACTTTGTGTTTCCTTGAAGATGTTTTGCTTCTCATCCAAGAAGCTTCTTCAGTTCTGACTGTCTTGAACTCTTGAAAAAGCACTTTTGGGACAACCATGACCTCGATGACCGAGAATCTCTATAGACACATTTTTACTTTCAATGCTCTGAAAATCAATATGCAAATCATGACAAAGATGAATGCATCGTGAAAAAAAATCTTCTTGCCTTATGAAGAACATTTAGGAATCAGTTTAGCCACTGTTGTTACTCTACATTTATTCATTACAACATGGGTGTTTATTTTTTTTTAATTTCAGATATGGTAGCTTGCTTCCAATGTCCAGAAGATAAGTACGCAAACCAAGAAAGAAATGGATGCCTCCTAAAAAGGAGAAACTTTCTGTCTTATGAAGAACCTTTAGGGTATAGTTTAGCTTGTCTTGCTGCTGTGTTTTCCCTCATTACAGGATGGGTGCTGGGAACTTTTATTAAGCACAGAAACAGTCCTATTGTCAAAGCCAACAACCGGGATCTCACCTACACTCTCCTGATCTCCCTTCTGTTCTGCTTTCTCTGCTCTTTTCTCTTTATTGGACCACCTGGGAGAGTCACCTGTCTCCTCAGACAGTCTGCATTTGGTCTCATCTTCTCAGTGTCCATCTCTTGTGTGTTGGCCAAAACGATACTTGTTTCTCTTGCCTTCAAGGCCACCAAACCAGGATCTCGGATGAGGACATGGGTGGGGAAAAGTCTGGCTGTTTCTATTGTCCTTCTCTGCTCTCTATTCCAAGCAAGCATCTGTATTGTGTGGTTGTCTACCTCTCCCCCATTTCCAGAGTTAGATAGGCACTCAACAACTGAAGAAATGATTCTACAATGCAATGAAGGGTCAGTTGTTATGTTTTATTGTGTCCTGAGCTATATGGCTCTCCTTTCATTTACCAGCTTCATTGTGGCTTTCCAGGCTCGTAAACTTCCTGACAGTTTTAATGAAGCCAAGTTCATCACTTTCAGCATGTTGGCCTTCTGCAGTGTGTGGGTCTCCTTTGTTCCAACCTACCTGAGCACCAGAGGTAAAGCCATGGTGGCTGTGGAGATATTCTCCATTTTGTCCTCTAGTGCTGGGCTTCTCGGATGCATCTTTTCCCCCAAGTGTTACATTATTGTTTTGAGGCCTGATTTAAACAACAGGGGGCAACTGATACGAAGACATGTTTAAACACTTTTTTATTTGAATATGTAAAATTATAAAATGTTTTTAATGATTCTTGCAAAGGGGTTTGGATTTCCTTTTAACTCTTTCTTTAAGAAAAAAAACATATTTTCATGGGGAATTCTATCAAACTGAAGCTATTCCCTCAAAACACCCACAGAAAAGAAGTTAATTTTAGGAAAACCATTGAGAAACCATTGTGAAATGAATCAGTTATAGTTTTCTAACTGTCCCCATGAAAGTTTCTGTTAGTACAATTATATTCCAGAAAATACCAAATGATAATATAAGCACTATGATATTTAAATAAAAAAAGATTTGAATCCAATTGATATGGATTTTCACCATTATTGTTGGTTTTTACACCTCTCCTCTGGATTTATGCAGATTCAGCACTCTAAAAATCTCTGTTTCAGTCAAACAGTTTGAAATCTCTATTTCAGTCAAGTAGTTAAGTTTTTATTTATCACACCTAGTTCTTTATTGTTTATTCAATAAACTTGCTTCTAATCTTAGAACTTTTCCAAAAGTCCTGTCCTGACCTTTCTTTTGCCAATTGGGCCTGCAGTACTTGCCAATGTCATCAATCCATCTTTTTTTAGGTCTCTTTCATGGATGCTTTTTGTCAAGTGGAATTCATTCTGTGAATTGCCTTGGTCCAGTTCTTCTTGCTATGTGACCAGCCCATTTCCATTTCAATTCTTTTACTCTCTTGATTATATTGTATACTTTCATTTGTTCTCTAATCCATGTGCAGGTCTATTTTGTTTTGTAATGCCAAGCATGTATTTTTCCATGACTCTTTGTGCCTCTTGTAACTTTTGTATTAATTGTGAGGTTAGTGTCCATGTTTCACCAGCATATGATACAGCAGGTAGCACACACTGATCAAAAACTTTTCTCTTCAGGCATAGAGGGAGGTTGTTCTTGAAAATTACACTTAGCTTGCAGAATGCCTGCCAACCATATTTAACATGCTGTTCAACGGATATATAGATGTGTGCAGTGGTGGGATTCAAATATGTGAACAACCGGTTCTCTATGTGGTTGCTGCTTCCAGAAGTCCATTCTGGGCCTGGGCAACAAAACATTAGCTACCAGTTCTGCTGAAGTGGTGCGAACTGGCTGAATCCCACCACTGGATGTATGGATCTATCTATCTATCTATCTATCTATCTATCTATCTATCTATCTATCTATCTATCTATCTATCTATCTATCTATCTATCTATCTATCTATCTATCTATCTATCTATCTATCTATCTATCTATCTATCTATCTATCTATCTATCTATCTATCTATCTATCTATCTATCTATCTATCTATCTATCTATCTATCTATCTATCTATCTATCTATCTATCTATCTATCTGTAAGCAAATTACAAAGAAGCAATCTTCTTATAAAAGACCTTCTTGATGGTGGTCTCCTGTCTATTGAATATCATTCCACTGGACATAAGATTGATTACCACCTTTATACTTTTTCAGAAGTCAGTATAAATTTCTGAGTCTTTTCCCAGTTGTAATGTAACCAAAATAGCACAAAATAGTAAATTCTTCTTCGTTTTGAGGCTCATGGCCTTTCAGAGAGAAAATATTTGTTTGTCAGGCAGTGTACAAATTTGTTTGTTTGTGAGAACTGAGCAAGATAAAGGAGTAATTGTACTTCTGAAATAGGATGTCAAGTTTTATTGAATTTATTCACTCACTTAAAATAGACAACTCCACTGAATCAATGTAAGGCAAGTTGTCTAGATCAAGTCAGATCTTTGGACAGCTTCAATTCCTCAGATTTCCTTTGATGCCAAAATATCCAACTATACAACCTCAAATATTACATTGGAATCATACCTAACAAATTATTTGGGAAATACTATATTCCCTTGGTGGCAAACCTATGGCACAGGTGCCACAGGCGACATGCAGAGCCCTCTCTGTGGGCATGTGCACCGTCGCCCCAGTCCTAGGCCTTCAGTCCCGTTCATGAGCAAGCTGCATTAATACCCTGCAGGATAAGGTTGCCGCCCCCGCCTCCACCTCCCCCAAGCATTTTTTACTAACCTGCCTTTCAGCCGCATTCCATTTCTCCATTCGCTTCTCATCCTTTGCCGCCTGTTTGTGGGACTAGTGGTTAAAAAAAAAAAAAAGTTCCATCAGACCTTCTAACTTCTCATGAGATCTCAAGAAGTTAGAAAGACTGATGGAACTTTTTTTTTTACCTATAGTCCGCAAACGGAGAAACGGAATGCAGCTGAAAGGCAGGTTAGTAAAAGAAAATGCTTGGGGGAGGCAAGGGCATCTGGGTGGGGGCGGGCGTGACAACCTTACCCTGCATGGTGGTGGGAGGGTGGGGCACATGCCCTTCCCATGCCAGGCCAGCCCCTGCAGCCCCAGGGTGGCCATGCTGGGCGGTGGTGGGCAGGGTGTTGAGATGGGGGCCGGCAGGTCGACCAAAGCAGCAGGTGGAGCACCAGAGGCTCGGGGAGGGAGGGTGCTGAAGTGGGCAGTTGGGTCATTGGCAAGAGCAACGTGTCTGAGCGGAAAGTGGCCTCAGAACAAGTGGGGCAGGTAAGGAAAGAAATCCTCACTCCCCCCATAAATTGCCTTTCTTTCCTTACCTGATCCCAGCCCCGTGCTATTTCTCCTTTGCGATCCGCCGCCGCTGCGTGAAAGATTGTGAAGTTGGAATTGATTGATTGATCTTTATTTTCCCCAAAAAAACTTCCTTTGTTTTCTTGCACGCGGCGGCAGCGGATCGCAAAGGAGAAACAGCACAGGGCTGGGAATCAGGTAATGAAAGAAAGGCAATTTCTGGGGGGACCGAGGATTTCTTTCCTTACCTACCCCACTTGTTCTGAGGCCACTTTCCGCTCAGACACGTTGCTCTTGCCAATGGCCCAACTGCCCACTTCAGTGCCCTCCCTTCCTGAGCCTCTGGTGCTCCACCTGCTGCTTTGGTAGCTCTGTAGGCAGAGCTGCAAAGTTCTCTTCTCTGTCAGAGAAGAGAACTTCGCAGCTCTGCCTACAGAGCCACTAAAGCTGTAGCTGAATGGGCAGGTGAGGGGGGAACCTACCCCACTTGTTCCATGGCTGCTTTTGGCCAAGCCGCATTGCAGTGGCATTGGGCGCAATACGCGAGGCGGCAAACAGCCACGTCATATCGAAACCAGCTGTTTGCTGCCTCCTACCCAATGCCACTGCCATAAGGCCACGGAACAAGCCGGGCAGTGGTAAGAAACCGGTATACTGGTTCATTACCTCCACCTGGCCTTGTTCTGCAGCCTCATGGCAGTGGTATTGGATGCGACGCGCAAGGCAGCAAATGGCCACGGCCGGTGGCAAAGAACCACGTCACGCTGAAACCAGCTGTTTGTCGCCTCCTGCCCAATGCCGCTGCCATGAGTCTGTGGAACAAGCTGGGCAGCAGTAAGAAATCAGTATACCAGTTCCGTTTGCTGCAGCCGGCGGCAAATGGCCATGTCACGCCAAAACCGAGGGGCCGGCAGGCTGCGGCTGCTGACAAACACAGTTGGCCCCCATGTGCTCGCTGTGTGTGTGGGCCGATGGTGTCAGGCAGCAGCCGCCCCGGCCCCTGCCTCGCCTTGCCTTGCCCTGTGGAAATGGCACCCCTGCCCTGCCCCCTGCCTCGCCTCACCCCGCAGGACGAGTCTCCTGCCCACCATCTCACCCATGAGACCTCCCTGGATCTCCCCCAACCCTGCCCAGCCCCCACAAGCATCCCTCCCTGTGAGGAACATCAAGGTGGCCCACTCTGGCCACACCCACCCAGTCTGCCATGACCACCGCAGCCATGCCCACCCAGTGGGCCACACCCACCCGGCACCCGGCGATACATAAGTGGGTTTTGGGTTGCAGTTTTGGCACTCGATCTCTAAAAGGTTCGCCATCACTGCTCTATTCATTTCATTATTGAAATACATTTTGAATATCATTGGTTGAAAAAAATGATAATGGTGGTAAAAAGGCTTTGAAGACTATCCTGAGTGATTAGAGTTGGAATAATAATTCTGAATTTCTGTAAGTCTATGACTCTGATATGAGACTCATATGTGTAATATGAGTTTACATATACACACAGAAAACCACATAAACATAATTCCTAACCATGGAGAAATGATACCTATATCAATGACTCTAAATTTGTGTTTTTATCAAAATGTATTATTTAATTTATAAGTCTTACATTAATATATTCCTAAATCTCATGATATGAGATTTCATTATTATGATGATGAAATTTATAAATCAGCAATAAAACCATTTCAATTTATTTCAGTTTCTTTATTTGGCTACTGAAGTCACTTATCATAAGATTCCTGAAAAACTAATTATATGTGAATGATCAATTTAGCAAATTTATATAGCTGCCCATTTTACAAGCATGATTTTGGAGGGTATACAACGAAACCAATAGTTAAAAACTAGCATAGCAACTATTAAAAACAATTAAACACAAATAAAAAATTGCAGGAGAATGAACAACTTAAACATAGTGCAACCATCTGGTTCTCACGAGAACCCCAAGATTGATGGGAAAACCATGTTTTAAGGACTTTTAGGTTGGGAAGGGGCTAATTCACTGTATCTCCCTCTTCAGAATTATTCAGATAACTATAATTGGTTTGTATAACTAAAGCTCCAGACATTTCCAAAAGACTTTAGAAATAATAAAGCACTCAATTAATTACCCGGAAAGTGCTTATAAACAAACCTTTGTGCCTCAGAGAGTTAGAAACAGGAGGTAGAAGCAGACAGGCTTCTTGGTGTCTTTTCTAACCTTCTATTTCTTCTCCCTATCCTGCTGCTTGCTTCATTTGATCAGCCAATTTTAAGATTAACCTTAAAATGTTGGCTAATATATAGGATTTGCATTGATCTGAATTGACTGAGATGTATGGAGAGTTATATTGATACAAGTGTGAACAGATGATTTAAGGCACTCAGTTGGTCTAGATTTTGCCACCTAGATGTTGCTGTTTCTGATGCTATTGGTGATCAAAGTTGATGGTTTGACATGTTCTGCAGGTGATCCCATCCCTGTTCCACATCAGTGGTTCCAACCAGGGGACATCATCATTGGTGGAATGACTTCTCAGTTCATTTACCATTTTAATGAGGTTTTGTTCAAGGATCATCCTTTTCAGAACTTTTTTGGAATTCCAGAGTAAGACATTTGTATTTTTCCTATGTGCTTCTCTTGAATTTAGAGAGATCATAATGAATGGAGAGAAATATGGAAGGGTGGACTTTATTGTCCCCCAGTAACAGGTTGTTTCTAATTTGGGACATGATCTGAGGGTGGGGAGCACTAGTCTTTTTTTTTTAAAGAACCAGAATTATGTTACTAAATACATAGAGTTATTAAATCATAAAGGGTTATTTGCAGAAGCAACAGCAGTCTCACAACATAGAAATGTGATTTTGAGTTTAGATCTCTTTTTGACTTTTTTAATGATATGAACAGAAGTGGACATAATTCTTTTGTAATGTTTTCTCCTTTTTTAAAGACCTTCTTTTGCAAGTAAATTAGTTTCAAAATGCAATTTTGAAATGTTTCAAAATGCAATTAGTTTTGAAATGCAAGTAACAAGGTCGTAACTATTTGCAAACTTAATGAATAGGCATGGGACAATAGACCATGAATATAGAGCTAACTTGTGAAATGTGGAACTGACTTGTAATAACTATAGGTAATGTAAAAAGTTGATGTCATCATTGTATTAGTACTTTATTATATTGGAAAACATTAGAAGTTAACACCATTTTTCTCCTCCTGCTGCATTCCCTCCTTTTTTAATCTTTATTTTCATCATATTTTATGTTGCAGTAAATCTTAAAACTTTGAAGTCTAAAAAAACAAAAACAAAAACAACCACTGAGAAATGGCTATGGAGATTCTCAGTCATCCGGGTCATGGTTGTCCCAAACGTGCTTTTTCAAAAGATAATTGGACTTTCTTGTTTTTTTCTTGAAGAAGTTTCACTTCTCATTCAAGAACTGAACTGAGGATGAACTGAGAATGCTTCTTGAATGAGAAGCAAAATGTCTTCAAGAAAGAAAGAAAACAACAACAGCAAAGTCCAGTTGCCTTTAAAAGAAAAAAATGCCTTTGGGACAACTAAGAAATGAAGATTCCAAAATATCCCATACTCCATCCTAGAATTATATGTCACTTGAATGCTTGGTTCTTTAATTTTTAAGAAGGAAGGAAGGAAGGAGGGAAGGAAGGAAGGAAGGAAGGAAGGAAGGAAGGAAGGAAGGAAGGAAGGAAGGAAGGAAGGAAGGAAGGAAGGAAGGAAGGAAGGAAGGAAGGGAGGGAGGGAGGGAGGGAGGGAGGGAGGGAGCGGGGGGAGGTGTCCAGAAGGTATCATATCTCACTGGATTCCAAGCATAGATATTAACCCTTAGAAAATATGTTTTTGCTCCCAAGAGGATTCCAAAACATAAGTGTAGATATTGAAAAGTTTGATGCAACTTCCAAATTATATTTTGTCTAAATAATACATAGTATATCTATAAAAGAAACTAAATGTGCTGACAATTGAAATAACCCAGAAATCCCAATTGCTAATTTACTTAAAAATAAAAAAAAATGAAATTTTTGGAGGCATTGTACAATTATTTTTGAAAATGACTATTTACAGTGTGATAATAAAATTCTACCAACATGCCCTTGCCTTGGCTTTTGCTGTCAAAGAAATCAATGAGAATCTCCAGATCTTGTCTAATGTCACCCTTGGATTCCACATCTATGACAGCTATTATGATGCAAAGATGACCTATCGGACCACTCTGGACTTACTTTTCAAATCACAGAGATTTGTCCCCAATTATAAATGTGACATTAATAAAAACATCATAGCCATCATTGGAGGCCTGGGTTCTGCTACTTCTTCTTATATGGCAGACATAGTAGATTTCTACAAGATTCCACAGGTAGGATCTGGAGTAGAAAAGGACAACAGTACACTCTGTTTTTATAACTACCTTGGGTTTTAAAAGGAGGAATCATTATTATTTTCCTTTTCTTATTCTTGTTTTCTTATTATGGTTGGCCACATAGTCACTAGATATTTAGACTGGATTGGGCATTTTTGTCCATCTATTGAGTCCTTCCCAAGGACCTGAGATAGGCAGATGTTGATGTTTGATGGTATTAAAGGATAATCACAGGATGTAAACTGTTCCAAATAAAGTTACCTTTTGCAATTGAATGATGGTGATTTTGTCAATGCCGACGGTGTTCAAGTGATTCTCCAGTTGTTTTGGGATTACACTCAAGGAGCCTATTACTATTGGTTCTATCTTTGCTTTCTTTTGCCCCAGTCATTCTACTTCTATTTGCAGGTCTTTGTATTTTGTGTTTTTTCCCCCCAGTTCCTTCCCTTTTATTCTGCTGCCTCCATGTACTGCCATGTTCATTATCCAGACTTTTTTAATTTTTTCTTATTGGTAATTATTATATCTGAGGTGTTATGTGGCAGGTGCTTGTCTGTTTGAATTCTAAACTTCCAGAACACTTTAGCTTCTTCATTTTCTATTGCTTTGACTATTTTGTAGTTCCACTGTTTTGTTTTTTTCTTGCAGACAAATGGTATGTCTTGCAGATATTGCAATGCACTATAGTTGCTATTTTGTCGTGACATTGTTTTTAATCTGTGTGATCTTCTTGCAGAAGCTAACTAGGTGGTCCACTGTTTTTTCATTGTTTTTGCAGAGTCGACATTTGTTGTCTTTTGCTGTCTTCTTAATTCTTACTTCATATACATTTGGTTTTTTTGTTTTATTTTGTGTGGCCAGAATTATCCCTCTGTCTCTTTCTTCAATGTTTCTGCTCTTAGCTATTACCATGTCTTGCTGTTATCTGTTTTGAAAGCTATTTTTTTAAAAAAATGTACTGAATAAGTAATAGTTTGCCTACTTTCTATTCTTCATTTCATATTTCTTGTAGGCTACCTTGGTTTCCCTGGTATTCAGTAAACATTCAGGGTATACTAGTTTCAGTGCATCTTCTTCACTGTCCTTTTGATATTCTTCCAATGCCCTTTTTCTGCTCTTTGTTAAGTGCAGTCTGTCAACATCACTATGTGGATAAAGGACATGTTTCATTGTTATTATTTTTCTGGTCTTTCTAACCAGAGTTTCTAGTTCAGCTTGAGTACAGTCCAGTATTCTAAATGTAAATCTAATGACTGGAATTATCCAGATAGATAATTTAATTTATATTATGGATGTTTTAACTACTATATGTTACTGTTATAAAGTGCTGAGAATCTGAAAAGTCCTAAATAGCCTTGCATTTATATAGCTTGAAAACATTTCCTTGCAGTCTCCTCCTCCTCCTCCTCCTAACTTCTACCTTTAGCTCACATATGGCTCATTTGTCCCACAAAACATTCATAGAACCCAGATCTCATCCTTTTATTGCATGGTTCCAAGTGAATCTAAACAATATGCTGGGATTATCCAACTCCTTCAACATTTCAGGTGGACATGGGTTGGAATCTTTGCTGTAGATAACAGCAATGGAGAACATTTCTTAGGGACCATGGAACAATTGTTTTCCCAGAATGGAATCTGTTCAGCTTGTACACAAAGAATTCCACAATTAGCCCATTGGGATAATTTAAAACAAATACTTGAAACAGCATCAGACATATATGTGCCCTTAATAGATGACAGAATTAGTACCTTTATCATTTATGGAGAATCTTTGCAAGTGTTATGGCTGACTGCTGTTATATTTCTTCTCAATGGAATGAAGGAACATCTGTCCTTTGGAAAAGTGTGGATCATGACCGCCCAGTCTGACTTTGTGTTAACAGGAATGCAAAGAGATTGGAACAGCCAGTTGTTCCATGGTGCCATCTCATTTACAATTCACTCAAAAGAACGTCTAGGGTTCAAGAAATTTCTTCAAATCATAAAACCTTCCTGGACTACAGGAGATGGATTTATTAAGAATATATGGGAACAAGCTTTTGACTGTTTGTTTCCAGAACCACTGGAGTTAGTGTCAGACAATGATGCATGTTCTGGGAAATCTTCCTCGACCTCTTTTTGAGACCCAGATGACTGGACACAGCTATAGCATTTATAATGCTGTTTATGCTGTGGCACATGCTTTGCACGCTCTTTTCTCACTCCGATCCAACCAAAGAAATTGGGTGGCATGTAAAAGATCTTTATGTCAAGGACTTCAGTCTTGGCAGGTAACCTTCATGTGAAAATGAATCTTCAATGGATAGGTTAGAGCAATTTTGATTATATATATAGCTGTTCAATAGATCTTTACTATATTTTATTCTTTCATCCCCTTTTAATTGTTTTGTTTTCCAAATCACATAGCTCCATCCATTCCTTCAAAGCATTTCATTTAACAACTCTGCTGGAGAAACAATTTCCTTTAGTGAAAGCAAGGAAATAGAAAGTGGATTTGAGCTCATGAACTTGGTCACCTTTCCCAACATCTCCTTTCAGCGAATAAAAATTGGAAGAGTGGATGGAGAAGCACCTGAAGGAAAAGAATTAATTATTAATGAGGACATGATAGTTTGGCACACGTGGTTCAATCAGGTATCAGTTCAGTGACTGTTGATGGAGCAATCTCATATGGGTTCATTGGGCTTGGAAATTTGCCTTTCTGTGGAGTTCCAAAGATGCTTTTTCATGAGGCAACTGGACTTTCTTGTTTTTCTTTGAAGATGTTTTGCATCTCATCCAAGAAGCTTTGACTGGATGGTGGGGATTGGAAGGATTTATACTCCTTGGAGACAGCTCATCATTTGTATTCATTTAGAAAGTTGCTGAGGCCACCTGGAGGTTTATCTGTGTCATCAGGGTCATCTGAGTAGTGCAAATGGGTGTGGAGCCTTCTTGGAACTGTTGAAAGGACTGTGTTGTAGACTGGATAGTGTCATATCCCTCCCCCTCTGTTGAGAGAGGGCTGTTCAGTTTTGACCCCTCTTTCAAACCAGCAGTCCTTTCTGTCCAAAATATGGATGTTGCTGTCTTCAAAAGAGTGGCCTTTGTCTTTTAAATGCAGACTTTCTGTGGAGTCCTTGATGTTCTCTGAGCTCTATTGTTTACTTGCAGATGTTTCATTACCCAACAGGTAACATCTTCAATGTACTGAAAATGTTATCTAGCTGGGTAATGAAACATCTGCAAGAAAATAACCAAGCTCAGAGAGCACCAAGGACTCTACAGTTCAATCCTGTGCTGCAAACATTGTCTTGAATTGATTTGCTTTTTTGTTGACATGACTCAATAAAATCCAGCAGATTGAAAACAGAAATAACATTCTTCTTACTGAATGACTGAAATGCAATATGAAGTTGTGATTAACATTTTTGGTCCTTTCATTCAGCATTGAACTTGCTTGTGTGTGTGTGTGTGTGTGTGTGTGTATTTAATGAAAAGTTCATTTCTTTATTTCACTATAGCAACTGAAAGTTCTTGAATAAACCCAGTTTGCACTGAAGCTTTTTATGTATATTTTATTTGGTAGGTTGTTCCCATTTCAATG
Organism: Azemiops feae; assembly: GCA_023970755.1. Taxonomy (NCBI): domain Eukaryota; kingdom Metazoa; phylum Chordata; class Lepidosauria; order Squamata; family Viperidae; genus Azemiops; species Azemiops feae. Next base: position 747,396 of record JALGBA010000667.1, on the reverse strand, counting down.
TGTAATGAAAATTGTCAGGCTGGTTATCAGAAGAGAAAGAGTGAAGGAAAAAAGTTTTGCTGCTATGATTGTGTTCCATGTCCAAAAGGGAAGGTTTCAAACAAGATTGGTAAGTGTTGTTGAAATACTTCAAATTTGCTCATCATATAGATTCAATTGAGCCCCCTCCCCCCCCAAAATCAACTATCTCTGGATGAGAGAGAAAGAGAGAGCATGCAGACACAACTGAAAATGAATACTAGCTATAGCTATCTACATCTATTTAGAATTCAGTTTCAATTAAAATAATGTATACATATTGGACTGGACACATTAATTTCTTATTTTTTTAAAAAAAAATGGTCTGTGCATTCCTTTGTTTTTGAAATGCAGCCTTTGAACTGATACATGAATTGAATGTCATTTTTGTAGAAATTTCTTGCTGGTGGGGATAATCTAACACATGAAGATAATTATTTGGGCTGAGTTTTAATCAAATAGCTATACACTGATTTCATTAGCTATAATTGAATTTGTATAGATTTCATCAGATTTGTAAAAAGGTGCTATTTAAAATGCATTATTAGCTGGGCACCATTGAAAACAAAATATTGCATTCAGTATTAGTAAAAGTATAAGCACGGTTAAGCATAATTTGATTACCTGTTATGGCTATTGATTTAGTCATGAATCAGCACTAAAATGGGACTTTTCTTTTCAGATACAGATTGTTACAAATGCCCAGAAGATCAGTATGCTAGCCATGAAAAAAGCAGATGCATCCTTAAAAGAATAAGCTTTCTTTCTTATGAAGAACCATTAGGGATCAGTTTAGCTTCAGTGGCTGTTTCATTTTCCCTGGTAACACTATGGGTGCTTAGAACTTTTGTTAAGCACAAAGATAGTCCCATTGTCAAAGCCAATAACCGGGATCTCAGCTACATTCTCCTTGTTTGTCTTCTGCTCTGCTTTCTTTGTTCTTTGCTCTTTCTTGGACAACCAAGGAAAGTCACCTGCTCTTTTAGACAATCTGCCTTTGGTATCATCTTCTCCATGGCTGTTTCTTGTGTATTGGCCAAAACCATTCTTGTTTCTCTAGCATTTATAGCCACACAGCCTGGATCAAAGGTGAGGACATGGGTAGGGAAAAGATTGGCTGTTTCCATTGTCCTTGCTTGCTCTCTTCTCCAAGCAGGGACTTGTACTGTGTGGTTATCAATCTATCCCCCATTCCCCGAGTTAGACATGCATTCAGTAAATGAAGAAATCATTCTGCAATGTAATGAAGGATCAGTCTCCATGTTTTACTGTATTCTGGGCTATCTGGGTCTCTTGGCCCTTGCCAGCTTCATTGTGGCTTTTCACGCTCGTAAACTGCCTGACAGCTTTAATGAAGCCAAGTTCATCACCTTTAGCATGTTGGCCTTCTGTAGTGTTTGGGTCTCCTTTGTTCCAACGTATCTGAGTACTAGAGGAAAAGCCACAGTGGCTGTGGAGATCTTCTCTATCTTATGTTCTAGTGCTGGGCTCCTAGGCTGTATCTTTTTCCCTAAATGCTACATCATTGTATTTAGACCTAAACTAAACAACAGGGAACACTTAATAAGGAAAAAGACTGAGTAATTTGTCATTCATATATACATTCATGTATTTTGCAAAAAGCATGATATTCACTGCCAATTAATTGCTAATCTATTTTAATTAGAGAGTCATTTTAGTTGAGGCCAAATACCCATCTTATCTAGCATCCTTGCTCTAAAGAGGTCATATCTTTTCTCTACTGGTGGCCATAAATCACTCATGGATAAAATATTATTTTCTTCAGGAATTCTCTTAAGAAATTGATATTTAGTTGATATTTAGTTGATATTTATCCCATATCATGTTGTTGTTGTTGTTGTTGTTAGTTGCAAAGTCATGTCCGACCCATTGCGACCCCATGGACAATGTTCCTCCAGATCTTCCTGTCCTCTACCATCTTCTGGAGTCCATTTAAGTTCACGCCTACTGCTTCAGTGACTCCATCCAGCCACCTCATTCTCTGTCGTCCCCTTCTTCTATTGCCCATATCATATTGTATCACAATTCTCAGCAGCTCACATAGAAAAAAAAATACAATATAAAGCATATCCAACAGAAATATAAAAATGTTACAGCAATACAAAGATGATAGACTCAGAATATTAGGTCATATCCAGCTCTGACTCAGAGGATTGTGACAAAGAACCTGCTCTGAGACAGCCAGATGGAACTCAACCTGAGTACACAGTGAGCACTTCAAGAACCTAAACCTAGCATGCTCACTCATGTGAGTAGGGTTTATGTAATGGGGAAAAAAAGCAGAATGGTCTGACTACTGACTACTTACACAGCAGATGTTTTCCAAGCATTGATTAGGCTCACCAGCACAAATTCTTTCTCTTTTTTTTAAAGAAAATTTTATTGGTTTTCTAGTTTTACATTTAAATATTTGAAAAGCAATGTGGCAGCTGAGTTGGTCAATAATTCAATAACATACAAATATCTTTAGTACAGATCTCAAACTATTATATTAAATGTTTCCTCTCTTTTCCCCTTAATATTTACTGTCTCGTATTTAAATTAATACAATTCTTATTATATCAATTAAATAAAAAATAACGTTACATTTATCAATAATTTTTAGTTTATACATATCCTAGTTGTTTTAACATTCAATCTTTTTAGACAATCAATGTCCTGGTTAATTTTTCCCAATTTTTAGTTTCCCATTAATATTTATATTTAACATTTGATATTTATAATTTCCAAGTTTTGTTGTTGTTGTTGTTAGTTGCGAAGTCATGTCCAACCCATCGCAACCCCATGGACAACATTCCTCCAGGCCTTCCTGTCCTCTACCATCTTCTGGAGTCCATTTAAGTTCACTCCTACTGCTTCAGTGACTCCATCCAGCCACCTCATTCTCTGTTGTCCTCTTCTTCTATTGCCCTCAATCTTTCCCAGCATTAGGCTCTTCTCCAGTGACTCCTTCCTTCTCATTAGGTGGCCAAGTTTTAAATAACCCCAATTCCCTTTATCACAATTCATCACAAGATCTAATGTTCAGAATACACGTCTTCTCTATTTGAATTTTCAACATCTTACATCAACTAATTAATAATACAATATAATATTCTTATTTTCTGGTAATTTCCAGATATTTTAAATTTAGTAACCAAAATTCCTCCTATTTCAACATTTAATACTTCCTGTCTTTTTCTCTTAATATCTACTATTTCATATTTAAGCTAATAATTCTCATTATTACCACTAAATAAAAACATATTTATTACATTCATTGATAGATTTTTAGTTTATATATATCTTAATTACCTTTACATTTAACCTTTATAAGCAAATCAATATTCAAATTTAACTATTAATATTTATGCTTCTAAGTTATAAATGACCAAAGTTTTCTTTATCTCATCTCATAACAATATCTAGTATTCAAAGTACACATCTTATCTATTTGAGTATATTCTATTTTAATTCTCACGAGTAAGTCAAAACCCCAATTTTCTTCAGTGTTATTCTGGCTTTCTTTCTTTGCCAAATCTTCTTCCATGTCCATGCTTTTGAGTCATCAAACAAATTTCCCTGTGTTGTTATATAGATTGTTTGATGTAGAAAAAAACATCAGGTCACCATTTTTTTGAGAGGACTAACAAATTGTCTCTCTATTTTTCCATCTCGATGTAGTTGTCCTGAACTGTTTATCTTCTCTTCAATCTGTTCTTCTTCTTGATCCTCAGGTTCCTTCTGATTTATGTAGAAAGTCTTTTCCTTTTTCCATATTGTCAATCTCTTTTCTGGGTTTTCCATTCACTGTATTTGTTGATCAGTTGAATCTTCTGTCATAATCTTTAATTGTTCCACCTTTTCTGTTATATTCTGAGTAGTTGATTTTTTAGTTGTAATCAAAGTTTGAGTTCCTATATCTGGCCTGACATCTTGTTCTTTTCTGTAACCTCTTATTTCATCAGTAGCTGTAAGAATAGTTTGATGAATTGCTTTCAGCATAGAGAGAATCTGTTCCTGATCTTCATCCATATTATCTTAGTAGTGTATTAGATTAAAAGCTTTACAATCAGAGAATGCAAAAAAAAAAAAAGATTTTGTCACTGAATAAGGAACACAGCTGGGCTTCTCACAACTGATGTCTCAAGGTTACATAAGTCTTATCTATTGTCTGGGCTGCTGGCCAAGTCTCTTTTAAGCAATAACAAATTATAGTATCAGGTTTAGCCACAAGGTGTTGCCCCTACCATTTAAAGTTCTCTTTTTATATTTTTTTATAAATTATAAGTTTTTATAATCTTTTCAGTTTTGCTTCTTTCTTATAAGTAAAAACCCCAATCTTCAGTAAGCATAGAGAATCTTTTAGTCCACAACATTTAAAAAATAGAATTCCAATTAGGATCAAGTTATTCTTTCAATGTTTTAAACTCCCCTGGATAGTCAGTCGCCACTGTTTCTAGAGGGAGGGATAAAATCTCCCTTCCCTCTCCACAGGAGGAAAAGTACTTTAAGCAGCTTATGCAGGTAAAAAAATAGTTAGGATTTAAGAGAGGTAAATCTTACCCAGTCTCATCCATGCTGCTTTAAAATTGCCTGGTGGTAAGTGTGTCTGCAGCCTAGTGACAAGCCATATTGCTATGGCCGGTCTTTCATCTGCCAGTTTGGAGGGCTGCCCTGGATCAAGCAGGAGGGCTACTGCCCTCCTGCGATCCAACAGGGATCCCCTCCTTGCTGGTTGCCCCTGCAGGGTGACATTTGACCCTTTCCAGGGTCCCCCAGCAAAGTGAAACTGGACGCGGAAGATGGAGCTTGCCTTCCAGACGTCCATGGCAGCCGTGTCAGCAAACCGGAAGTCCTCAGCACAAATTCTATTTACAAACCACAGCTAGTCTGTTTCCCTTGTTGTATTTGAACCATTGTTATGCTCCTGAAACTCTTGTCACTTTGATTTTGAGGTTTCTTGCAACTGAATGTGCAACTGATCATGTCATGTGTGGGATCTGAGATAGGAGAGATGGCAAGATCAAATCAAATCAAATATGCAAAAGATTCTCCAAAACATCTGGGTTTTCAACAGTTTTCATAGGCCAACAAAACAGTTCTACAGTTTTGGTTCTGCAATATTCTCTCCTTACCTAAACTCTCCAAACCTCTTTAGAATAAGGGATTGTCAACAAATTTTCACTGGGTTAATATAATTGATAGAGCCAAATCTGGCCAGAAAAGCTTGTCCATACCTATATGGATGCCATTTCATGAAGGGCATTATAGGTCAGAATTGTGCCTTAAATTGGATCTGGAAACCAATTAGAGATCCTTGCCAAACTTGTATTACGTTGTCAGGAGCCTGAAGAATGCATTTTGAACCTACTGTATTTTCTGAATATTCTCTAAAGGAAGCCCCAACTTGAGCTAAGCTGATATGTTTTGAACAATTTTTTAATTTGTCTGAATGACATTTTCATGTAATATTAGCCACTGTTGGATGTATCCTTTGTGAATTTATCAAATCTCTGTAAAGTCATCTCAACTGACAATAATCTCTACATTTTGTGCTGGTGAAAGTGTATTATAGCTGTCCTGTGACTAGCATAGATGGAGGAATATATTGTGTTTATAAAACTGATTTTATTAATCTATGTTAATAATTCTACTCTGACCACCTTTAAATGAAACCACTGTTTGTGAACTCCATATAGGTTTTTCAGATGAATGGTGAGGTTGGGAGGGATGGAGAGATAGAGATAGAAAAAATGAGGCAATAGTCATTATGAACATTCCTCATTGCTCTTGGTGATTGCTCATACTCACTCTTGAATGGGCATCTTTTTTTCAGTTAATTGCCTCATTCCTCATCTGCATTCAGTCCTACTGTCAACTGTCCCAACTTGGTCAGCCAGGAAAGAAAGACTCCCAGTCCATGACTAGCCAAAAGCACAATTCACCAAAGCCAAAGTGGTTTCAGAAGAGGCAAAGTTGGATCTGAGATTTTCATGCACAAAAGATGCAGTTAACATACCTTTGTTTCCAGCCAATTCCCTGGTTATCAGTCAATGTCCAACTGGGTGTTAATAAATTATTTGGGAAACAGTTCCTGTCTTTGCGTGCTGACCATTCCACATTCTTTTGGTATGGCATTGAGACAGCTGATGCTTCTCAAGGGACAGTATGGCTTCATTTTGAACCCCCTTGGTGCCCTCCCTGTGTCCCTACCTCCACTGCTCCCTCCCCCTGTTACTGATATCAGGCTGTCAGCTTGCAATGTGTAGCGTAGCAGAATGGCAGCCATGACACCTACATTATCTCCTTGTAGAGTCCAATCTTTCAAAATAAAGGGACACAAATGAAAAGTTTTTAAGTCTTCATTTTTATTAAGTTCTCCTTGGAATTCAGCTCAGGCCTCAGCACAATAATATAAATTTTGGGGGAAAATATACAACCAAGTAGTCCAAAAGTGGAAGCTAAAATGGAGAAGATCTCCAGAGCTACTGTATACTTCCCTTTGATGCTCAAATAGGCTGGAATGAAGGAAAACCAAACAGTGCAAAAAATCAGCATGCTGAAGGTGATAAACTTGGCTTCATTGAAGCTATCTGGCAACTTCCTAGTCTGGAAAGCCACTATGAAACTGATGATGGACAAAAGGCCCAGGTAACCCAAGACAAGATAAAACATGTTGGAAGAACCTTCGTTGCATTTGACTATAATTTCAGTGATTAGAGCATTATGGTCCAGATCTGGGAAAGGAGGAGAGATGGCCAACCATACTACACAGATAGCTGCTTGCAAAAGGGAGCAAGAAAGAATTATACATCTGGCCAATCTTTTCCCCACCCACTTTCTCAGGCTGGACCCTGGTTTGGTGGCCATGAAAGCCACAACAACAGTGATGTTTTTGGCCAAGAGGCAGGATACCACTGCTGAGAAGATGAAGCCAAAAGTTGCTTGCTGGAGTAGGCAGGTTATTGTCCCAGGTTGTCCAATGAATAAAAAAGAGCAGAGAAAACAAAGAAGGAGGAACCCAAGGAGGGTGTAAGTGAGTTCTCTATTGTTCGCTTTGACAATCGGCGTATCTCTGTGCTTTATGAAAATTCCTAGCAAGAAAAGCGTGAGGAGGGAAAAAAATAGAGCAAGAGATGCTAAACAAGCCCCTAAAGGATCTTGATAAGATAGGAAAATTATAGTTTTGAGAATGCAGTGGTCATGGTGTCTGCTTGTATATTGATCCTCTGGACATTTGAAGCAGTCATTCATATCTGAGGAAAATAACAATAAATCATACATTTTCTGGCTTCTTTCTCCATTGGCCAGTCCTTTATCAGCCCAAACATTTGCTATACAGGTAGTCCTTAACTTACAACAGTTCATTTAATGATTGTTCAAAGTTACAATGGCACTGAAAAAAGTGACTTATTACCTTTTTTCACACTTATGACCTTTGGAGTATCCCCATGGTCACGTGATCAAAATCCAGACTCTTGGCAACTGACTCATATTTCTGATGGTTCAGTGTCCCCCGATCCCCTTTTGTGACCTTCTGACAAGCAAAGTCAATGGGGGAACCCATATTCACTTAACAACCATGTTATTAACTTAACAACTTCATTGATTCACTTACAGTACCCACTGTGGCAAGAAACATTGTAAATTGGGGCAAAACTCACTTCACAAATGTTTTGCTTAGCAACAGAAATTTTGGGCTCAATTGTGGTTGTAAGTTGAGGATTACTTGTAATGCATCCAGGTTTCTAGTCTATCCCCTCTTCTCAGAAGGCATCCTCAAGTCCCTCTATCATCATTATATCTTTATTTTGAGACTTCTCCAGCCTGTCAATAACCTACTGGAATTGTGGTGCTCAAATTGTACACAGAAATTCCCCCTGGCTGGTTTTCTCCAGTGCACTTTTCCCTCCTCTCCTCCCCTTCCTACATATTATTTACTCTATGGCTTACTCCATTTAAACTGTCCTACCTCCTAACCTTATCTTTTCATTTACTACATTTCTGCATCTTTACTCCTTGACAAAAAGAATCCCTCTCATTTTGGTGATGCCCAAATCTAATGCAATAAAACTCTTCAGGCTGGGAAAGAAAAGGAGTAATTCAAAATTTGACTAACCAAGAATAGGTGGATATTTCAGCCTTACCTGGAAGAAAGAAAATTCAAACAATTCTAATAGATCCCATTTGATGAATGCTCTGGAAATCCCTTTCTAGTTTAATCCCTTTAATATATATATATATATATATATATATATATATATATATATATATATATATATATATATATATATATATATATAATATATATCCTATTCCTCCTGATTCCCATAAAAAAATAGCAGCGTTGAAATGAAATAGGCAGTTCCTTGGAAGAGTAGAATGGAGAGGCTACCTATATTTAGAAATTTCCTACCTTTCTGGTTTGAAATCTTCCCTTCTGGGCATGGAACACAATTGTAACAACAAAATTTCTCTCCTTCTTTCTTTTCTTTTCGATAACCAGGCAGACAGGAAGGGTTACATACAGAAATGGGCCGTATCTAACCATAGAAAGAAAAAGGGTTTCAGGACTGGACAAATGGTGAAGAATAGTATTTCATTTTTAAGTTATTCAGTAGCTCTGAGACAGCTACTATTGACTGAGCAGATATAGCTAAAAATGGAAATAGAGATACAAACTATTCCTCATTTACTAGCACAAAATTTTTATAGTGTAATATTCTTTCCCCTGCAATTGTGGTTTCTTCTAATGAATTAAGAGAGATAAACCAGTATAAATCATAGGTAACTAGATACCCATGGAGCTGACATGCCTAGGAAGAAATTCAGCAGATAAATCCATAAAGTCATAACTTTACATAACTTGTATTTTGTTGTATTTTAATCAATTTACAATTGCATCAATGGCTCTCTATCTTCCTAAACATGATTCCAAGTGCCCAATAAAATAAAACTCAATACAGTAAATAAGGTATAACTATAAAACAAAAATGTGGACTCAGTTACTCCTCTGCTGTCAGTGGTAGGAAAGAAGATAGATATAGGAAAGAATAACCAAACAGAATAACAGAGTTGAAATGGACCTTTGAGGTCTTCTAGTACAAACCCCTGGTCAAGCAGGAGATCCTATACCATTTCAAACAAAACCTCCAGTGATGGAGCACCCACAACTTCTGGAGGCAAGTTGTTCCACTGATTAATTGTTCTAATTGTAAGGAAATTTCTCCTTAGTTCTAGGTTGGTTGGTTGGTTCTCTTCTTGATTAGTTTTGATTCATTGCTTCTTGTTCTACCTTATAATAAAAGGCTAGGGTATTCCTGATGGAATCTAATAAATCACTAGCAACAAAGTGATAGTATTATGAGACCCTTTCTGGTATATAGTTTCAGGCCTGGTTTTTATTTCTTGGAGAAATAAAATCTATTTTACAAAGCACAGAAGGCCAGACATGAATGGATGGAAACTAATCAAGGAGAGAAGCAACTTAGAACTAAGGAGAAATTTCCTGACAGTGAGAATAATTAATCAGTGAAATAACTTGCTTTCAGAATTTGTGGGTGCTCCATCATTGGAGGCTTTTAAGAAGAAATTAAATACCCACTTGTCTGCAATGGTATAGGGTCTCCTGCTTGAGCAGGGGGTTGGACTAGAAGACCTCCAATGTTCCTTCCAATCTGTTATTCTGTTATGGATGGATATATCCAGAATTGTTTCTGTCTCTGAAAATGAACATAAGGATACATGAGAATTTAGGAACATCTGGAATCTACTATACTTCACCTGGTTAAATCCTTGATGCCAAACAATTTTATCCTCATCTACAGTTAAATATCTCCCATCAGAAGTGTAAGGATTTACCCGTCCAATTTTAAGCCTGTGGAAGGAGTTGTTTGGAAAGACAACCAAGTTAGTAATTTCAAGACCAGTTGGCATTTCTCCATGCTTATCCAGGAAGACAGTATCTGCAGCAGAATTATTGAATGAAATGTCTTGAAGAAATAGATGAAGCTAGTTATAAGCAGGGAAAAAACGTTAGTCACCTTCGGTTTTCTGTGTGGCAGTTGTTGTTTTTTTTTAAATGATGTACAGTAGTGGCCAAAATTGTGGAAACCTTTTGGGAAAAGTGTACAGTAGAAATGCCACCTTTGATTAAGTTTCCACCAATTTTTCTTCTAATTTTTTTATAACTGTAGCTTTGTTCACTTAATAATACTATTTTACATCGCTTTCTGGGCAACCAGTCAACTCTTTGCACCATTATTTTAATTTTATTACGTTTTACAAGCTCACTAAATGAAAGAACACAAAAAAACCCAACCAACTTGATAGCGATCACATAACACACTGACAAATGTCCTCCTCTCAGCTTCAATGCATGACATTAATAACTGAATCCTACTGTGATCTGATTGGCTCATTGCCAAAACAAGATGACACCTGATTAGCTCTCTAAACACTCATGCTCATTGTCTACAATCAGATGAAGGAAAGCTACCTAATATCAACCTAAGCAAGTTGTGCTTCCTTTTTCTGGTTATTTGGTTATAACTTTTCATAGAATACAGTACAGATAATTGAACAAACTTTGTTGCATTACATTCTTGATTAAATTATCTTTCAATTAATATATAATTTTATGTACTACTCCAAAAAAAGTGATGCTATTAGCCATCAAACCTCAAAAATACACTTTCCCCAAAAGGTTTCCACAATTTTGGCCACTACTTTATAATGCCTTATATCTTTTTTATTGTTGTTGATATTCTTTACATTGTAAGCTGTATTAATGTTCACATGAATTAATTATGGATTATTTTTTTATTTCTCAGAAACCAGACTACATTCCCACACTACATTCTGTAGGTCCATAAAAGGTAATCTGCTAAAGAGCTATTGGTACTTTTGAAGACAAGTCAGGATCCTATGTGATTAAACTTTGGGACAAGACTGGGAAGACCTGATTTACTTGAACCTTTGGAAGCACATTGGGTGACTGAGCTAATCCCTCTGCATGTCAGTTGTTAAGATAAATTGGAGGAGGGAACATTATGTTGCATTTAGCTTCTGAATGGGACCATGTGCCGAGATAGGAAGTTCAAAGGACAATCTAAGAGAATGGGACATCCCTGTAGAAGATACTCTGTGGGAATATGGAGAAGAACAACCCATCCCACATATGTTATGCTGCATATAATGTCTTTCAACAGGTATGGAGGATGACCTCATGCTGGCGAAAGAAAATATTGTCAATGTGGCCTGATACTGGGAGAATGTCATTTATCCTATTTATTTTACATATTTTTTACATATGCTATGTTTCTATGACCTATTTTATACCTATTGTACTTGCTCAGTGTTGAATATTATATGTCTATAATTTGAAGGTGCTTCTGATACGAATAAAGAAAAGCTTCTGAATAAAGGACACCATATACAACCAATAAATTATTAATATAATAAATAAGCATTGTGAATCTACATCCACTATTCATATCTTATAGCAGGTTTCTATAGGAATAAAGTATTTTCAGTTCCTATGTAGGTTACATCATTTCATCTTTGATGTGGATGATTAGGGGTGACATGATAGCAGTGCTCCAATATTTGAGGGACAGACACAAAGAACAAAGAGTCAACCTATTCTCCAAAGCAACTGAAGGCAAGACAAGCAATGGATGGAAACTAATCAAGGACAGAACCAACCTAGAACTAAGAAGAAATTTCCTGACAGTAAGAACAATCAACCAGTGAAACAGCTTGCCTTCAGAAGTTATGGGTGCTCCAACAGGACTCGACAACCATTTGTCTAAAATGGTATACGGTTTCCTGCTTGAGCAGGAAGTTAGACTAGAAGATCTCCAAAGTCCCTTCCAACTCTGTTATTCTGATATCTTAGTACCACTTAATTAATCTGATAGAAGATAAATTACCTGCCAGGGCTTTAGTTTCTGAAGATTAACATCTTGGTGACCCATCTTTGCTTTCCTTTTCGACTGAGATGAATAGATTTTATGTAAAGCATGTGCTGCTGCATAGATGGCATTATAAATACTGTAACTATGAGCAGCCATGGCCATTTCAAAAAAAGAACCAGGAAGACTCTCTAGCTTTTCCTCTCCAGTGCATATCTTATTGACCGTTAATGTCCCAGTGGAATTTGTGAAAAGACACCCAAATGATTGTTCCCAAAACTCCTTGAGAAAAGTATCTTCTCGTGTCCCAAATGGCTGAAGCCCCTGAAGAAATGTATGGAATCCCTGAACTTCATTTGACTGAACTGTCAGAGAAATGGCTCCTCTGAATTTCTGCAAACGCCATCCTTGCTGGAAGCTCATTAATGCAAAATCAATCTGAGCTGTCATGATCCACACCTTCCTAACAGGAGTAAGTTCTTCGGGTAGACTACTGACTGTTTCTATCATTAAGGTCAACCAAATAAATGAACTTGTTTCTCCATAAACAATAAAGACTTTGGCTTTTCCTTGCATCATATGTAGATTACATTTTTCAGCTGTTTCCAATGTATCTTCATAGTTGGAAATATAAGCTTGTTTTGGAGTTCTTTCAATGAAGTCTGAACAGATTCCATTCTTGGAAAACAAGGACTGCAAGCTTTGTAGGAAAAGTGTTCCACTGTTATCATTTACAATGAAGAGGCCAACCCAAGTCCATCCAAAATGTTGTAACACATGGATAATCCCCAAACCTTGGTGGGCTTCATTAGGGACAATGCGGTAAAAGGAAGGAGTTTTATACTTCTTTTCTGGGACAAAAGAGCCATATGTAATCTACAAAAAAGCAAAGAAATAAAAATATGCAAGAAAGTCAACACAAAAAAGAAATTCAATGGATTGATGGATGATTTTCAGTAGGTGCCTTGTTATACACAGCATGCTGGCAGCCAATTTAGTTCATAGTTCATATGCTAAGTGAAAATGAACGTAATGGAGGAAAAAAAAGTCTGAATTTAATAAAGTTGAAAAGTGACCTCGTTATTTCCTACAAGCAGAAAACTGATTTTCTTGTCGCTAGTTTTGAGGTATGTTTGATCCCATGTACCTAACATGCTGAAATTTTAACATTTAAATTTTGCACATACTCTCTCCCCCTGTTACTTAATGACTAAATTCCATGCTCAATGATTATGAATATCATGAGACACAAACTATTAGTTTTATTCATTTATAATATAAAATGTGAAAATACAAAAGCAAATGTTAGGGAACAACAATAGAAAAAGGGGAAACAAAAAAGGTGTGGAAAAAGGGAGGGGAAGAAACAAAAGGTATTGACTTTCGACTCTCTCTGTTGCAGTAAAATCAGACATTAAAATCAAATCTCAACTTTTTACATTTCTATAATAGTATGCCCTAGCCATTTCTGTATCAGCAAATCAGTCTAATTGGTAAAACCCAAAATCATAAAATCATTTTTTTCCACCTCAAGCACAAAGTCCAGAAGCGGTTTCTAAATAGAAACAAAAATACTTATGTTCTTTTCTTTTATCAACACAGACAATTTGGCCATCTCTGTTAATTCCATCAGCTTTTGTAATCATTGTCCATGGTGGGAATCAAGGCATCCTTCCACTTTTTTGCATAGAGCAATCTTGCTGCCGTCACCATATATAAAATCAGAGTTCCATTTTTTCCCCCAGTTCTCTTTCCATTAGACCCAGAAGGAAAGTTTCTGGTCGAATCTTTATATTCACTTTAAGAATGTTCTGCATTAATATATGAATCCTACTCCAATATTTCTTTGCCTTATCACATGTCCACCATAAATGATAAAAAGTCCCTTCTTTACATTTACATTTCCAACATTCATTTGAAATACCTCTATAAATTAATATTTATATACTTCACTGACCTTAGGAAATTAGCAGAATGATCTCTATATGCTCCCCTCATATAAACAGTATGATTTAGTTTGTCATAATAAACTTCATAATATATTAGATCTCTGGGCTGTTGATTTGATCTCTGAGCTTGGCGATTTGGCTGCAAATGTTTTGTCTCCATTCGGGGGGAGGGGGACATCTTCAGTGCGCTTTGAATTGTGCAGCACAATTCAAAGTGCACTGAAGATGCCCCCCCCCCCCATGGAGATGAAACGTTTGCAACCAAATCGCCAAGCTCATTTATCAAACCAACAGCCCAACTACCATCCCGAGCTACTAATATTCAAACACATTTCAACCATATTAGATCTCTTTCCATGAGTCTAATATATTCCCTTTCCAAATAGGTTGTTAAAATTTAATTTAATTTAATTTAATTTAATTTAATTTAATTTAATTTAATTTAATTTAATTTAATTTAATTTAATTTAATTTAATTTAATTTAATTTAATTTAATTTAATTTAATTTAATTTAATTTAATTTAATTTAATTTAATTTAATTTAATTTAATTTAATTTAATTTAATTTAATTTAATTTAATTTAATTTAATTTTTGTACAGTGCTGATTGATCTGAACAGTATATGGGTTTCTTTTCTCTGTATCACTAAGATGCAGAATATATATTTTCTCCTTTCCAGTTCAGTTTCTTGAAGATTTGGTAGGAAATATGCAGGTAACAGAATAATGGAATAACTGATTTGGCCTTTGAGATCTTCTAGTCCAACTCTCCTCCTCAGGCAGAAAACCTATAACTTTTCAGACAAATGGTTGTCCAATCTTTTTTAAAAAACCTCCAATGACCTTATTTTCATAGAAGCAATGTGAGCTCAAGAAAAATGAGCTCTTATTTTTGATAGTCTACATATTTTCCCCAATATCAGGCACTTGCCTGCCCATTGTTCAAAAATTGACTATATTAACATAGAAGACAAAGCTCTACTAAGATAATCCCAGAGACTCATAAAATGTTGTTGTTGTTAGCTGCAAAGTTGTGTCCAACCCATCACGACCCCATGGACAGGCCTTCCTGTCCTCTACCATCTTCTGGAGTCCATTTAAGCTCACACCTACTGCTTTAGTGACTCCATCCAGCCACCTCATTCTCTGTTGTCCCCTTCTTCTATTGCCCTCAATCTTTCACTCATAAAATACCCTCTTATTATTTCTGTCAGGCTGTATAAGGGACCATATTTCTGATGTAGGTGTAACTTCAGGTACCCTGAGCAGAGGAGATGAAAAATGTATTTTTTGACTCCTCTAGTGCAGTTGAAGAGAACTGCAAAGAGAACTCATTGTAAATAAAGCTGAAGGAAAGACATGAAAGTGACTGGGAGATTCACATACTGTAAGTAATAAAGTGAGAGCATGGAGAAGCATCAACAGAAAAAGAGGGATTCACTCAATCATTTTGTGCTTGATTGCTGCCTAGAAGACAAGAAGTAAAGCAGTTGGCCAACCTGAAATGTTACACACTGCAGAGTGTTTAAAATGTTAGCAAAGGAAATAAAATGACCACTGGTCTCTTTAGATATGAAGGTAGTAAATAATTCCTTTTTCATTCAGATATGTGCTGCTAATTCTGCCCCAACAAGTTTGGGAATGCCAAGAGAAAGAGGAAATAGCGGGTTTAAGAAAATGTCCAATTGTCTCTGAATTTTTTTAGTGCTTTCTGAGCTTGGCTGTTTTCTTGCAGATGTTTCATTACCCAAGCTAGGTAACAACATCACTAGCACTGATGATATTACCTAGTTTGGGTATCAAAACCTCTGCAAGAAAACAACCAAGGTCAGAGAGCACCAAGGATGCCTTATTCAACCCTGAGCTACAAATATTCTCCTTTACTGAAATGTTTTACCTGTGGAATTTTGTAGAGGCTTAAGATATCTGCCATGTCCAAGGAAACATCGTAGCCAATCCCCCCAATGACAGCTATGAGACTTTTCTCCATCCCACATTGGAAGTTGGGGACAAACCGGTCAGCTTTTGAGAGCAGATCCAAGATATTACGATAGACCATCCTTGCATCATAATAGCTGTCATAAATATGGAATCCAAGGGTGATGTTGGGCAAAAGGTGAGTATCCTTATTGATCTCATTTACACAAAAAACCAAGGCCAGCAGGTGCTGGTAGAACTTGGTGATCATGCTGTCCACAGAGAAATATATTGCAGTTTTAGTAATTTTCATCTTTGTACTGTGCAAAACAAATGCTTATTTTATTGAACTCTCTTTCAATCCCTCTTTATATTTCCATTCTAAAATAAAACACAGACACTCTGCCCAATTTTATGCCTTACAATTGTATCTACCTCTGAAATTCACCTTCTTGTACATTCATGTGATGGTGTAATCTATGATTGTATTTATTGTAATATGCTTCTTACAAAAGGCTTGAAGCAGAATAATAAACCAGTTTGGCCAGATATCTAAACCATGACTATATGTGAAAACTAATATTACACAATCAGAATTCTGGAAAGGATGTAAACAGAGTCCTCTTTCTAAGCCATTTTCTTCATACTGTGAATGGGAGCTCCATGTAATAATAATTCTCAATAAGAATCAGAAAAATGACCTCAAAATTAGGGAGAAATGTTGAGTTCAGTCTTTTCACTACTTACTAGCCATGCCATCTACAGAGTTAATTATGAGTATCTTTTCTATCACTACCATCTAATCATTGTAATACCTCCAACACTGTGAGTAAACTGTGGCTGAAACCCATTTTTATATTACAAATGTTGAATTGAAAATAAAACTTACACTGGAAGATCAAAACTTATCTCCTGCAAGGGGTGTTCCATGTAGTAAACTTCACTTAAAATATACATTATCTGAGAGAGCATCCCCCCTATGAAGATATCACCTGATTGATACCTCTCGTGAGGAACAGGGAGAGGTTTTGTTGTGGGACACTTCATTTTAACTAGCTAATATGCTGTAGAAACTCTTTTAAATTGAATTATGATACTAGACAGAGAGGGATCTTTGTAAGTGAATATTCTCCTGTGATCAATCTGCCTGAGCAGCAGCTTGGACTCGAAGACCTCCCAGGTCCCTTTCAACTCTGTTATTCTGCTCATGGGCTGCAATCTAACTAAAGTCAGCATCATGAATGTCAAGAGAATTATTAGAAAATCAGATCATAAATATTAAACATGTACAGATTTGATCTCACATCTACACAATAAAGAGATGACATTCTTAATAGTTAAAATGGAGAAACTGTTCCTAACCCAGTAACATTAAATGGCATCCATAGAAGAATTTATAACCAGTTTTGGTCATGCATCAAGCACTCAGTTTCATAAAGAAAATACATTTTTTTACCCTGTAATTATCTCTTGTCACCAAGTGTATCATTTCATTATCATTATAAATCATTTTTGATTGGTTCTTCAGACGTTTATTGGATTAATAATAAATCAGGAAAAGGCAGGTGGCAGCTTGTAAAATAAAAAGAATGTGTGACAGAGGGGAAAATGGACAGGAAGAAAGAAGGGTTAGATGTTGGGGTCATTCAAGAACATATTCTGAAATCTTATTCTTGCTTGTTGGCCATGAAGGAGCAGAGGTGATTTCAGTGCAGATCTGGAGTGGGGGGAATAATAATAACACTAAGTTAGCATCACAATACTAATACCCAGTGGAACATTTCTAATTATAGTACTTGCCCATCTCTCTCAGGTGCTCACTGTCTTTCAGAAGCAAATAAGCAAATCTAAAAACTTCTTTTTAATTTCTTGTATTCAGAAAGCCAGGTTCCAATATGAGGAAGTGGATAGGAAAATAGACATCTTAACTCTACTATTCTTTCCTGATCTTCTTTTCAAGCAAGCTTGTTTACGGCATGGTTGTCAATGTCACCCCCATTCCCTGAGTTAGACATGTACTCAACAGCTAAATAAATCATTCTTCAATTCCATGAAGGATCAATTTTTATATTTTATAATGTTCTGGGCTATATGGTCCTTCTTTCATTTGCCAGATTCATTGTGGCTTTCTATGTTCATAATCTACCTGATAGCTTTGATGAAGCCAGGTTCAACTCCTTCAGCATGTTGGCCTTTGTTAGTTAGTTTTCTTTGTTCTGATATACCTAAGTATATTAGAAGTATACCTAAGTACCAAGAAAAAAATAATGGTGGCTATGGAGGTCTTCTCCATCTTATGCAACCAGTAATGCAGTCTTCTCTATCTTATGGAAAAGAATGCATTACTGGGTTGCAGCTTTTTCTCTAAATGCTACATAATTTTGTTGGGGCCTCAACTGAATAACAGAAAACAAATGAATGAATGAATGAATGAATGAATGAATGAAGGAAGGAAGGAAGGAAGGAAGGAAGGAAGGAAGGAAGGAAGGAAGGAAGGAAGGAAGGAAGGAAGGAAGGAAGGAAGGAAATTCTGATAAAGTTATAATTTGTTTTCACTGAAATCTATGACCCTTGGTAGTCAGACTTTGATGTCAAGATCTTTCTTCCTTATTTTATTACAATCACTAAGCAGGGTATTTGGTTAATAGCCAATTGAACAGAATAATTTATGGCAAGATCATGGATGCTACAGAAATGAATCTGGCTTTACAAACAATATAGCAAAATGAGGCCCCTGACAACTATATTCATAGAACCTGAATGGCAATAGCACTAGCACTTAGACCTTATATATTGCTCCATAATGCTTTACAGCCCTTTCTAAGCTTATGTTATGTTATCTTATGTTATCTTTTTAAGACCAAAGAAATGTAGCAGAGCACAGAGTTTCCTGGAACTGAAAAAAAAGTTTTTGCTTGACTTCAGATTCACTTCCTCTCTCTGTGTCTCTTGCACAGTAATAAACTGCCGTGTCTTCTGGCTTGAGGTTGTTCATTTGCAAATACAACAGACTATTGGAATCATCTCTGGAGATGATGAAGCGTCCCTTCACATTATTTGGATAGTAAGTGCTAGATGATCCTGTACTTATGCGGGCCATCCATTCCAGTCCTTTCCCTGGGTACTGTCTCACCCACTCCATGTAGTAGCTGCTGAAGGTGAATCCAGAGGCTTGGCAGGAGAGATGGAGAGATTCTTCAGGTCTTCTCACAGCCCCTCCAGACTCCTCCAATTTGATCAATTGCACCCCTGGAACAAAAAATGTATGTAAAAAAATGTTTCAGGAAGATTCAAAGTTATCATGCATCATTCTTGCTAAACAAACATCAATTACCTTGGAGAATGGAGAAACAGAGAAGAAACCAAATCATTTTTTACCCTATTTTTGCTCTGCTGTAGAGTGATAAAAGAATCAGAGGCACAACAGCTTATGCTAACTGGGGCAGAAAAACTATATGCCAAGGGTGTAGAGGAAACTGCCAACATATTTGCATATGCTACAGGATAAAAGAGCAGTTGACCAGGTGATAACTAAACATATGCATTTCACTAACCTTTATTTTATTGTGTTGTTAAACAGACAAGGATGCAAGGGAAAAGCTGCTTAATGTAAGACTGATTAGAGAGATAAATTGAAAGTTTAAAACAACCCGTTCTCAATTTGCAGTCACAAAGATTGGTCAGAAATATTTGCAGAGCTGTTCGTTTGTGTCATCCCAATGCTCTAGAAATCATTTGGTGAAACTCTGCCTCATTTTGTACGCATTTCATTTTTCTGAAATTAATGCAATGAATTATTTTATGGAATCTGATCTCATGCACACACTTTTGCATTGGTTGGTTGATTGGTTGATTAAATTTAAATTTAAGTATTGCAGCGTGTAAAATCAGATGTATCGCTGGAAGGCAAAATCACAAAATTCCACCTTGCTTATTTTGAACAGGCCGTGCAATTGAATTTGCTGGAAAAGGCAGTTATGCTTGGATTGATCATCAGTAAAGGAAACAAGGCCACCAAAAAGTACAATGGTTTAAGACCACCAAAGCCGAAGCAGTCAGAGCATAAAACAACTAACTAAGGCAAGTCATTTTACAGATTGATTGTTCTCACCATTACAAAATTTCTCCTTAGATCTAGATTGCTTCTCTCCTTGATTAGTTTCCATTCATTGCTTCTTGTCCTGCCTTCAGTGCTTTGGAACTAGAGTGACCCCCTCTTTTTTGTGGCAGCCCCTTATTTATTGGAACACTGCTATCATGTCTCCCTTAGTCCTTTTTTTCACTAAACTAGACATACCGAATTCCTGCAACTGTTCTTCAACCATTCTTCATGTTTTAGCCTCCTTAATCATCCTTGTTGCTCTTCTCTGCACTCTTTCCAGAATCTAAAAGTCATTTTTATATTGAGTTGACCAAAATGGGATGCAGTATTCCAGGTGTGGTCTTACTAAGGCTTTATAAATACTTCACGTGATCTTGATAGGATTGAATGGATAGCATCATCATTTATATCTTCACCTGATTTCTTTGGGATTTTTAAAGATGTTTAATAGAAAGGCTTTACAACATGGAGATCTTAAATTTGCTGAGATGGAAGCATGTGCTAGAAAGAGGAACTATTTCCATTCATTGTCACAAATCAACAGGAAGAACCTGGCAGGCCGGTAATGATATGGACATGGAGGAAAGAACAACAGCTGTTGATCTCTAAAAATATGCTTTCTTTGTTTGACTCATCTGAAATGTTTTCCTAATTCATCCAACAGTTATTTACTGCCCCCTTTAGAGTTGTTTTTTTTTCAAAATTTGACACTGTCAAGATTTTTTTGCTTGATCTGTTTCACTGTGTTCCTTGTACAATAATAAGTGGCTGTATCATTTTCCTTTAAACGATCCATTTGCAGGTAGAAATTGGAGCCACTTTTTGAGGCTGCAAATCTCCCTTTAATGTCAGGAGAATAAAAATTATGTGCAGGGGTGTAATAGCTAACAAGCCATTCCAGTCCTTTTCCAGATTCCTGCCTAATCCAGTCCATAAAACAGCTGTTAATATCAAAACCAGTGGCCACACATGTCAATGATACGGTTTCTCCAGGTCTTTTCACCACTTGGCCTGACTGAGTAAGCTCATTTGTGCAAAACCACCTGGTTGGAAAGAATAAATAGAAGTGAAAAGGTGGGATGGGAACTCTTATTATCAAATGTTAGTATCGCAAAGCACTGAAATTTTAAACCCAACATATATGAGAAGGTGCCCACCACAATGAGTAATACAAAGAAAGACGACATAGTAGAAGCACCAGTTAAATCTTGGAGAAACTTTGAGTGGTCTATACGCAAAGTTCATGTGTTCATGAGAAGCTTTGAGAATTTAAATGGGAAATGAAAGTGATTCTGGTTTTGCATAAAGCAGTGTCTGCACTACTAATATGATAGTTTTGAAGAATCAAAGAATCCCATATCTTACTACTTCTAGAAAGAAGAAACATCTTCCTGTGATAGAAGGCTTAGCTTCTCTTTTTGAATCCCAAAGATGCTTTTTCATGAGGCAACTGGACTTTCTTGATTTTCTTTGAAGAGGTTTTGCTTCTCATCCAAGAAGCTTCTTCAGCTTCTAAACTTCTCCTTTTGAATCCTCTCCAACAATTTACTGTACTTATTCAAAAGTCGATCACAGCTCACAGCTCACTTACCTGAAACATTTCAGCTAAGAAGTATGTTCTCTTGCTCTTCTGTTGGGTAATTTGTAGGACTCAGGTTGACTGCAAGGTGGGGAAGACTTGGCCATCTGACCTTCTTGCTCTCTTTTTCTTACCCACCTTCAATTCCACAATGTGGACTCCAGACAACACTACTTTCTTCTATTGTTCTTCAAGACTGAGAGCTTTCCTTCTACAACCTGTGCATTGGGCTTGAATATAACTGGTAAAATACAGGATAAACTCTTCAGATAGAGAAGACAATCAGAAAAAATAAGTTCAGGAAGTTGACCATGAAGCTGACCATGAAAAGCAGTTAGTGATAATACCCAGTGGTGGGATTCAAATATGTGAACAACTGGTTCTCTGTGTGGATGACTTCCGGAAGTCCATTCTGGGCCTGGGCAACAAAAAATTAAGTACCGGTTCTGCTGAAGTGGTGCAAACTGGCTGAATACCACCACTGATAATACCACCATTTCCCTCTCTTCCATGGTTGTCTGATAACTCTCTGGAGACATTTTCTCCTATTCTCCAAAGCGAACCTGTATTCTGGTATTGCACAGGACTTGTATCAATTATATTTTGTGTTCCTTCTGCACAACTTTAATAGATATGCTGCATTGAGATAATATGAAAATCATAATCATGTCACCAAATGAGTTTAATGGTCAAGTCTTGAGTCAGTCCTAAGCAAGCACATAAAAGGCTATCCCAGGCTGATGGTGCAAACAATTTTACAAATGAACTGAGTTTATTTTCCACCAATTTTTCTTCCTGTAGATCTGCTGGATGTGTGGTTAATATTATCAGAACTTCTCCATCTCAGTCAGCTGCACTCTGGTGGCAGAGGCTGCAAAGGTGGGCCTTGTACAATATTTCCAAGTGTCCCTTGAGAGGAGAAGCTGAAAGGAAGGCATTGTTAGATTGGGCCACATGTTATCAATTTTTCCTCTCAAGGGACCACTGGAGAAATTGTGCAAGCTAGAAGGGAAATTAAGTCATTGTGCCCCTTGTACAATAGTACCAGGCAGAGTCTTCAGGCTTCACACTGTTCATTTGGAGATAAATGAAGCTTTGGGAAACATCCACAGAGATGATGCATCTGCCGATGACTTTGGGGTTATACCATTGGCTACCTCCTGAACCACTCATTCCACCCACCCACTCCAGTCCTTTTTTTGGAGCTCGACAGATCCAGTGCATTTCATAGCTTCCCATGGTGAATCCAAATGCCTTACAAGATAGGCACAGGGGCTATAAAACCACCTCCAGTCTCCACCAACTCAGTCTGTGAGTAGCAGCCTGCAAGGGAAAGGTACAGAGGAGATAAAGGGAAAACCTGAAAAGGAGTTTATCAATTGTCACATATGGTCAGGAGAGACCAACTACCTGGAAGATTGAGGAAGAGGAGGAAGATGAAGAAGATGCAGAACATCCTAACAGTGAGAGTGGTGGTGTCCCTTGAAACTAATTTCTTGACTTCTTCAGAGCTGCATTTGAAAGAGCTGCTTTCAAGGATGTGAAAGGCTTCAGCCAATTTGCATATTTCTCTTATTATAAATTCATGGACCTCATTCTGGAGTTAAAATTTGTCGCAAAGTTTCCAGGTAAAGGTCAAGAATGAGGCCAAGTCAATGGGGGAAGCTGGATTCATTTGACTACCACATTAATTGCTTAACAGCTGCAGTGATTCACTTAACAACCATGGCAAAAAAGTTACAAAGTAAGGTATGATTCAGTTAATGACCGCCTTGCTTAACAAGGGAAAGCTGGTCTCAGTTGTGGTTGTTAGTTGAGGACTACCTGTAAAACATTAATCAAGGAGAGAAGCAACCTAGAACTAAGCAAAAATTTCTGACAGTTAGAACAATTAATCAGTGGAACAACTTGCCTCCAGAAGTTGTGAATGCTCCAACACTGGAAGTTGTTAAGAAGAGGCTGGACAACCATTTGTCTGAAATGGTATAGGTTTTTCCTGCCTGAGCAGGGGGTTGGACTAGAAGACCTCCAAAGTTCCTTCCAATTCTGATTCTCTATTCTATTCTATTCTATTCTATTCTATTCTATTCTATTCTATTCTATTCTATTCTATTCTATTCTATTCTATTCTATTCTATTCTATTCTATTCTATTCTATTCTATTCTATTCTATTCTATCCTGGAAAAGGAGGAGCCTTTTGGAAAACCCAACAGACTAGCTTGAGACCAGTAAACAAACTGAGTAAGAAGAGAAGGAAGATGCAAAACTAGGAGAGTCTCTTGAAGCAAATTTCTTGCCTTTCTCTGCAGAGTTGTCTTTCTAAGGGTGTGAAAGGCTTCATCCAATTTGCTTAGTTCTGATATTATGAATTCATGGACCCCTTTCTGTAGTTAACATTTGTCTCAAGGTTTCCAGCTTAAGGTCCAGAATAGCGATAGCACTTAGACTTATATACCACTTCATAGTGCTTTACATTCCTCTCTAAGTGGTTTACAGAGTCAGCCTATTGCCCCCAACAATATGGGTCCTTATTTTAACAATCTTGGAAGGATGGAAGGCTGAGTCAACCTTGAGCCAATCAGAATTGAACTCCTGGCAGTGGAATGCAGAGTTAGCTTGCAATATTGCATTCTAACCACTGTGCCAACACAGCTCTTCAAATTGACACAATGGTAAAAAGAATGATAGTTCCAAAGGTATTTAAGCAAATTTTCAGAAAGACAGTTTTGTGTGTAAGGTTAGTGAAGAAAATGGGACTTTAATGATGTGGATAAAACAGTGTGCATATTTCTAATATTTTGCCTCAGGGTTTCGGTACTTTAATGCCTATTGATTCTGCAGTGGAAAGATTCATGATTACACTTTAGTTTCATTTCAATTTTCTGAAAAATTAAAGCTATCAATTTGGTGTGAATACATTTAAACTGTATTTCTATACACAAAGAAAAAATGAAAAGAACTTTAAAATTCACCAATGGATGCAGAGAGGAATCCCTATCTTACTAAGGCCACACCTGGAATACTGCACTGAGTTTTGGTCACCACATTACAAAAAAGATGTTGAGACTTTGGCAAAAGTGCAAAGAAGAACAACTAAGATAATTAAAGATTGGAGACTAAAACATATGAAGAATGATTGCAGGATTTAGGTTTGGCTAGTCTAGAGAAAAGAAGGACTAGGGGGGACATGATAGCATTATTCCAGTATTTGAGAGGTTGCCATAAAGAGGGGGTCAACTTATTTTCCAAAACATCAGAGGGCATCACAAGAAACAATGAATGGAAAATAATCAAGGAGAGAAGCAACCTGGAATTAAGGAGAAACTTCTTAACAGTGAGGACAATTAACCAGTGGAACAGCTTGCCTTCAGAAATTGTGGGAATTTCATCACTGGAGGTTTTTAAGAAGAGACTTGACACTTGTCTGAAATGGTGTAGGGTCTCCTGCTTGAGCAGGGTGTTGGACTAGAAGACCTCCAAGGTCCCTTCCAGCTCTATTCTTTTTTCTTTTTTCTTTTTTTTTTAAATTTTTTAACAAAATAATTTTTATTGAATACAAAAAAAAAGATTAAAAAACATTGAACATAGTGTATCATCTTTGACATACATCTTTGTCTAAACATTCCTTATTATACACATACTTTATACATTTCAGATATTCTTCCTCTATTTACATCCCTTCTAATGACCTTCCTTCTTTTTTTTCCTTCCATTTGTAAAATTTATTCCAGCTTAAATAGTATTCTGTTTCCTCCTGATTTTTTAATTCTTTCGTCAACTTATCCAATTCTGCGCAATACAAAATTTTCCTTATTAACGCATCTCCACTAGGCACTTCATTTGTTTTCCAATTTTGGGCAAACAAAATTCTTGCCGCCGTTATTACATGAATAATTAAGTATATATCATCTTTGTTTATATTTTTTTCTAATATGCCAAGTAGTAGCATCTCTGGTTTATATTGAGTTTTTTGACCCGTCATTTCTGTTATCCAATTCCAAACCCTCTGCCAATAAACCTGTACCTCGTTGCAAGCCCACCAAACGTGAAAAAAAGTACCCTTTTCCCTTTTACACTTCCAACAAAGTGGTGAGTAGCCACTATACATTTTTGCGAGCCTAGCCGGTGGCAGGTGCCATCTAAAGAGCATCTTATAGAGATTTTCCTTATAAGTTGTTGCCAATGTAATTTTGCAATTACGTTCCCAGATTTGCTGCCATTGCTCCAGGTTTATAGCGTGCCCCAAATCTATTGCCCAGGTAACCATTGTTTCTTTAACTTGTTCTTCAAATAATTTATATTCTAACATATATTTATATATTTTTTTTATTTGTTTTTTCTCCGAGCCTAATAATATTTTATCAAGCCCCGTATCTTGTCTATTAATTCCCCATTCTTTCTTGTCTTTCACGTATCTTGCTTGTATCTGAAGGTAAGACCACCATTCCAAAGCAATCCCCTGTTGTCTCAACTCTTGCCTCTTGCTTTAGATATCCTTCCTCTGACAGGATATCTTTGTATATGATAACCCTATCTTGCCTATAAAGGTTGGGGTATATAACTGCTTCTAATGGTGAGAACCAGCCTGGGAGTTTTGTATAGTATTGGCATTTAACTATATTCCAGCTTTTTATTAGTTCTTGCCGGACTTTATGCCTCAGGAAGTATTGATGGTTCCTACTTTTATCTGTCCATAGGTGGGCATGCCAGCCCTGCTGGAGATCGTGCCCCTCTAAGAGTAAACATCTTTTATTTTCCAATGTTATCCAATCCCTGATCCACGTCAGGGCCGCCGCTTGATAATATAACTCCCAATCTGGGAAGCCTAATCCCCCTCTCTCTTTAGCATCCTGTAGAGACTTTTGCTTTATCCTCGCCTTCCTTCCTTGCCACACAAAATCTAAAGTTAACTTATTCAACTGTTTAAAGAATTTTTTATCTAATTGGATTGGAATATTTTGGAATAGAAAGATAATTTTGGGTAAAATATTCATTTTCACTGCTGAGATTCTTCCTAGAAACGAGAGATGTAGATTTCTCCAGCAGTCTAGGTCAACTTTTATACATTTAACTAATTTTCCGTAGTTATCCTCTCTAATTGATGAGCAACGTGCTGACATAACAATGCCCAAATATTTTATTTTAGTAACTACTTGTATTCCTAATTTTTCCCCAAGATTTTCTTTTTGTGTGTTAGTCATATTTTTTGCTATGATCTTTTGTTTTATTTCTATTTATTTTCAAGCCTGCCACCTCTCCATATTCCTCCAATGGTTCAAAAAGCTTCTGACCTGATTGCACGGGATCTTCCAATATAAATACTAAATCATCGGCATATGCTTGGAGTTTATATTTTTCCTTTTTAATCTCAAGCCCTTTAATTTGCTCTTCTTGCCTTACAGTCCTAGCTAAAATCTCCAATGTATATATAAACAATAATGGCGAGAGAGGACACCCTTTTCTTGTACCTTTCTGAATATTGAATTTATTGGTGGCCTCACCGTTTATTATAATCTGGGCATTCTGTTTGGAATATATTGCAGCTATAACATTTAAAAATTTTTCTCCAACATCCATTAATTTCAGTTGTTGGATCAGAAATAGCCAATTAACATTATCAAATGCCTTCTGTGCGTCCAAAAATAAGAGTGCCATTTGGCAATCGCTATGTGATTCGTAGTATTCCAATATGTCTAAAATTGTCCTTATATTCCGCTTAGTCTGCCTATTTGGGAGGAAACCATTTTGGTCACTATGTATGAAGTCAATTAAATAATTTTTAAATCTCTCTGCCATTATTGATGCGAAGATCTTATAATCGACGTTTAGTAGGGAGATAGGCCTATAATTTTGTATCTGTGTTCTTTCTACATCTTCTTTTGGTATTAATACTATATTTGCCTCTAACCAGGATTTAGGTATTTTCGCCTCAGTTAAAACGTCATTGAAAACTTCTGATAGGTGTTGATTAAGTACATTTTGGTGTTCTTTATATAATTCCGCTGATATTCCATCTGCGCCGGCCGCTTTATTATTTTTTTGTTTACTTATAGCCGTAGTTATTTCAATCATACTTATTTCCTCATTTAACATTATTTTTTTTTCCTCTGGTATCTTCGGTGTATCTGTCTTTTCCAAATAGTCTATTATCTTTTCTACACTTTGTCCCTCACTCCTCTTATATAAGTTTTCATAATATCTTTGAGCAATTCCCCTTTTAATTATCTCATCATGTTGAATCTCTCCTTCCTCATCTTGCAAATTAACAATCTGTTGCTTCTCTTTCTGCCTTCTCAGTTTATACGCCAACCATCTTCCAGGTTTATTCGCGTATTCAAAATTATTTTGCTTGGCAGCCTTAAGTTGTTGTGCTAACTTTTCCGAGTCTTCTATACAAAGTTTATGTTTAATTAATTCCATTTTACTTTTCAAACTTTTATTATTTAGGTCACCCTGATATTGTGTTTCAGCCTGCTTATATTCTTCTTCCAGTCTTATCCTGTGTTGTTTTTTTTCCTTATTTCTCTTGGCCATATATGAGATTGCAACTCCCCTCATGTATGCTTTAGCTGTATCCCAAGTATTCTGCAAAGATGTATCCCCATTCTTATTCGTTTGAAAGAAAAAGTGCATTTCTTTCTCCATCTTTTCCTTAAACTCTTTTTCTCTAATAATCACTCTTTGAAGAGTCCATCTTGGCCGGCTCCGTTGCCCTTTCCAGCAACAACTTATAGGATTATGGTCCGCCCAAAGACTAGGTTCTATATTAATTCCTTGAATTTCCGAATTTAATTTTTTTGAAAGCCATAACATATCAATCCTGGTCCACGAGTTATGTCTATTAGAGTAATATGTATATTCCCTTTTGTCTATATTTCTTTCCCTCCAAGCATCTTGCAAATTAAGGTCTGTGCACATCTCAAAAAAAGTTCTGGGAAGTATTTTTTTGTTTCCTTTCCTTGCCCCATTACTTTTATGGTCTTTTGTTCTATCTACTATGGCATTGAAATCTCCAATCATACAAAACCCATCTCCCTCTAAGTCGCTAAGCTTGCTGTGTAGATCCTTAAAAAAAGATACTTGGGCTCCGTTTGGTGCGTAAACTACGACAATTATTATATTTTTTTTTGTTTAGATTAGCCTCCACTATCAAGATCCTTCCCTCTTTGTCCTTATAGATTTGTTTGGAAGCTATCTCCTGTCTAACATACAATGCAATTCCTCTTTTTTTTTTTTCTCATCTAGTGAGATGTATAGTCTTCCTAATTTAGGTTGCTCTAATAGATACTTTCGATCATTTTTTATATGAACCTCTTGTAATGTAATGACATCCGCATTTAATTTAATAAGTTTACTAAAAACTTTCCGCCGTTTTACTGGTGAATTCAAACCCCTAATATTCGTTGACCATATCCTATACTCCTCTCCCATTAACTTGTTTCTGTCGTGCCTTAGTGCTTCGAGTAATCCTTATTTCCTTCAACTCCTCAAGGCTTCTCCCCTGTTGTCCTAATCCATCTTGTCCTCCTCCCCCTTTTACTTCCTCTATACCCTGCTCTGTCCCTCTTTTATCCATCATTCGTTCACCTTCTCCTTTTTCAACCATCGCATTTCCTTCTCCATGATCTCCCAGCTCTTCCTCTGAGATACAGTATTGTCTATAAAAGTCTTCAGTTTTCTCCAACGTATCCAACCTGAATATCTTCTCCTGCCAAGTCACGATAATCCCCTCTGGTGTTAGCCATCTGAAGTTCACATTACTTTGGTGCAACCTGGACGTCAAAAATTAATAGTTCTTCCGTAGGTCTCTCATTCTTTTAGGTATTTGTTTTAGCACTATAATTTGTTTCCCTCTGTATTCTAGCTGTTCATCACGTGTCTTGTATAATATTTCGTCTCTAATTGTCTTTTTTATAAATTTCAC
Source organism: Azemiops feae (assembly GCA_023970755.1). Lineage (NCBI taxonomy): Eukaryota > Metazoa > Chordata > Lepidosauria > Squamata > Viperidae > Azemiops > Azemiops feae. Next base: position 717,987 of record JALGBA010000667.1, on the reverse strand, counting down.
GTGAACTTCTCTAGGCAAATTATATCTTCTCCCATAATTTGTCTGCACCCTATATGTCTCGTCCATTGCAGTAATCATCTTCTCTTTATTTATCCCAAGAGCTCCCATCAGTAGGTCTGCCATCTTTTCCTGAAGGTCTTCCCCTCTCTCCTCAATGACGTTTTGGAATCTGAGTTAATAAGCTGCCTTTTCCGCTTCCATTAGCGTCACCGCTGTCACTAATTCTTTGTTAGCCAAAGTTAGATTTTTATTTATCTCTTCAACCTTCTTCTCCTCATTATCCATTCTTTGTTCTACTTCCAATAGTTTCTGTTCATTTTTTACGATTTGCTGTTGGAAGGCCTCAAATCTTACATCCATTGCCTGAATCTTCTCTTTCTTTTCTCCTGTATCATTCCTTACCCCTTCTAACTCCTTCTTGATTTCCTCATGATTCTTAAACATGGCTTCCTGCATTGCCTGCATCATTACCTGAAGGTCTTTAAATGAGTTAGAACGCTCCTTTTGAAGCATATCATCTAACAATTTCTGACTCATGGGGCTAGAACTTTGTATTGTATTTTTTTTTCCCGCCAATCTTAGTCAGATTTGGATTACTTGCCATTTTTTGTAAACTTTTCCACAACTTACTGTTCCTCCAAAATAACCACTTTTCACTTCCCTCTTTTTTTCCTTCCACTTTTTGTCACTATCGTGGTCTGTAAATATAACTCTGTCAATATATTTCACGTTCTAGTACCACAGTACCAAATGTTAGTTTTAAGCTTCCCCAATTTTTGTTCTAACTTGTGAGGTTATAGTTTAATAGTCCAATATTCCCTTCAGTCTCTCTTAAGTTTCCCTTCTCTTGGCAATCTTCTTTCAGAAACTGCCAATCATTGTCCCAATCCAGTTCCTTCTGTCAATCACTGTTCCTTCCCAGAGAAGCCACCTTTCATCAGCCAATCCGCTCCAAGGTCAAAATCAAAACCAAAAAGTCAAAACTCTCAAACAGATCTTAGGCAACAATTAAGATAAAAAAAAAAGTCACTGTCCCTTTAAGAAAAACTCTGAGTCTCAAAACCTTGCCTCCTGGCGTCCTCCTAATGGGGCCTTTTCCGGCCTCTCTTCTTATCACTTTCACTCGCCGCCAGCTCACCGCTACTCCAACATTCTTTTTGCCAGGCTTTCATTTCTTTGCAACCCCTTTAATTGCGTCTTCCAAGTGTACTCACAAAGGTTTCAGGAAAAACACTCAAGTCAGATCTGATACACCGTCGTTCCGCTGTTTCTTCACTAGCTCTGTCCAGCTGTCATGTCATTCAGCGGCCATTACTGGTCGCCTTCTTCCCGGTCCGCTCGGTTCTGGGTTTCACCCACTTCCCGACGTCAGTTGCCAGCAAGGACAGAGCAGCAGGTCGCCCACACCTTCTGCCGCCCCTACGAGGCTTCTCTCGGCTCAAAAGAGCCCCACGAGCCTGAGATAAGCAATTGGAGATGCTGGAGAGATCGTTCGCACCTCCGCTCGCTCTGACAGCTGGCTCCGCCGCCCCCTTCCAGCTCTATTCTGATCGATTGATTGACTACTCTGGAATCTCCATGAGGCCTATGGTTACACAAGATTGTTTTTTTCTTAGATATCTTGGTTTCCTTATTATTATAGGGGTATAGTTTATCAAATGGGGAATTCAACTACTATTAACTCAATCATGAACTTCTCTTTTTTCCCCAGGAACCAAGTTTTTTCACATTACAAATAGTCTGTCGTGGTTCCAACAGATGAAACTCTTCAAAGAACTTCGAGGCATTGTTTACCTTAAAGAATCTTTATTCAAGTAGCATAGCATCGGCACATACATAGTCAAAGCCAAAATCTGAATTCCCCTCCCCTGAGCACATAGTATCAAAGCACAATTACCTCCTCTAATTAACAGTCATAAATCACATTCTCCAATTAGTTTGAAATGCCGGCTTTCCCTCCAGTTCTTCAACCCGCCATTTCTTATCATGTCTTATTTCAAAAAATCTTGGTTCTCACCCTAGTTACAGTATTGTTATGTCTAACTAAACTCCCATGCACATTCCTCCTCCCCCCCCCAGTATCATCAAATTCTAATTCTAAGAGTAAAACATAAGAAGGAAAATCGCTGCATCTCCATATGTTGTCAAAGCAAGAACATCTGATGTTAGCAGCGTTGACATAGTCCTCTATTTACAACAGTTCATTTAGTGACAGTTCAAAGTTACAACGCACCTGAAAAAAATGACTTATGACCGTTTTTCATACCATTGCAGGATCCCCGTGGTCACATAACCAAAATTCAGGCACTTGGCAACTGACTCATATTTATGCCTTGGGGTCACATGATCATCTTCTGTGACCTTCTGACAAGCAAAGTCAATGGGGGAATCCAGATTCACTTATCAACTGTGCTCCTAACTTAACACCTGCAGTGATTCACTTAACAACTGTGGCAAGAAAAGACATAAAATGGGGCAAAACTCACAACAAATGTTTCATTAAAAACATAAATTTGGGGCTCAAATGTGGTCATAAGTTGGGGACTACATGCATATTTTCTGGTGTGGATTTCAACAATACATTCATTCCATTCTTTGGTAGAGATCTGCTGTTCAGGTTGTGTTCAGGTTATGCTTCTTTCAAAGATTCTATCATTGTATCCTCTTTCTGAGACTAATGAGTACCAGGGCCTGTGAAGTTGTTCAAATAATGCACTGTATAATCATCTAAGAAATGAAGGACCATGAGTTCAATTCCTGATTAAGCCTTTGAATCAGATAGAATAACATCTGGCCACCCATATTTAAGAACATCAATGAATCCAGTCCTGTGGTGCTCCATGGCAGAAGCTGCACAATTATAACTTGTGCAAATATTTCTAGGGACAATTGAATGAAGAAGCTGAGAGAAACCAGCAGCAAGGATGACCTCTTCCTCTCAAGGGACCCCTGGAGAAATTGTACAAGCTTGAAGGGAAGTATAGTCACTGTGTATGTTACACAATAATACAAGGCAGATTCCTCAGCCTTGAGGCTGTTCATACGGAGATAAAGAAAACTTTGGAAATTGTCCCTGTAGATGGTGAATCTTCCATTGACTTTGGAGTTGTACCATTGGTCTGCTCCATTAGAATGAATACATGCCACCCACTCTAGTCCTTTCTCATGAGCCTCACGGAACCAGGCCATGCTATAGCCTGCAAAGTTGAATCCAGATGCTTTACAGGATAGGTGGAGTGAGCCTCCTGGAGCTACAACACCCCCTCCATTCTCCAGCAATTGAACCGCTGAGTGACAGCCTGAGGAAGAAAGACAAAGAGGAAGAATCAATAAAAATGTGGAAAAAAAATCTTGTTTTTGTTTATGAGAGAACATTGACCTGAGAGACTGAGGAAGAAGATAAAGACGTTGCGAAACATAATTGTGTCAGTGCTGGTGTCTCTTGCAAACTGATTTCTTGACTTCCTCTATAGAGCAGAGTTTCTAAGCTTTGCATTTAAGGGCAAGAAAGAGTTCGACCAATTTGCATAGTCCTCATATTATAAGAACACATTCCTTCCATTCAAATTATAAATTCATCCTAAGGTTTCAGGCTTATAGTCAGGGGAACCAGATTTTAGGAATAGAGTACTTTTAATTTTCAGCCAGTGTAGTGAAGAATATTGGTCTTTTCCCTTTATGGATCACTGCCTGGATGTGGTGAAGGGGCTTATGTAGCTCAAAGAAGCTGTGAGCTAAGCCATGCAAGACCACCCAAAATGGACAGTTCATAGTGGAGAACAGTGGAGGACATGGATGCCTGCTGTGCTGAGGAGGACACGGGATTGCAAGCAGTTAGACATGATTTAGCTACTGAACGACAACTGGTCTTTAATAAAATGGTGCAATTACTGGGCACACATCTAATATTACATTTCAAGGTTTTGTTGTCCTTCCACGGTGCAATGTTTCTCTATTAATTTTGTTAACTTTTATGATAGTGTGGCTTTAGGTAGAAAAGTCTATTTTCATTTCACCTTTATTCCTGATGGCTATCTTGCATTTAGAAGAGTAGTCTACCTCCCTATATTCCTCCATTATACTGTATTCTTCCACCCTTGAATTTCCCTCCTTACTTTTCCACTTTTACGCTAATGTGTCTTCAACAAGAATAGAACAGAACAGAACAGAACAGAATAGAATAGAATAACAGTGTGGGAAGGGACCTTGGAGTTCTTCTAGTCCAACCAACCTGCTCAGGCAGGAAACCCTATACCATTTCAGACAAATGGTTGTCCAATCTCTTCTTAAAAACTTCCAGTGTTGGAGCATTCACAACTTCTGGAAGCAGTTGTTCCACTGGTTAATTGTTCTCACTGTCAGGAAATTTCTTCTTAGTTCTAGGTTGCTTCTCTCCTTGATTGGTTTCCATCCATTGCTTCTTGTCCTGCCCTCAGGTGCATTGAAGAATAGCTTGACTCCCTCTTCTTTGTGGCATCTTTGTGGTTCTTTCTCCCACCAGAGATCAAATTTCTTAACAGAAGGTCAACTAAGATTGACTATATGTATCAATAGTTTCGAGGTCCACAGTTTGCATATCTGAACACGTTCTTTCCTCTTTGTGGTTCTCCCTACTCTGTTGTTTGTGAGAAGAGAACTTCTTCCTTTCTGACAGCTGCACTCAAGTGCCAGAGACTGCAAAGTTGGTTCTTGAACAATATGTTTAGGAGTTCCTTGAATTGAGAAGCTTAGAGGAATTAGAGGCATATTGGGCCTCTTCCTCTCAGCTTCTGCTCTCAAGGGACCCCTGGAGAAATTTTAAAAGCTTAAAGGGAAATTGAGTCACTGTGTCTATTGCACAATAATACAAGGCAGAGTCTTCAGGCTTCAAGCTATTCATTTGCAGATAAAAAGAATTTGGGGAATTGTCTCTGGAGATGGTGAATGTTCCGGTGACTTTGGAATTGTATAATTTGCTACTTCCTGAATCACTAATTCTATCTATCCATTCCAATCCTTTCTCTGGAGCATGATGGACCCAGTCCATGTAAGCACTTACAAAGTTGAATGCAGACGTTTTACAGGTTAGATGGAGGAAACCTCCAGGGACTACAATACCCCCTCCAGTCTCCACCAGCTGAACCTGTGAGTGACAGCCTGAGAAGGAAAGATAAAGAAGGGATCAGGGAAAAACTGGAAAAGGAGAGTTTACTAGTTGTCATTTTTGGTTACAAGAAAACATCTACCTGAAAGACTCAGAAAGAAGACAACAAAGATGTAAAACATAATTGTGACAGTGCTGGTGTCTCTTGAAGCTAAGTTCTTGAATTCCTCTGCAGAGTGAAGTTTCCAAGAGCTACACTTAAGGGTGTGAAAGAATCCAACCAATTTGCATAGTCCCCATATTATAAGAACATACTCCTTCCATTCAGACAATAAATTCATCCCATGGTTGCGAGCATGTGCTACTTTCCTGAGACCAGGATTTTAGGAATAGAAAATTTTTAATTTTCAGTCAGTTGATTGGGGAATTGTGGCTTCACTCTCAAAGACAAGAGAAGTAAATGTACCATAAGAGAATGACCACCGAGGAAGAAATATGAGATAAATATCAATTTTCCACACTAAAAAAATGGTTAGAAAAAAAGGAAATTTCCCATCAGATTTTTTTAAAAAAGAAAGATCAGATATTTTAAAAAGTAGTAAAGTACAGAATCCTTATAATAAAGATCTAGTATAAATGTAAGTTAAATCAGATGACTTTCACTACCTCTTTCAAACCCCTTAAAATTCATTTATCACTTACACACCCAGAGAATTCTCTACTATTATATGAAAACACAAGATTGAGCTTTAGAAAGGTGTAATTGGCTTTGTAATTTCTAAATCCATTTTTCTTCCCTGCCACTTTGTGGCTGGAAAGCAAAACTCATCTTGGCTTTGATTTTTGACAGTCTGTGTTGTTCCTGGGTCCATGTGGTTTTCCAAACAATCTTCTACTTTAAAAATAGGTTCCTCTTGTAGGAGGACACCCCCCACCCTCCAGAGAAATAAATATTTTGGGGAATATTAAAAAGCAAAAAATTATATTTCCCCAAAGGAATAATGGAGAAGATCTTTAAAAAGGCAGAAACTTCTCCTCCCCCATCCCAGCCAGAAACTCAGCAGAAACCAGCTCTGTAGAAATGCAGATTTGATGATTCATTCAGGAAGACTGGGGACAGGAAGCTTGGAGTTGATGAGATTAGAAAGTCAAAGACCCCTAACATCTACATCCCCCACCCAAATTCTAAAGACATGACCTTTAGGACATAATAGGATTAATCCACCACCATCAAAATACCAAAATGACACACTCAAAAGCTCAGGTCAAAGTTCATGCCACAGGAACAGGAAACAACTCCAAACACAAAAGCCCAAGAAGGTATAAAAACCCACCACTCCCAGCTACATGTGGTCAGCTTTCCCAGAGCCACATTTCTGTCTGGTTTTGCTCTTCAATAAACTACAACCTTCTTTCTAAAGCAGTTTCCATTTTGTTTATTCCTGGCTTGGACTGGACCCTGATGAAGATTTTTCTTTCAACACTCTTGTGAGGTTAAAACATTTAAAATGGGCTTTTCCAAGATATGTTGCACTGATTTTGTAAATTCATCAAACCTTTGAGAAACAAATTCAACTAGAGATTGCATGTTTACTTCTTTTCCTCCCTCCCCTTCCCCCCAGTATCAGCTGCCTCCTTCTCTCTGTGATCTGATCTTGTTATTCAGTGAAGCCGATCCATAGAACAGGGGACAATAAAGAGACACAGAGAGAATAGTTTCTGTTAGTTAGTAAAATACAGATTCCCTGCAATTAATATTCAGTAAAATATAGTCCAATATAGACAGTTTGTCCATCCAAGAAACTCTATTTGCTATGTTTCCATACAGAAATTAAATAAATTGGTGAAAGAAAGCCAATAAATCAAAAAGAAAACAGAGAGAATAGATAAAATCCAGCAGGGGGTTGAAATAAACCAGCATTCAGATAGTCAATTGACATTTGAAAATAAAATGCAGGAGTCTCCCGATTTTCTCTACCTGAGGATAAATCAACTTCCTTATGGCAAAAGTGAAAGTGATTTTAAACTCTGAAATAAGCAATAAAAAAATAATCAAAAAAAAAGTTTACATTAAAATCTGTATTTTCTTCTATCATTCTTTCTCTGGCTTCAAATTTCCCTCCCTGTTTTTCAACTATTATTCCAATGTGCCTTCACATTACAGCAGTGGTTCCCAACCTTTTCTATACCCCGCACCCCTAGAACGCTTCTGATATATTCTCGCAGCTCTTACAAAATTTCAAAATGAATTATGCATATACACTATAATGTTGAAACTTCTAAACCCACGTTTTTGCACCCCCTGGAATATCATCTCGCACCCCCGGTTGGGAACCCCTGCATTACAGGATCTTTCCCCTCCACTAAAGAGATGAAGTCTCTTAGATGCAATTCAACTGTGGCCAATCATAAGTATGCATTGTTTGAAAGTATTCAGGTTCTGCTTCTGAAGACCTTTCTATGTGTCCTCTATTTTAATCAGTTCTCTGAATCCTTGAATCCAGTCCTATTGTTAACCATAGTTAGTAGCTGAAATCTTTAATATTTTGTAATATTTGAACCTCTGGTGCCCTCTTCTGACTTGTAAATGAAAGAAAATTTGGGGATACATTTTTTAGAAGAAATTTTTGTAATGACATATGCATTGTCCACTTTCATGTCTAACTTGCCCTGGAAAGGGAAGAACCTTCTTCAACAGGATTAATTGGTGTCAATGAGAAACCACTGTGAATGATTCACATAGCATGGATCTTTCCTTAGTAAATCTGTTTTGCCCTTTATTAGCCTCTCCCCAACAGCATCCACCCTGCCAACAGCAAACCCTGTCTTCAAAATAAGGGGAAAGCTTTGCTTATTTCCACCCACCTTTCCTTCCTATGATTCTACTGGTTTTGTGGTTTGTTGTATGAGAACTTCTCCCTTTCTGACAGCTGCATTCCTGAGCCAGTGGCTGCTACCTTGAAGCTTGAACAATACTTTCCTGGATCCCTTAAGAGGAGAAAAGTGAGAAAGAAGTAGTGAGTTGCAGCCTCTGTCTCTCAATTTCTTCTCCCAAGGGACCACTGGAGAAATTGTACAAGCTGCAAGGAAGATTGAATCACTGTGTCTTCCCTTGCACAATAATACAAGGCAGAGTCTTCAGCCTTCAAGTTGTTCATCTGGAGATAAACTGAACTTTGGGAATTGTCCCTGGAGATGGTGAATCTTCCACTGAATTTGGAGTTGTACCATTTACTACTTCCTGAAGTATCCAGTCCAGCCACAAATACCAATTCTTTCTCTGCAGCCTGCCGGAACCAGTGCATGTGATAGCTTGTGAAGGTGAATCCAGATGCTTTACAACTTAGATGGAGGGAACCTCCGAGGGCTACAATACCCCCTCCAGTCTCCACCAGTGGAACCTGTGAATGACAGCCTGAGAAAGAAAGATAAAAAAGGGTTCAGAAGAAAAGTAGAAAAGGAGTTTACCAATTGCCATTTTTGGTTGAAGAGAACATCTACCTGAAAAACTGAGAAAGAAAATAAAGACGATGTAAAACATAATTGTGGCAGTGCTGGTGTCTCTTGAAGCTAAGTTCTCGGCTTTCTCTGCAGAGTGAAGTTCTCAACAGCTGCATTTAAGGATGTAAAATAAATTAACCAATTTGCATAGTCCCCCATATTATAAGAACATGTTCCTTCCATTCAGACTATAAATTCATCCCATGGTTTCAAGCAAAATTTCCTGAGGCCAAGATTTTAGGAATAGAGAATTTTTTTAAAAGTTTCAGTAAGTGAATTAGAGAATAGTGGTCTTTATATAAATGGAGCAATTACCAGGCACACATCTAATACATTTCAGAATTTTGATATTGTAATGCTCCCCCCAGTGTGCAATATTTAACAATGAAAGTTGTACTGCAGTTCAGGTTACATTTGAAGGATTACAGATTTGTTTATCAAAATCCTGGATTTCTTTCCTTTCAGGTGTAGACACCCTTGGTACAATTTAAAACTTCTTCATTCATTCCAGAGAAATTAATTTTGTTTTTGTACCACCACCTCTTTTAGTCACCTATGTTAAAGATACAAAAAACAGTATATTTCTTGTTTAGATTACACATCTTTACTATATTACAAATACGGTAGTAGAAACATAACGCAAGTATATTGTAATTACCATCACTTTTTAAAAGTCAAAATAACTTGTCTGTGCTACTGTATGGACATTTTAGACATGAACCTCAGTCAACTGAACATTCAAATTGGCTGGCGCTGATGGTTGACACGGGTTGCTACCAGCATCCTAGGTGTCAACCAGGTACCTCCTTAAAATATAAGATGTTCCGAGTAGCGCAGTTTTTTGTAACATTGCTGGAGTTATTGCAGGAAGCTGCAGTTTCTTGATGTATTTTGCAAAGTTTTTGGACATAGTTCCCAGTGCCCTGATGACAATGGGTATCACTTCATGCAAGAACAGAAAGGCATCCCAAAAGAGAAGCCACCTTCTGGTTGGTGATTCAATTATAAGGGATGTAAATTTAGGAAAGGACACAGAGGTTTCGAAAGAGGTCAGGTATTTTTCAGGTGCTACTGCCAGTAGGGACAAGAAGCGTATTTCTAAAATAATCAAGAATGCCAGCAAGGACTGTGATGTGGAGGCTACTGTACATCTTGGCAGTAACGATCTGTCCCCAAAAGATGTACTCTCTGTGCAGAATGATTTCCAGAACTTGGGGCAGGAACTTAGCAGAATAGGCTGTAGGTCACCACGATGTAAAAAAGATGTTGAGACTCTAGAAAGAGTACAGAGAAGAGCAACAAAGATGATTAGGGGACTGGAGGTTAAAACATATAAGGAACGGTTGCTGGAATTGGGTATGTCTAGTTTAATGAAGAGAAGGACGAGGGGGGACATGATAGCAGTGTTCCAATATCTCAGGGACTTCTATAATTTTGTGCAAGGTTTCTGTCTGATATAATTCATAAATATTGTCATTGTTATGGGGAAAATAAGGAGGACGTTGTGCCGGATATGTTCACTGCCTTGAGTTATTTGTAAAAATAATAAAGGCAGGATACAAATAAAAAAAAACTAAAGTAAATTTAAAAAACTGTTATAATTGTACCCTTTGATGGCCCAAGACAATGCATGGAATTGTTGTTCTTCCCCTCACCCCCCAAAGCTGTGGATCCTAGGCACTAGGTCAGAAACGTCTCTGAGATGCCACCTTACTGAAAATGAAGAATAAGTAAGAACAGCCATTGTAACTGGATACAATTTTGTGTACCATATTTTCATGTGTTAACATGCACTGGAAAAAGAAGAACTTTCTGGAAAACTCAACATGTCATATTGGGGCCAGTAAACAATCACAATGCAGGTGCTCAGAACATGGATCCTTTCTTAGAAAATCTGTTTTTGTACTCCTTCCTGCCAGCATGCATCCCAGCAGCACCAAAGTCTTCCTTGAAAATATGAGCCATATTTTGCTTATTTTCCAATCACTTTTCCTTTTGGTGATTCTGTTGATTTTGTGGTTTGTTTGAGGAGATCTTGTCCCATTCTGACACTCCTGATGCAGAAGCTGCAAATTTTGGCCTTGTACATTATTTTCAGGAGTCCCTTAAGAGGACAGGTTGAGAGGAAAAAGCTGCAAGGGTGGCCCTCTTCTTCTCAGCTTTTCCTCTCAAGGGACCACTGGAGAAATTGTACAAGCTGGAAGGGAAATGGCATTACTGTGTGCTTTACACAATGGTACAAGGCAGAGTCTTCAGTCTTCAAGCGGTTCAGCTGGAGATATACTGAACTTTGCGAATTGTCCCTGGAGATGGTGAATCTTCCATTGACTTTGGAATTGTACCATTTCCTACTTCCTGATGTATCCAGTCCAGCCACCCACTCCAGTTCTTTCTGTGCAGCCTGCCGGAACCAGTGCATGTGATAGCTTGTGAAGGTGAATCCAGATGCTTTACAGTATAGGTGGAGGGAACCTCCAGGGGCTACAACACCCCCTCCAGTCTCCACCAACTGAACCTGTGAGTTACAGCCTGAGAAAGAAAAACAAATAGGAAATCAGAAATAATATAAACAGGAAAATATAAGTTCCTGCCTTCGGTTGTGGGAGAACATCTACCTGAAAAGCTGGTAAAGAAGAGAAGGAAAATGCAAATCATTATAACTGAGTTGGTGTCTTTTGAGTCTGATTTCTTAACTTCCTGTGTGAAGCAGAGCTTCTATGAGTTGCATTTTAAAAAGTGAAAGACTTTACCTAATTTGCATGTCCTTCATATAATAAGGATGTGGTCCTTCCATTCAGACTATAAATTCATGTGAATATAGTCAGCTGCTGGTTCCTATTAAGAAATGAAGATAATTTTGAGTCAAAAAAGTGTCAGCTAAGTGAGTAAAAATGGCATAGGAGGACCCAGAACAATGATACGGAAGAATATTAAATATCTGATATGTATTTCAGAATCTGCTATAGATTCCCAAATAAATACTAAATACTAAGAAAAAATATTTATTTTATTTTATTTTTTATTTTAATGCTGTTTTACTTCATTATGCAACACTTAAATTTCACTCCGGTAGAAGTGTATATAATTGCATAATTCTTTCATGGGAATGCAAACATTCAAAAGATAAATTAAATCTTCCCATCCCATCTTGGAATTTTCTTCCGGTTGGCCATTGAAGAACTAATCAATCAGATCCTTCATAGATTTTCCAAGATCAGCGAACTGAGAATATTTCAGAATACATACTGGATCATGCAGTGCATTTTAACAATAGATAGAAATAGAGATATTTTTTTTCTGAGTATTTTTTTTTTGCAGAATTAGTGCAAGAATATTCTCTTTCATATTTTCCCTCCATTTCCCCCCTCCATTTCTTCAACTTCTTCATCCTCTTCCTCTTGAAATTACCCCATCCCATCCAATATTCTGGTATAGAGAATTCTCCCCTCCCCCCCCTTTTTAGGAAAAGAATGATAGAAGTTGGGAAGAGAAGAAGAAGAAGAAGAAGAAGAAGAAGAAGAAGAAGAAGAAGAAGAAGAAGAAGAAGAAGAAGAAGAAGAAGAAGAAGAAGAAGAAAGAAGAAGAAGAAGAAGAAGAAGAAGAAGAAGAAGAAGAAGAAGAGAAGAAGAAGAAGAAGAAGAAGAAGAAGAAGAAGAAGAAGAAGAAGACGAGAAGAAGAGAAGAAGAAGAAGAAGAAGAAGAAGAAGAAGAAGAAGAAGAAGAAGAAGAAGAAAGAGAAAGATAATATAAGATAAGATAAATAACCTTTATTGTCATTTTATATTGTGGGCACAATGGCACACATAAAAAATGAAATTAGTTGCCCGCTCTCAAAGTGAAACATATACATGACCACACACTAAACATACTATGTACAACATATATATAGACCCATATCCCTACATATACATAGCAATAATATTAATACTGTCCATCTTGAATATATAACGCAAGGAGGAAGTTTGAGAGTTCGCAAGGTTAATGCTGTATGGAATGAAACTATGGCTGAATCGGATGTTCTGCTACGGATACCACGAAGCCTCCTCCCAGAAGGTAACAAGGAAAACAGGCCGTGAAGAGGATGTGTAGTGTCCCAGAAAATCTTGCGGGCCCTGCTCAAGCAATGCTTCTGTGCTATGTCCTGGATGGGAGGGAGGGAACTGCCAATGATCTTTTCGGCATCCTCACCACTCTCTGCACCGCCTTCCTGTCTGAAGCAGTGATGCCTCCAAACCAGACTGTGATGCTGTATGACAGGATGCTCTCGATTGTCCCCTGTAGAAAGTGGAAGAAGAAGAAGAAGAAGAAGAAGAAGAAGAAGAAAAAGAAGAAAAGAAGAAGCAAGAGAAGAAGAAGAAGAAGAAAGAAGAAGAAGAAGAAGAAGAAGAAGAAGAAGAAGAAGAAGAAGAAGAAGAAGAACGACGAAGAAGAAGAAGAGAAGAAAAGAAGAAGAAGAAGAAGAAGAAGAGAAGATTATTCTTTCTGTCCAGCAGTCTCAGAGTTATTTGTATGGAATCCACAGAGAAAACAGGATTAACTGATACATAAACCATCTTTGAAAATATTGCTGAGGAAAAAAAAATCTATGATTTGTCCAGGCAGTCATTGGGAGACAAGACTGATTAGAAGAAACACAGTTAAATGTTATTAAGTAAACTTTCCCATAGAAGGTGATGGGGAAGAGGAACAGGACTACGGATTCAACACATATAACAGAATAACAGAGTTGGAAGAAACTTGTAGGTCATCTAGTCCAACCCCCCGCACAAGCAGGAAACCCTACACCATTTTTGGCAGATGGCAGTCTCTTATTGAAAACTTCCAGTGATGAAGCTCCCACAACTTCTGAAGGGAATCTGTTCCATTGGTTGATTGTTCTCACTGTCAGAAAATTTGTCATTTCAAAGTTGAATCTCTCCTTTATCAGTTTCATCTGTTATTCCTTGTCTGGCCTTCAGGTGCTTTGGAAAATAGGTTGACCCCCTCCTCTCTGTGAGACCCCTCAAATATTGGAACCCTGCTATCATTTCTCCCCTGGTCCTTCTCTTCACTAGACTGGCCATGCCCAGTTCCAGCCACCATTCTTCGTAGGTTTTAGCCTCCAGTTCCCTGATCATCTTTGTTGCTGTTCTCTGCATTTTTTCAACTTCTTTTTTATAGCATGGTGACCAAAACTGGTTGCAGTATTCTAGGATGAAAGTGCAGATGTAAACATGAAGACAAAAATGAACACAATTCTACATGGTATCTTGTGTAGGAAAAGGAAGACCACAGCAGGCTACTTGGATGTTAATATTTCAAAACTGTTGAACCACATTAAATATGGACTATAATATCTGTTCTAGTAGTTTTCTTTTGATTTGATATGCCACTACCTTTTGTTGATTTTGTGTAGCTATGATTTAGTACTTCTCTAGTGACCCCTTTGGGAACACATTAATAATACAGTAAATAGATTTTACATGAGATCTCTTAGAACTCCTTTCACTGTGTCCCCCCTGCACAGTAATATATGGATGTGTCCTCAACTTTTAAATTGTACATTTGCAGATAGAAGTTGGAACTGTCTTTGGAGGCAGTAAATCGTCCTTGTATAATTGGCAAATAATAGTTGTTTCCAAAGCTGTAATAGTAAACAAGCCATTCCAGTCCTTGGCCAGGTTTCTGTCTGATCCAACTCATCCAGTTGGTGTTAACATCAAACCCAGTGATGGAGCAAGTCAGTTTGTGGGCTACTCCTGGTTTCTTCACCACTGGATCTGACTGGGTCAGGACCACCTGGGAGTAGCATCCTAAACAAAGAAGAACAGAATTTGATGTATGTTAGAACATCACCGCTATTGTTAAAAAGTGAAAGTTCAGTTCAATTAATGGATAAGAAAAGATAGAGGAAAATGGCAAAGCAAACACATTGGAAGAGAAGGTAGCCAATGTGAGGAGAACAGGAAAGAAGGACACCATAGTAGAGAAATGGCTGGATCTCTGAGGGCTTCTGTGAAGTGAGCCTATCAGTTTTTGTGAGATGTAATGGTTTAAATGAGAAGTGAAAGCAATGCCAATTTTGCATAAATCAAGATGGAAACTGTATAAATACATGATGAATACCCAGGAGTATTAAAATAACTAAGCTGATCTGCTCAGCAGGAGACGCTATTCAACATTTTACACATCTGACTACATCATTCCTTTCTCTAAATTGTGTTCCATTTGCTATTTAATAATAGTGTAATGTACTTTGGAATGTCCTCAGGACCTAATGCTCTCTCACTTCAACTATCTACCTTCTCATTATACTGTAGCTGAATGTCACCTTGATAATATAGGGTACTGCTCTGGATTTCTCTGGTGGTCTCCATCCTTGAGGAAATGACACCTGACCCTCTTTTATTTCATAACCCTGGGAAAGCAAGCCAGGTTCTGATAGCAACTTTCAGGCACATGAGATGAATCTAGCCATAACCCACATTATCATCCACTTATGAACATGAGATACTTTCATATTCTTATTTAAAAGTGAGTGAAATTGTAAAGTTGAGCTTCATTCAAATTGTTTTTAAAGGGATAAATATTTTGAGTAGGAAGATCAAGTTCTTACAGGTAGGACCATATCAGGACCCTGACATCATTCACAGGAAGATGCCTAAGGAACAAGATGGAAGATGGAACTAGAAGGGAAATTTTCTTGAACCAGTCTATATCTTTAATAAATAGGAGAAACTTTTAACTATTCTTGATTCACCTATTGTATTCCTTTTCAAAAACGTGGAATATTCTGATGGTTGTTTGCAGGTTTCACTCAAATTTCCATCCAATGTATTCTGTGCTTCTCTGCTGCCTCTTCTGGGTTGATTTTAAATTTAAAATGTTAATATATCTATTCCTTCTTCTGGCCTCTCCTAATCTCTCTTTTAATCCTCCCTCCCTCCCTCCCTCCCTCCCTCCCTCCCTCCCTTCCTTCCTTCCTTCCTTCCTTCCTTCCTTCCTTCCTTCCTTCCTTCCTTCCTTCCTTCCTTCCTTCCTTCCTTCCTTCCTTCCTTCTAATTTCCATTTGTCTTCTGCAGTATTTGCCCACACTATTCTATTTTCTCTATCCACCCTCAGTTACCATAGGATGCAGAATATTTTCCAGGTGATCAAATCTATTATATTTTTAGTTATTTAATTAAACTTATATGTCCAACCAATTCACTTTCAGTGATTCTTACCAGCTCTCAAGGCTAAAAATCCAATTTAAAAACAATTAAAAAGCAACAATCTTCCTCCACCCATCTATGGTATTTTGGCATGAATAAGAACCTAGGGGGAAAAAAAGATCATTGTGAAAAGAAAGTAGGGAGAAGGTCAACCACTAATATGCTAAAACTGAGGATTGAAAGAAAACATTTTGTAATTTTGTTTTAACTGATCAAAGAGACAAACAACCTGGAATTAAGGAAAAACTTCCTGACACTGAGGAAAATTAACCAGTGGAACAGCTTTGCCTCCAGAAATTGTGGGTGCACCATCACTGGAGATTTTCAAGAAGAGGCTATGCAGTAATTTGTCTGAGATGGGATTGTTTCTCCTGCTTGAGCAAGGCACTGGACTAGAAGACTTCCAAGGTTCCTTCTATTCTATTCTATTCTATTCTATTCTATTCTATTCTATTCTATTCTATTCTATTCTATTCTATTCTATTCTATTCTATTCTATTCTATTCTATTCTATTTATCCATAAATGAATGGTACAGTGAGAATTCCTTCATGTTTTATAATACAAAAAAATCTAGATCTTATGACCACAAATGTTTGGGCATAATTCATCATTGTGCATCACACTTTTGAGAAATACAACTTGATATGCAGGAAATGGCGAGAAAAAAAGATTCCATAACTCCAAATGTTTAATGAGTGATAACAATTCACATGGAAGAAGAGACATGTACACTGTTAGATGAAATGAAAGCATGAAGATGAAAAGGACCCAATATTGCAATGCTTCTTTGCATGTGAAGAGGAAAAACCTGCTGAGAACCACAGCAGATGGAGCCTAATAAACAAAAGTTGCTCAACCATATTAAGTATGGGTGAATAATCTCTCTCTGTTTCATGTATTTCTTTTGCCTATTTATCCTCTCTGCCTCACTGAGTTTGTTTCATAGGCCAGACAAATCACTGCCTGGTTCTCTGGCATCCCATTTCAAGATATTTTAGTCATTAAAGGAAGAGTTTTTGCATGAGATCTCCTAGGACTCCTTTCACTGTGTGTCTTGCACAATAATACACAGCCGTGTCTTCAGCTTTGAGGTTGTTCATTTGCAGATAGAAATTGGAACTGTCCTTGGAGGGAGTAAAGCGTCCTTTGATTGTTGGTGAATAATAGATGCTATTACTAGAATCATAATAGTAAACAAGCCACTCCAGTCCTTGGCCAGGTTTCTGTCTGATCCAACCCATCCAGTAGCTGTTAACATTAAATCCAGTGACAGCACAAGTCAGTTTATGGGCTTCTCCTGGTTTCTTCAGAACTGGATCTGTCTGGGTCAGGACTATCTGGGAGAAGCCTCCTAAGCAAAGAAGAACAGAATTGGAGGAGAGTTAGGACATCACAGCCATGGCTAAGGAATAAAAGCAATAGAATAAAATAGCAAAATAAACACACGGGAAGAGAAGACAGCCAATGTGAAGAGAACTGGAAGGAAGGATGGCATAGTGAAGAAATGGTTAGATCTCTGAAGGCTTCTGTGAGCTGAATCTGTCTCTCTATGTGAGACGGGGAGCTCTGAGGATATAAATGAGAAGTGAAAATGATGCCAAATTTGCATAAATTCTGATGGAAACTGTATAAATATGAGATGAATATAGGGTATCATGCACAGTGTACACTAATCTCTTCTGCAAATTGAAGCCATTGCATTATTTTAACATATCCATCCAGATCACTTTCTTGTGTAAATTGTACATTGTGCTTCGTGTCTTATTTAATTGTAAGGTAATATATTTTACAATGTGTTCCCTTAGGGTCCAAGTTAGAGATGCTTCGGCTTACGTTCTCTATCTTAAACTACCTAGCTTCTTTTTACATAGTCACCAAGATTTCTAAGTGCTAAACTCAGAAAGACTACCAATTCATATTGAGGTCTTATTGAATCACTGTGTGCAGAAATCTACAGCTGACTTTAACTCGTCAATGATTGCATATACACAATTGTGCAGATTTTTAGGCAATATTAAGGAAGTGGCTTGCCATTCTCTTCCCCTGAGAAATTTGTGCAGTGTGCAGCAGCATCTAAAAAAGCTAATACAATCCTGGGTTGTATAAACAGAGGCATAGAATCAAGATCAGGCAAAGTATTAATACCACTTTATAAAACCCTAGTGAGATCACACCTGGAATACTGCAATCAATTTTGGTCACAATACTACAAAAAATATGTTGAGAGTTTGGAAAAAGTTCAGAGAAGAGCAAAAAGCTGACCAAAGGCCTGGAGACTAAAACATATGAAGAACGGCTACAGGACTTGGGTTTGGCTTGTCTAAAGAAAAGAATAGGGGTGATGGGATAGCACTATTCCAGTATTTGAGGGGTTACCACAAAGAAGAGGGGGTCAAATTATTGTCCAAAGCAGGACAAGAAACAATGGTTGGAAACTGACCAAAGAGAAAAGCAACCTGGAGTTAAGGAGAAACTTCCTAACAGTGAGGACAATTAACCAGTGGAACCGCTTGCCTTCAGAAATCATGGGTGCTCCATCACTTTTGAAGAAGAAACTAGACCACGGGTCAGCAACCCGTGGCTCCGGAGCCGCATGTGGCTCTTTGAGCCTTCTCCTGCAGCTCCCAGTCTCCTCTACCATTTGCAGAGAGAGAGAGACAGAGAGACAGAGAGAGACACTTGCGCTTCCCTTCTCTCTATCTCTGTCTCTGTCTCTGTCTCTGTCTCTGTCTCTCTCTCTCTCTCTCTCTCTCTCTCTCTGTTTGCCTCTCTTTCTCTCTGTGTGTATGTGTGTAAAAAGAGAGTGGTCTCACGTTGTTCTCCGACGAGCTAACAAGCTTATTGGGTGGGGCTCCTCCCTTTGCTGCGTCTCTGCAGGAAGCAGGAAGTAGGAAGGGCAGGAGAGAGCCAGCCCAATAATGTGTGTCAGCTTGTTGGAGAACAGCCTGAAGCCAGCTTGCCAGGTGAGCAGAAGATCAGAGAGAGGGAGAGAGAGGGGGGGAGAGAGAGAGAGAGAAAGAGAGGGAGAGAGAGGGAGAGGAAAGAAAGAGAGAGGGAAAGGGAGAGGGAGAGGAAAAAGAGCAAGAGAGAGAGAGAAAGAGAGAGGGAGAGGGAGAGAAAGAGAAAGAGAGAGAGAGGGAGAGGAAAGAGAGAAAGAGAGAAAGAGAGAGAGGGAGAGAGAGGGGGAGAGGAAAGAGAGAGGGAGAGAGAGGGAGAGGAAAAAGAGCAAGAGAGAGAGGGAGAGGGAGGGGAAAGAGAAAGAGAGAGAGAGAGGGAGAGGAAAGAAAGAGAAAGAGAGAAAGAGAGGGAGAGAGGAAAGAGAGAGAGGGAGATAGGGAGAGGAAAGAGAGAGAGAGAGAAAGAGAGAGAGAGGAGAGAGAGAGAAAGAGAGGGAGAGGGAGAGGAAAGAGAAAGAAAGAGAAAAAGAGAGAGGGAGGGAGAGGAAAGAGAGAGAGAGAGAGAGAGAGAGAGAGAGAGAGAGAGCAGCCTCTATTTCTTTTTAATTAAACTCTTTAATCAAGCTCCCCACCCCTTGTGTGCGTGTGCGCGTGCGCGCGCAAGTTTTGCGGCTCCCAGTGTTTTCTTTTCTCTGGGAAACGGGTCCAAGTGGCTCTTTGAGTGTTTAAGGTTGCAGACCCCTGGACTAGACAGTCACTTGTTTGAAATGGTATAGGTTCTCCTGCTTGAGCAGGAGGCTGGACTAGAAGACCTCCAAGTCCCTTCCAGCTCTATTCTATTCTTTTCTAAAAGTAGTTTCTTCTTTCCATGTTGTTACTGTACAGGGTTTTTTTTCCTGAAGATAAAACAAACTGCTTTAGGAACATGTGTGCCATTCTCTATTCCTTGGCCAGGAGTGTAAGACGTTTTTCAGCTTGGCAATGTAGAGTACATCTCTGGAATTCTCTATGGAGATTCATTCAGGTCATGGTTATCCCAAAGGTGCTTTTTCATGAGGAAACTGGACTTTCTTGAAAAATCAATATAATAAATAGGATTTTTTTTAACTGTTCTTGATTCACCTGTTGTATTCCTTTTCCAAAATGTGGAATATTCTGTTGGTTGTTTGCAAGTTTCAGTCAAATTACCATCCAATGTATTCTGTGCTTCTCTGCTGCCTCTTCTGGGTTGATTTTAAATTTAAAACGTTAAGATGTTTATTTCTTCTTCTGGCTTCTCCTAATCTCTCTTTTAATCCTCCCTCCCTCTATCCCTTCCTTCCTTCCTTCCTTCCTTCCTTCCTTCCTTCCTTCCTTCCTTCCTTCCTTCCTTCCTTCCTTCCTTCCTTCCTTCCTTCCTTCCTTCCATCCATCCATCCATCCAACTCAACCTTCTATTCTTATATTTCCTTCACCCATTTCTCCATTGTCTTACATTTCCTTATATTACTCTTTTTTCCTCCTCTTCTTTTATGAACATAAAAATGATAAATATAGTATGGATGCATGCATTTTTGTTACTGGAAACTTAATCTCTGAAGA
Organism: Azemiops feae; assembly: GCA_023970755.1. Taxonomy (NCBI): domain Eukaryota; kingdom Metazoa; phylum Chordata; class Lepidosauria; order Squamata; family Viperidae; genus Azemiops; species Azemiops feae. Next base: position 697,730 of record JALGBA010000667.1, on the reverse strand, counting down.
AGAACATATAATTTCCATTTGTCTTCTGCAGCATTTGCCCACACTATTCTATTTTCTCTACTACCATAAGATGCAGAATATTTTCCAGGTGATGAAATCTATTTTATTTTTATTTATTTATTTAAATGTATATGTCTACTCAACTCACTCTCAGTGATTCTGGGCAGTTTACAAGGCTAAAAAGCCAATATAAAAACAATAAAAAAGCAATAACTTTCCCTCCACCCTAATGTATGGTATTTTGGCATGCATGAGACTCTAGTGGGGGGGGGGGAGATCATTGTGAGAAGAAAGTAGGGAGAAGGTCAACCACTAATATGCCAAAACTGAGGATTGAAAGAAAACATTTGTCCGTAAATGAATGGGTACAGTGAGATGTTTTTCATGTTTTATAATAAAAACATCTAGATATTTATGACCACAGAAGTTTGTGTATAATTCATAATAGTGCATCACACATTTTCAAAATACAACTTGATATGCGGGAAATGGCAAGAAACAAAAGATTCCATAGCTCCAAATGTTTAATGAGTGATAACAATTCACATGGAAGAAGACACATGTACATGGTTAGTTGGAAGCATGAAGATGATAAAGAATATATATTGTGTTCCTTCTTTGCATCTGAAGAGGGAAAAACCCACTGAAAACCACAGCAGTCCAGATGGACACTAATAAGCAAAAGTTGCTCAACCATATTAAGTATAGGTGATTAATTTCTCTGTGTTTCATGTATGTTTTTTGCCTATTTATCCCACTCCTCTCTGCCTGGCTGAGTTCGTTTCATCTAGGCCAGACAAATCATTGAGTGATTCTCTGGCATTGCGTTTCAAGATAATCCAGTCATTAAAGGAAGGGTTTTTGCATGAGATCTCCTAGGACTCTTTTCACTGTGTCTCTTGCACAGTAATAGACAGCTGTGTCTTCAGCTTTGAGGTTGTTCATTTGCAGATAGAAATTGGAACTGTCCTTGGAGGGAGTAAAGCGTCCTTGGATTGTTGGTGAATAATAGATGCTATTACTAGAATCATAATAGTAAACAAGCCACTCCAGTCCTTGGCCAGGTTTCTGTCTGATCCAACCCATCCAGTAGCTGTTAATATTAAATCCAGTGACACCACAAGTCAGTTTATGGGCTTCTCCTGGTTTCTTCAGCACTGGATCTGACTGGGTCAGGACTATCTGGGAGAGGCTTCCTAAGTAAAGAAGAACAGAATTGGAGGAGAGTTAGGACATAACAGCCATGGTTAAGAATTGAAAGTTCACTTCATTGAAGGAATAAAAGCAATAGAATAAAATGGCAAAATGAACACACGGGAAGAGAAGACAGCCAATGTGAAGAGAACTGGAAGGAAGGATGGCATAGTGGAGGAATGGTTAGATCTCTGAGGGCTTCTCCCAGGTGAATCTGTCTAGATGAGATGGGAGCTCTGAGGATATAAATGAGAAGTGAAAATGATGCCAAATTTGCATAAATCCTGATGGAAACTGTATAAATACGAGATGAATATCAGGGTGTCTTGCACAGTATACACTAACCTCTTCTGCAAATTGAAGCCATTGCACTATTTTAACATATCCGCCCAGATCACACAATTGTACATTTTTTTTTTCATTTCTTATTTAAGTGTAATGTAATGCATTTTAGAAGCTGTTCCTCTGGGGTCCAAGATAGGGATACTTGGGCTTATGTTCTCTATCTTAAACTAGCTAGCTTCTTTTTACATAGTCACAAAGATTTGTAAATGCTAAACTTAGAAAGTCCACCAATTTATTTTGAAGTCCTATTGAATCAATGTGCACAGAAATCTACAGCTGACTTTAACTCTTCAGTGAACTAAGGAGAAACTTCCTCACAGTTAGAACAATTAACCAGTGGAACAACCTTCCTCCAGAAGCGGTGAATGCTCCAACACTGGAAGTTTTTAAGAAGAGACTGGACAGCCATTTGTCTGAAATGGTATAGGGTTTCCTGTCTGAGCAGGGGGTTGGACTAGATGACCTCCAAGGTCCCTTCCAACTTTATTATTATTATTATTATTATTATTATTATTATTATTATTATTATTATTATTATTATTATTATTATTATTATTATTATTATTATTATTATGGATCATCACACAGTCAGCCAGATGTTTAGACTGGATTTGGCATTTTGTCTACCTATGGAGTCCTTGCCAAGGACCTGGGATAGGCAGATGTGGATGTTTGATGGTATTACAGATATTGTCGCAGGATGGAAGCAGTTCCTAGTAAGGCCGCCTTTTGCAATTGACTGATGGCGAATTTGTCAATGCCAATGGTGTTCAAGTGGTGCTCCAGTTGTTTTGGGATTGCACCCAAGGCGCCTATTACTATTGGTACTACCCTTGCTTGCTTTTGCCACAATCTTTCTATTTCTATTTGTAGGTCTTTGTATTTTGTTATCTTCTCCAGTTCTTTCTCGTCTATTCTGCTGTCTCCAGACACTGCCACATCCACTATCCAGACTTTTTTGTCTTTATTATCAACAATTGTTAAGTCCGGGGTGTTATGTTGCAGGTGCTTGTCTGTTTGAATTCTGAAGTCCCAGAGCAGTTTAACTTTATCATTTTTATGACTTTCTCTATTTTATGATCCCACCAGTTCTTGCTTACAGGCAAATGATAGTTCTTGCAGATCTTCCAATGCACCATTGTTGCTACTTTGTCATGCTGCTGCTTGTAGTCAGTCTGTGCGATCTTCTTGCAGCAGCTTACCAGGTGGCCCACTGTTTCTTCAGCTTCTTTGCATAGGCGGCACTTACTGTCTGTTGCTGTCTTCTCAATTTTGACTTTGTATGCATTTGTCCTTAAGGCTTGGTCTTGTGCAGCCAGAATTAGTCCCTCGGTCTCTTTCTTCAATTTTCCTGCTCTTAGCCATTGCCAGGTCTTGTTATTATCTGCTTTCCCAGCTATTTTTTTAATGTACTGGCCATGTAGTGCTTTGTCTTCCCATGCCTCTGTTCTGTTCTTCATTTGGTCTTTCTTGTAGGCCAGTTTGGTCTCTCCAGTAGTCAGTAAGCCTTCCTGATATACTAATTTCAGTGCATCTTCATCACTGTCCTTCAGATATTCTTCCAATTTTTTCTTCTTCAAGTCAATTCCAAATTATTATCCATTATTATTATTATTATTATTATGAAAAATTATTATACCTTTTATGGCATTATTATTTATTGTTGTGTTGTATAATAATAATAATAATAATAATAATAATAATAATAATAATAATAATAATAATAATAATAATAATAATAATAATAATAATAATAATAATAATAATAATAATAATAATAATAATAATAATAGACAATCCTGCAGGGTTTTAGGCAATACTAAGGAAATGGATTGCCATTCTCTTTCAATGAGAGGTTTTTCAGCTTGGCAATGTAGAGTACAACTCTGAAATTTTCAGGGGTCTCCAGCCAAGATTGAAGTCATTTGGGACACAAGAATGATGGGAAGGCCCACAATGAAATAGTTATATTTGAACATCTATGGAGATTCTCAGTCATCCGGGTCATGGTTATCCCAAAGGTGATTTTTCTTAAGGCAACTGGACTTTCTTGAAAAGTCAAGAAAGTCCAGTTGCCTTGTGAAAAAGTACCTTTGGCATAGTTATAATTAAACTTCTCCATAGAAGGAAGGAGGAGAATTCACAAACAGATTAAATCAGATGAAAACACAGATGTAAGCATGAAGGCAAACATAAACACAATTTGAAATGACATCTTGCATTAGAAAAGAAAAACGACAGCAGGCTAGTTGGAAGTCAATAAGTAAAAGCTATTGAACCACATTAAATGTGCACTATAATATTTCTTCTTTGTAGTTTCTTTTGATTAGCTATTCCATTAACTCTTGGTGATTCATTTCCAAATATGTAGCAATCATTTAGTGGTTCTTTGGTGACCCCTTTAGAGATACATTATTAATACAGTGAAGAGATTTTGCATGACATCTTTTAGGATTCCTTTCACTGTGCCTCCCCTGCACAGTAATATATGGCTGTGTCCTCTAATTTTAGGTTGTCCATTTGCAGATAGAAGTTGGAATTGTCTTTGGAGCTAGTAAACCTTCCTTGGATTGTGGGAGAATAAAAGTTGCTACTAGAGGTGTGATGGTAAACTATCCATTCCAGTCTTTGACCGAGTTTCTGTCTGACCCAATCCATCCCGTAGCTGTGAATGTTGAATCCAGTGACAGAGCAAGTCAGTTTATGAGCTTCTCCTGGTTTCTTCAGCACTGGATCTGACTGGGTCAGAACTTTCTGAGAGAGGCCACCTAAACAGAGAAGAAACAACAGAATTGGAGGAGGGTTAGAACATCACAGCTATGGCTGAGGAACTCAGCTTCACTGGAGTGCCACAAAGAATGACATGGAAAAAGAAACGCACGAGAAGAGAAGATGACCAGTGTGAGGAGAACTGAACAAAAGGACACCATAGTGGAAGAATGGCTGGATCTTTGAGGGCTTCTGTGAAGTAAGCCTGTCAGTTTATGTGAGATGAGACGTTGTGATGGTTTAAATGAGAAGTGGAAGCGATCCCAGTTTTGCATAAATCCAGATGGGAACTGTATAAATACAAGATGAATCCCCAACTTTTTCATTTTGTGCCTTCCCATCAATCTTGTCTCCCAATTCCCAAGATGTATCTGACTGGATCATTCCTTTCTTAAATTGTTCTTTCTTTGTGTTCCATATGCTATTTAATTATAGTGTAATGTGCTTTGGAATGTCCTTAGGACCTAATGCTCTCTCACTTCAACTACCCAACTTCTGTATACTGTAACTGAATGTCAGCCTGATAATATAGGGTACATCTCTGGATTTCTCTTGGGGTCTCCATCCTTGAGGAAATGACACATGACCCTCTTTCATTTTGTTGCCCTGGGAAAGCAAGCCAGAGTCTGATGGCATCTTTGAAGCGCATGTGATGAACCTATTCCCAACCCACATTATCATATACTTATGGACACAAGATACTTCCATATTCTTATTTAAAAGTGGGTGGAATTGTAAAGATGAGCTTCATTCAAGCTGTTTTTATATAGCGTGGCATATATAGCATATGCAGCATGGATGTATGAACTTTCTTACTGTGAATCTCCCACAAGGAACAGACTATTTCTATTTGTCTTCTTCAAATTCTGCCCACACTATTCTATTTTCTCCTATCCATCCTCAATTACCATAGGATGCAGAACATCATGCTGATGTCCCAATCTATGGTATTTCAGCATGAATGAGAATATAGAGATTATGAAGAGAAAATAGAAGAACAACGACTAAGATACCAAAATTGAGGATTCAAAAATAAAACAAAAACAAACTGTCCGTAAAGCAACAGTTACAGTGAAAATTATTTCCTGTTTTATAAAAAAATCTGGAACTGATGACCACAAAAGCCACAGCAGTCCAGATGGAGCTTAATAAGCAAAGGTTTTGAACCATATTAAGTGTGGGTGAATAATCTTTCACTGGTTTGTGTATTTGTTTTGTCTTTTTATCCCACACCTCTCTGCCTCACTGAGTTTGTTTCATAGGCTAAACAAATCATTGAGTGGCTCTCTGACATCCCCTTTTAAGATATTTCAGCAATTAAAGGAAGAGTTTTTGCATGAATTTTCCTAGGACTCCTTTCACTGTGTGTCTTGCACAATAATACACAGCAGTGTCCTCAGTTTTGAGGTTGTTCATTTGCAGATAGAACTTGGATCTGTCCTTGGAGGCAGTAAAGCGTCCTTGGATTGTCGGTGAATAATAGTTGTTAGTAGATGAGTAATAGTGAACAAGCCATTCCAGTCCTTGGCCAGGTTTCTGTCTGATCCAACTCATCCAGTAGCTGTTAACATCAAATCCAGTGAGATCACAAGTCAGTTTATGAGCTTCTCCTGGTTTCTTCACTGAATTCGACTGGGGCAAGAATATCTGGGAGTCGCCTCCTAAACAGAGGAGAAAGAACATAACTGGATAATAGTGAAGACATCACAGCCATTGTTAAGAACTGAAAATTCATTTCATTGAAGGAAGAAAAGAAATAGAATAAAATGGCAAAATGAACACATGGGAAGAGAAGACTGCCAGTGTGAGCAGAACTGGAAAGAAGGACAACATAGTAGAAGAATGGCTGGCTCTCTGAAGGCTTCTGTGAGGTGAACTTTTCTGTTTACCAGAGAGGGGAACCTTTGAAGGTTTAAATGAGAAGTGAAAGTGAGGATGATTTTGCATAAAGCCAGATGGAAACTGTATAAATTTGAGATGAATGGCAAAGTTGACTCTTGGTGACTGCAGACACCTTATCAAGGTTGAATTGCTAAGATGCTTGCTAATCTCTGTTGCTACTCAACTTGCCATAGAAACAGAGGGAAGGGAGAGCCTGGAAAAGAGATGGGAGTTTCAAGAAGCCATCCACGGACCGTGAGACCCAAGGTCATCCAAAACAGGTGTCTGACAGAGAAGTGGATTGTTCCCATAACAAACCGAAGGGATATGATTGGGCAACATGAACACTTAGTGGGTGGAGGTTATGAAAAGCTATTGTTAACTAACCAGATTTTCACATGGGAAAACTAGAGTTGATTTTGCTTCTTCATTACCACGATGTGTATTCAATAAAGATGATCTCTTATGGCACCTCAAGACCATAGAGTTTCTTCAATATTGAATTTGCCAGCCGGATGGTCACTAACAGTCAGAGCAAAGAAATATAGATAAGACATAAGATAAGATAACCTTTACTATCATTTTTTACTTTGAGCACACTGGCCCAGATTAAAAATGAAATTCTGTTACCTGCTCTCAAAATAAAGTATAGATCTACCCATACAGATACATAACACACATATACACATGCTATATACATACATACATACACACACACAAACAAAAAAGTGTTCTCTTTCTGCTATGTATTCAAAATGGACAGTGATTAATATCTATCTCTATCTATCTATCTATCTATCTATCTATCTATCTATCTATCTATCTATCTATCTATCTATCTATCTATCTTTCTGTGTGTGTGTGTGTGTGTGTGTGGATAGATAGATAGATAGATAGATAGATAGATAGATAGATAGATAGATAGATAGATAGATAGATAGATAGATAGATAGATAGATAGATAGATAGATAGATAGATATAGATATATATTAATCACTGTCCATTTTGAATACATAGCAGAAAGAGAAAACTTGAGAGTTCACAAGGTTGATGCTGTAACCTGAATCTGGGGCAGAAATGTCTGTCTTCTGAGAAAGCATTTCAGACAGTACACCCCATCATTCTCATGAAAATAAAAGGAAGGAGAGGGAAGTGGAATCAGACTTGAAAAAATCTATTACTATATCTTTATAATAAAAGTATTACTTCTCTACATTACTTTGTTTCCCTAATCTGGTCTAGCTTGAAGATCAGACATCAGCTGAATGTTGAATAAGCCACGAGTCACTTGATCCAGAAATGAGTTCAGTTTGCACTGAAGAAGAACTAGTACAAGTATCAATGGACAAGTTGACTTTGAAAGAATCACAGAAAGATTCTTAGAAAGGGAAAGGGAGCTGAAGCATTCACTGATGTCCAGAATCACATTATTCAGAAGCAATCCAGACAACTACCCCCTTGATTAACTGGGATATAAGAAAGATGGAAAATACTGCAGAATCAGATTTGCAAGTTTGAGTCATTTGTCCTCTTAGCCATGATGGCTAACTGTTCTTTTTATAGATGCAATAGGACTCCCATATTGTACGTAAGTTCTATCTGGAAGAATGCAACCACATTCAGAGCCAAAAATTGAAATTCTCTAAACATGCAGATCCCCAAAACATCTTAGCAACTCTTGTCAACATTGACCTGAAACCAGTTCTTCTCCACCCAGAACCCCCCTCCCTCCCCAGACCCAGAACTTCCCCAGCCTCACCTGGTCAGTTCAGAACAAAGATGTATAAATATGTAACCTTCCCTGCTGTGATGGATTAGTTAATGTAGTTTTAAACAGAATCAAGGAACAGGTAGAACTCGTAGGAGCTCAGCAAGGGTGGTCTTGGGCTTCATCTCTCCCATTCTCAAAAGTAAAAGTAAAGGTGGTGGAATTACACAGAAACTGTTACAAAGGGGAACCAAACAATTTTGTAAAGTCCAGAATGGCCAAATAATATTTGGAAGTGGTTCAGACAAGAACCTCTCCAATTCATTGGGATATAAGAAGGGTGGGAACCACACCATAATCAGACTTCTGCTATTGTGGCTGACCTTTTCTTTCTTTCTTTCTTTCTTTCTTTCTTTCTTTCTTTCTTTCTTTCTTTCTTTCTTTCTTTCTTTCTTTCTTTCTTTCTTTCTTTCTTTCTTTCTTTCTTTCTTTCTTTCTTTCTTTCTTTCTTTCTTTCTTTCTTTCTTTCTTTCTTTCTCTCTCTCCCTCCCTCCCTCCCTCCCTCCCTCCCTCTTTCTTTCTTTCTTTCTTTCTTTCTTTCTTTCTTTCTTTCTTTCTTTCTTTCTTTCTTTCTTTCTTTCTTTCTTTCTTTCTTTCTTCCTTCTTCCCTCATTTCTCCCTCCTTTCTTCCTCCCTCCCTCCTTTATTAATTAATTCATTCATTCTGAAAAGATAGCTAGAGTGCATGATGCCTGCCTTATGTTTATACATTATTATTGTGTGGCACAAATTAAAATGATCTGGGGGGGGGAAGGGAGAAGCAATTCTATATAATTCAAAATGTTTAATGAAAAATATGGCTTCTCATGGAAGGAAACTTAGGAAACCCTCTTTGAGCTGTCTTTTGATGCTGCAAAAAGATGAAACTGCAGGAAACCATAGCAAACTAATAAGAAACCACTCAATGAATGATGTTGAACTATAGTAAATATGGAATAATATATTTGGGGGTATATTTGTTTTGTCTTTTGACTTCCATCCTTTTTCTGGATGATTTTGTTCCAGATGCTTAGATAACTCATTTAGTATTTCTCTGGTGTCCCCTCTTGAGACATTTCAGTAATTAAAGGAAATGTTTTTGCACAAGATCCCTTAAGACCTATTTCACTGTGTTTCCTCCGTAACAAAACCCTGTTTTGACCCACCATGATGAATCTTTACCATTACGCGTTCTTGGGCACAGAAATACACAGATGAGTCTGCCGCTGTGACTGAATTCAGCTGGAGGGAGAACTCATTCCTGGACTGATCTGCAGAAATGGTGGCATGGCCTTTTACAGAATTGGCATGCCATTTGCCTCCACTGTTGATATTTATGGCTGAAAGCCATTCAAGACCTTTCCCAGGTGGTTGCCTGATCCAATGCCAAGCATAAGATGAAGAACTACCAATGGAGGAACCTGACACTTTACAAACTAGGTTGAGTTGACTTCCAGATCTCACCATTCCTGGCCCTGATTCTATAAGCTGAATTTCCGAGAAGACCCCTTGGGAAAAGAAAGAAAGAATTGCAATCAGTAAACAACATCACTGAGCCAATAAAGGTATCCTAATTTTCCATTAAAAATTCTTACATCTTGGGAGGACTATAAAACAAGATGCAAAGAACCATAATTCCATGATGGCCATTTATAATGTCCCAGTGAGGTCTTTGAACTTCAGAGGAAGTGAGGAACTCATACTGGATAGGCTTATTTTGAAGAGAAGCATCAGCATTGCATCTCATAAAATTTGCATGAGTTCCTCCTCTATTGAGTGGTGAGAAATAAATGAAGACTTAAAACCTGAATTTATTACATGGTTGGCTCATGGACCTCTTTGTCTTTCTTTTGATAAAGTGAGACGGAGAGAAATTTAAATCTCAGTTCTGAATGAAGTCTTTGATGAAATTTTACTTGCAGACATTTCATGTCTGCATGAATGTAGGGCATTACATATCCTATAGCATTACATTCAAAACAACTAGACACCGGGACAGTTTTTTTTTTTGTGCTATCACTCTGCCGAGCATCTAAACCTCACAGTAGCAATAGTACTTAGACTTATATACCGCTTCACAATGCTTTACAGCCCTCTCTAAGCAGTTTACAGAGTCAGCATATTGCCCCCAACAATCTGGGTCCTCATTTTACCGACTTTGGAAGGATGGAAGGCTGAGTCAACTTTGAGCCGGTTAGCCAGCAGTCAGCAGAAGTAGCCTGCAGTACTGCATTCTAACCACTGCACCACCATGGCTCTTATGTCTAAGTATATTCACCCATGTTGTATGGCTGTATTCTTCTTTTTCTCAACTTCTCTACTACCCCTCTTATTTGTATCATTATTATGATTATTATTACTCTGTTGCTTTGCATGTACACCGAGAGCTTCTGAACTGGAGACAAATTCCTTATTTGTCTAATCATACTTGGCCAATAAAGTATTCTATTCTATTCTATTCTATTCTATTCTATTCTATTCTATTCTATTCTATTCTATTCTATTCTTATCCTAACCCCTTCCTTATCCTATCCTATCCTATCCTATCCTATCCTATCCTATCCTATCCTATCCTATCCTATCCTATCCTATCCTATCCTAAATAGTCATGTTCCCTTCCCTTCTCTTTTCTTCTAACCTCTCCATTCCATTATGTTCTGTTTCATTCTATTTTGATAACAGAATGAATCAGTGCTTACCTTTTTGCTTAATTTGTGGAAAGCAACGAAGGAAAAATATAATAGAGAACAAAATACCAACACTTAATATTTTTTATGAATTTATATTTTCAGAAGAATAATTGGGGGTTCCAACCTGAGACAGAGTTGCACAAGAATTAATAAAAATGAGATCTAGACAACTGTGAAGAAAAAAAAAAAGAAGAAGAAATATTTATTCCTAAAAGCAAACAGTTTGCCTTTAGGGGCAGCTGCAAAGAAATGGGGAACAGCAACAGATTTATAGGGGAGCTTGTCCTGGTGTGGAAGTGTCTACGTGCTGATTCTAAGGTGACACTTGAGGTGTGTCGCTCTCTCTGTGTGTGTAGGTATGTCTATGATGTTTATTCTTTTAAACATGCAGTTCCACTGGGAAATCTAATTTAATTCACACTATTTGTATTTACAAACCTTATCCTTTGATATGTGGATTAGGTCTGGGTAACTTATTTGGGGGTTTGAGGAAGTTTGAGTTAAAGATTTTCTCCTGTTTGCTATTTTTACTTGATTAATTTAGTTTTAGCTTGACTATCAATTATCTAGTGGAAACACTGATTCTCAGTCCATTGTGGATTCTGTTAATGTTTTAAGGGAAGATGGAAACAGTATAAAAAATAAAATATATTTTGACATAAAACTTCTGGCAGTATATATACATGATTTTTATACAAAGTTAAAAGGTAAATGCAAAATAGAATATAGAAGAAGGATAGGAAACAAAGAGCAATAAAGAAAAAAAGTATTAAAAACAGTAAAAAGGAAAACAAAAACAAAACAAAAAGATTCTTAAAGAAGCAACTTCCCATCTTCTTTACAGACATTATATACATATTTGATTCCATTTTTCCCACATCAGAATTGTATGGTCTAATACCCTCCTTCCCTTATACAAACCTTTTAAATTAATTTTAATTCATTTAATTAAAATTTAATCTAGAATTCTGGGTTTGAGAGAATCTTTATTGTACTTCCATTCTTTTTTAGCCACACTGTCAGTGTGGGAATCCAGGTTCATACACGTTGCCAGGAGACCGCAAAAACAAGGTTCAAATGGTGCAGGCACATCTGGAGTCACAGGTAGCACACTTCTCATGAAAGGTGTAGGGATGTCTTGTTGATTTTCTATCCCTCTTTACTTTCTCTGCAACTCTGGTTGCTTTGTTGTTTGTGTGGATGAAAATTTGTCCTTTTTGACAGATACCGTCCAGGGACAGAGGCTGAATGTTTCTGTTTTTTCCTCTCGGCTTCTCCTTGCAAGAGACCCATAGAGAAATTGTACAAGGAGGAAAGCAGATGGAATCACTGTGTCTTCCCTTGCACAATAATACAAGGCAGAGTCTTCAGGCTTCAAGTCATTCATCTGGAGATAAGCTGAAGTCTGTGAATTGTTCCTGGAGACATTGAATCTTCCCTCCACTTTAGAGTTATACCATTGACTGGTTCCTTCTGGTTTGCTAACACCAGCCACCCACTCCAATCCTTTTCCTGGAGACTGCCGGATCCAGTGCATTTCATGGTCAGTAAAGGTGAATCCAGATGCTTTACAGGTGAGGCGAAGGGAACCTCCAGGGACTACAACAACCCCTCCAGTCTCCACCAACTTCACCTCTGAATGGCAGCCTGAAAATCAAACATCAACAGGGAATCAGAAGGAAACCAGAGGAGTAACGTTTATTACCTCCTACTTTTGGTTATGAGAGAAGATCTACCTGAAAGATGAATAAGGAACAGGAGGAAAGTCCAAAGAAGCATATCCACAGTTCCGTTTGATTTTCTTGAGGCTAATTGATGATTGGCTCTGCAGATGTAAGTTTGCAAGAACTGCTTTTAAGAAGATGAAGCAGTGGAATTAATTTGCATCATCTCCATATTATAAGGATGTGGTCCTTTCTTGGGGACAGCAAAATCATGAGAACATTTTCAGCTTAAGGTCAACAGAATTAACTCCTTTTCATGTAACTTGGCACTTTTAGATAAAGGTACTGAAGAGAACATTAAATTCATATGTTTTGTCATTTTCATTAAAACTCCATGAATGTTTTAATTTAATTTAAGAAATAAAATTTAACTCAATCTATATGCTTGCAGATAAACTGAAAAATTAATTTAAATTCAAAAGTGTCCATACAGGTTTGGCCCTAAGAATCTTGATAATCTCCTCACCCAAAAATAATGAGTTGTTAGCTTCTCAGCTTTTTCAAGATCAAACAATACTAATCATGAGGTCGGAAGTCATTTTACTCCTAGTCTACAACTTGAAGTGGATATTAAATAATTAAGCAACAGACCCATTTAATCCTCAGAACCAAAATTCTGTGGGAAAAATCTGATTTTCATGTTTATTTCTTAAAATGTCAATGAAGTTAGGACCATTCAGATGTCCTGGGGAGTGTTGTTCCATTAGATTGGAGTGGTGACACAAATTTTAGAATCCAGGTCCCATCCTGGAGCAGGTCCGCGCTGTCAGTTCAGGTGGGCATTAATCAACAATCAAAGAGAATGAAGTAAGGCAAGTAATCTGATCCTACTGTTTTATAGGTAATACTAGAACTTTGAAGTGGAAGCTAGTGTAGTTAATACATTAGAAGTTTTATAATGTCCAAACTGCACATCCCTCTAAATTCTCAAACAATGCAGATTAGAAATCACCTTCAAGGGCAGCCCCCAATCTTTTTCTAAAGAAATAGAGGAGAAAGAACAGGTGAGGCTTTTTTTCCCTAGTTCATCCAATTCCTGGAATTTTTCTGCTTATATAGAATTTAGGGTGAAAAAAAATAAGAAAGTGATACTAATCAATAATATTAAAGTGATGTGTAGGACATTTTTCATACTCCTGAATTAGGAAAGAGAACTAGGTATGTGTTCATTAAATGGTTTAGATTGTTTAGGCATTAAGCTAAGTGAATATCTATTAGGCATCTGATATGTAATCCCATTTTCCAATATAAGAATCTTTCAGATATTCTCTGAATTCTATTTTCACAGGTTTTTGATATTAGTTGGTGTAGCAGTTCTATACCTACATACATACATACGTACATATGTACATACATACATACATACATACATATCTCTCTCTGTGTGTGTGTGCAATTTTGATGCAAATTTAAAGGGTAAATGTAAAATAGAATATAAAAGAAAGCTAAGAAAGAAAGAGCAATAAAGCAAAAAGTATTGAAAATAGTAAAAATAGCGACCATCAAACAAAATGAAGTAAGGTAAGTAACCTGATTATATGGCATTATAGGTAATAACTACCACTTTGAAGGGGAAGCTAGTGCAATTAACACATTAGAAGTTTTATAATGGCCAAACTGCACATCCCTCTAAATTCTCAAACAATGCAGATTGGAAATCATTTTCAAGAGCAGCCCCTGCCAGAACAACAATCAGAGGAAAGAACTTGAGTGTGTGGGGTGAACGGTCATCTGAGAAAACCTCTTACAAGACCCCCCCCCCCGTCATTCTCACAAAGTAAAAGGAGGAAGAGGAAAGTGCATTCAGAGTTGAAAGGCTCTATTACTGTATCTTTCTAATGGAAGTATTGTTGCTCTATATATGGGTTGTGTTTTCTCATCTGGACTAGCTTGGAGGTTTGACAACTGGATGCTGAATAAGGTATGAGTCACCTGATTTAGACATTAGTTCAGTTTCCTCCAAAGAGGAAGCAATGCAAACATCAATGTATAGGTCGCTTTAACAAAATGACACAATCATTGTTACAAAGGAAAAAGGGATCAGAAGCAGTTTTGGATGTCCAGAATCACCAGATAATATTCGGAAGCAATTCAGACAACTACCCCCTTGATTCAGTGGAGTATAAGAAGGATGGAAAGTACAGCTGAATCAGACTTGCAACATTCTGAAATTTTAGCTGACTTTTTTTTAACATTTCAAAAGAGAGGTAGAATTCATGCCACCTGCCTTTAGTTTATGTTTTGCTGTGTCTAGCAGATCTTCTCAAAATAGAACTTGATTTGGGGGGTGGGGGGAAGAGCAGGAGAGGAAATTCCATACAATTCAAAACATGTAATGAAAAATACGGTTTGTCATGGAAAAAATCCCAGGAATCCTTCCAAAATGAATCCCTGAAGAGGAAAAGGAACCCATTTTGAGATGTCATCTGGCATTGGAAAAAGAACCTGCAGGAAACCACAGCAAACAATAAGTGAAAGATGTTCAACCACACTATGTGTACAGCAATAATATATTTGGGGGTATTTTTGTTTTGTCTTTTCATTTCCATCTCTTCTCTGCCTGAGTGATTTTATTCCAGATGCTAGACAACTCATTTGTGGTTCTCTGGTGTCCCCTCTTGACACATTTCAGTAGTGAAAAAAAAAGATTTTTTTTCATGAGATCCCTTAAGATCTATTTCCCTGTGTCTCTTGCACAATAATAGACAGCTGTATCCTCAGCTTTTAGGCTGTTCATTTGCAGATAGAAGTTGGAACTGTCCTTGGAGGCAGCAAAACGTCCTTGGATTGTTGGTGAATAATTGTTGATGCTAGATGTGTAATAGTGAACAAGCCATTCCAGTCCTTGGCCAGGTTTCTGTCTGATCCAATCCATGTAATAGCTGTTAACGTTGAATCCAGTGACAGCGCAAGTCAATTTATGGGCTTCTCCTGGTTTCTTCAGCACTGGATCTGACTGGGTCAGAGCTATCTGAGAGAGGCCACCTAATGAAAAAGACAAAGCACAATTGGGTAATGGTTAGAAAGTAAGATCCATAGTTAATATATGACATTTCCTTGAGTGCTAGAAAAAGCTTAACATGGACCAAACTACAAACCTTTGGGGAAGGCAGCCAGCATGATGAGAATTAAGAGGTGGATTGCCATTGTGAAGAAGTTTGGAAGGATATGATTTACACCTTGAGTTGAGCCTGAAAAAGGAGAACAAGAGTTTAAATAGGAAGTGAAAGTCATGTTGGCTTTGCATAAATTCTGCTGGGACCTGTATAAATAGGAGATGAAGTCCTTAAGTGTAGTGAAATTTAGTAGAAAATATTTTTGCACCTTGAGTTAAGCCTAAAGAAGATGAATGAGAGTTTAAATAGAAAGCAAAAGTCACGTTGACTTTGCATAATTCCTGCCACGACCTGTATAAATATGAGATGAAATTTAGAAGCGTGCTGAAATTTAGTGGAGAATTCTCTGCTATTTTCACAAAGGTAATTGACTGTATCTGGATGCAAGTAGTCCTCGACCTATCGACCGGAATATTGGTTGTAAGTCAATGCTGTCATAAATAGAGGCAACCGCATTGCTGGGCACATTTTTTCAACCATTATTTTCAGTGACTGATAACGGATTTGTGAAGCAAATCAGTTTCAGTTGTGAAGCAAATCCAAAACTGGCCAAAAAAGTCAGAGACTGGCAAAAAATATTTCAAATGACTGTCATACACTGCGACTGGTTATTTCATTTTATTTTTTTGCAAAGAAGATGGAGTGTATCTTGGTGTTGGTAATTTTGACAGAATTACACAGAAGCTGTTACAATGGGAAAGGGAGCTGAAAGTTATTTTGAGGACCAGAATCGCTCCTCAAATATTCAGAAACAATTGAGACAACTACCCCCTGATTCATTGGGGTATAAGAAGGATGGGAAATGCAGCAGAATTAGACTTGCAAGATTTTCCTATTTTAGCTGATTTTTTTTTATATTTCTAAGAGACAGCTAGAATTCACACTACCTGCCTTTAGTTGATACTTTGCTGTGTCTACAGATCTTCTCAAAATAGAACTTGATTTGGAGAAAATACAGCAGGAGAGGAAATTCCATACAATTCAAAACATTTAATGAAAAATATGGCTTCTCATGGAAAATGCCATCTAGGGTGTCTCAGTGAGGTCTTTGGACTTCAGAAGAAATGAGGCTCTCATACTGGATGCTTTGCATTGCATCTCATAAAATTTTCATGAGTTCCTCTTCTATTGAGTGGTGGAAAAATAAATGAAAATTTAAAACTTGAATGTGTTATAAGATTGGCTCAAGGTCTTTCTTTTGATAAAGTGAGATAGATAGAAATTGAAATCTCAGTTCTGTATGAAGTCCCTGTTGAAATTTTACGTGCAGACACTTCATGTCTGCATAAATATAGGTCATTACATTCATGCTGACACTTCATGTCCTATAGCATTACATGCCAAAACAACTAGACACACAGGGGCAGTTTTTTTTCCCTTTTGCCATCACTCTGCCGAGCACCTAATCCTTATAGTACTATCTTATGTCTAAATATATTTACTCCTATTGTATGGTTGTAGCATTATTATCCTTGTCACCTTCTCTCATACCTCTCTTATCGGTAACATTATTATGATTATTATAACTCTGTTGCCTTGCAGGTACACTGAGAGCTTCTGAACCACACACAAATTCCTTATCTGTCTAATCACACTTGGCCAAATATCCTATCCTGTCCTGTCCTGTCCTGTCCTGCCCTGTCCTATCCTATCCTATCCTATCCTATCCTATCCTACTTCTCTTCTCTTCTCTTCTCTTCTCTTCTCTTCTCTTCTCTTCTCTTCTCTTCTCTTCTCTTCTCTTCTCTTCTCTTCTCTTCTCTTCTCTTCTCTTCTCTCCTGTTCCATTCTATTCTATTGTCATATCAGCACAAATCAATACTTTGTTTTTGCTTAATTTGTGGAAGGGAAGGAAGTAAAAATATAATATAGGGAAAAAAATATCAACCCTTCTGCAATGAGGCTCCTAGAGGCTTTGTCCAGTTCCAAGGAAGGCCATTCAGTGTCCTCTCTGCTTTTTCAGAAGAAAGAGGAAAGACAGGACAGGTGGGAGTTTTCCAGGCTAAACAACTTCCTATTTCTCTTGTCTGCAAGCAAAAAAAGTGGTGATGGTAATGGAGATCAGTAACTCCTTAAAAATTGAAGCACTTTTCAGCCTCTTATATTAGAAAAGGAAATTAGTATGCACTTATTCCCACCAGACCTCTGGTGTCTCCCTGTGAAACTCTGTAAATATTGATCTAATAAAACTAATCCCATTTCATAAAAAAAGTACTTATACATTGTTCTATCAGTTCTCCCTCTCTCTCCCCCCACCCCTCTCTCTCTCTTGTTTTTTACAGACCACAAATAGAAGATATGTCGCTGTGTGCTCTCGGAAACAGAAATACACAGATGAATCTTCAGCTATGACTGAATTCAGCTGGAGGGAGAACTCATTCCTGGACTGATCTGCAGAAATTGTGACACGGCTTTTTACAGAATTAGTATACCATTTGCCTCCATTATTGACATTTATGGCTGAAAGCCATTCGAGACCTTTTCCATTTGGTTGCCTGATCCAATGCCAAGCGTATGATGAAGAAGTAGCAATGGAGAAACCTGTGACTTTACAAATTAGGTTGAGTTGACTTCCAGGACTCACTATTCCTGATTCAGATTCTACAAGTTGAATGTCTGAGAAGACCCCTTGGAAAAAAAAGAAAGGATTGTGATCAATAAACAACATCACTGACCAAATTAAGATCTCCTAATATTTCATTAAATATTCTTACATCTTGGAAGCACTGTAAAACAAAATGCAAAGAACCACAATGCCCTGATGGCCATCTAAGATGTCCCAGTGAGATATTTGAACTTCAAAGGAAGTGAGGAACTCATACTGGATAGGCTTATTTTGAAGAGAAGCATCAGCATTGCATCTCATAAAATTTGCATGAGTTCCACCTCTATTGAGTGGGGGGAAATAAATTAAGTCTTAAAACCTGAATTTGTTACAAAGTTGCTCATGGACCTCTTTCTCTTTCTTATGATAAAGTGAGATGGAGAGAAATTGAAATCTCAGTTCTGTATGAAGTCCCTGATGAAATATTAAATGCAGACACTTAATGTCTGCATGAATATAGGGCATTACATTCATGCAGGCACTTCATGTCCTATAGCAGGGGTGTCAAACTGCCAGCCTGCAGGCCGGATGTGTCATGCCAAAACTGTGCCCACCCTAGCTCCAGCAATGGGGAAAAAGTCACGATACATCACGCCACGTCATGTGACATGGCGAGTTTGACACTTCTGTCCTATAGCATTACATGCGAAAACAACTAGACACAGGGGCAGTTTTTCACTTGTGCCATCACTTTGCTGAGCACCTAATCCTCACAGTACTTGCCTCCAGAAGCTGTGAATGTTCCAACACTGGACGTTTTTAAGAAGAGACTGGACAGCCATTTGTCTGAAATGGTATAGGGCAGGGGTAGGCAACTTTGGCTCTTTTATAACTGGTGGACTTCAACTCCCAGAATTCCTGTACCAGCATAGCTGGCTCAGGAATTCTGGGAGTTGAAGTCCACCAGTCATAAAAGAGCCAAGGTTGCCTACCCCTGGTATAGGGTTTCCTGCCTGAGCAGGGGGTTGGACTAGATGACCTCCAAGATCCCTTCCAATGTTGTTGTTGTTGTTGTTGTTGTTGTTGTTGTTGTTGTTGTTGTTGTTGTTGTTGTTGTTGTTGTTATTATTATTATTATTATTATTATTATTATTATTATTATTATTATTATTATTATTATTATTATTATTACACTGTTGCCTTGCATCTACATTGAGAGCTGCTGAATTAGAGACAAATTCCTTGTGTTTCTGATCATACGTGGCCAAATATTCTATTCTATTCTATTCTATTCTATTCTATTCTATTCTATTCTATTCTATTCTATTCTATTCTATTCTATTCTATTCTATTCTATTCTATTCTATTCTATTCTTACCATATCCTACCCTACTCTATCCTATCCTATCCTAGCCTAGCCAGTCCTGTCCTGTCTTGTCCTGTCCTGCTCTGTTCTGTCCTGGTTGTGTTGCCTTTCTCTTCTCTTCTCTTCTCTTCTCTTCTCTTCTCTTCTCTTCTCTTCTCTTCTCTTCTCTTCTCTTCTCTCCAGTTCCATTCCATCCCTTTCCACTCCACTCCATTCCACTCCATCCCATTCTATTCTGTTGTCATATCAGCATGAATCAATGCTTTGTTTTGCTTAATTTATGGAAGGGAAGAAAGTAAAAATATAATAGAGAAAAAATACAAACTTTTTTTTAATTTACATTGAGGGGGGTTCATAGAAAACATTCACAAATAGGAGAGGTTATGACTGGGAAAACTCAATATCTCCAATATTTGTGATGCATCTCTAAACAGACCACATCTACTGCTTACCCAACATATCCATTTCCTTATGAAAAGAAAATAAGTAAATATACAACCCACTGAAGAACTGATCATTTTTTTTTATAGATTGGTTTTCAACAAAAGGGAAGGATATGCATTAAACAATACCACAGTCTTTTTCTAAAGAAATAGAGGAGAATGGACAAGTGGGATTGTTTCCTAGTTCATCCAATTCCTGGAGTTTTTCTGCTTAAAATATAAAGAATTTGGGGTGAAAAAATACAAAGGTAATACTAATCAATAATGTTAAAGTGATGTGTACGGCATTTTTCATGCTCCTAAATTAGGAAAGAGAACTAGGGATTTGTTCATTAAACTTCTGCTGCAGGGAAACGGAGTTTGTGGGACTAAAAAAAGTTCAGTCAGACCTTCCAACTCCTTGTGAGATATTTTTTTTTCCCCGCAAGAAGTTGGAAGTCTGACTGAACTTTTTTTAGTTCCACAAATTCCGTTGGAAAAAGGTGCTGGAACGCCATTCTGTGCATTCTATGACAAAAAAAAACCCTGCCTAATATTACATTCATAAGTTTTGTCATTTTCATTAAAACTCAATGAAGTTTTTAATTTAATTGAAGAAATAAAATTTAACTCAGTCCGTACAGACAAACTTTGTCTAATGCTTGCAGATAAAGTGAAAATTTAATTTAAATTCACAAGTGTGCATACCGGCTTGGGCCCTAGGAATCCTGATAATTCTCTAACCCCAAAATAAAGAATTTTTAGCTTCTCAGCCTTTTCAAGATACAACAGTACTAATTATGACATCCAAAATCATTTTACTCCTAGTCTAAAACTTGATGTGGATATTAAGTAATTAAGAACAGACTCATTTAATTCTCAGAACCAAAATTCAGTGGGAAAATTCTGCCTTTCATGTTTATTTCTTACAATGTCAGTGAAATTAGGGCCATTCAGCTATCCTGGGGTGTGTTGTCCCATTAGGTTGAAGTTGTGACACAAATATTAGAATCTAGGTCCCGTCCTGGAGCAGGGCTGTGCTGTCAGTTCAGGTGGGCATTAAGCGACAATCAAAGAGAATGAAGTAAGGAAAGTAATCTGATTGTACGGCATTATAGGTAATAACTAGTGCTTTGAAAGTGGAAGCTAGTGCAACTAACACATTAGAACTTTTATAATGTCCAAACTGCACATCCCTCTAAATTCTCAAACAGTGCAGACTAAAAATCACTTTCAAGAGCAGCCCCTGCCAGAACAACAATCAGAGGAAAGGACCTGAGTGTGTGCGGGAACGGTTACCTGAGAAAACCTCTTCCAAGACCCTCCCTTGTTCTTACAAAGTGAAAGTAGGAAGGGGGAAGTGCATTCAGAGATGAAGGGCTCTATTACTGTATCTTTCTAATGAAAATACTGTTGCTCTCTATATGGGTTCTGTTTCCTCATCTGTTCTAGGTTGGAGTTTAACAAGTGGATGTTAAATAAGGTATGAGTCACCTGATTCAGACATATGTTTGGTTTGCAGCCAAGACCAAGCAATGCAACCATCAATGCTTTGACAAAATTAGACCATCATTGTTACAAAGGAAAAAGGGATCTGAAGCAGTTTTAGAAATCCAGAATGACCAGATAATATTCGGAAGCAATTCAGACAACTACCCCCTTAATTCACTGGAGTAATAAGAAGTATGGGAAGTATAGCTGAGTCAGACTTGCAACATTCTGTAATTTTAGCTGACTTTTTTTTTTAACATTCCAAAAGAGAGGTAGAATTCACGGTGCCTTCCTTTAGTTTATACTTTGTACAATCTAGCAGATCTTCTCAAAATAGAATTTGATTTGGGGGAAAAAATAGCAGGAGAGGAAATTCCATACGATTCAAAACATTTAATGAAGAATATGGGTTGTCATGGGGAAAAAAATCCCAGGAATCCTTCCAAAAGGAATCCCCGAAGAGGGAAAGGAACACATTTTGAGATGTCATCTGGCATTGGAAGAAGAACCTGCAGGAAACCACTGCAACCATTGAGTGAAAGATGTTCATCCACACTAAGTGTACAGCAATAATATATTTGGGGGTATTTTTGTTTTGTCTTTTCATTTCCATCTCTTCTCTGCCTGAGTGATTTTGTTCCAGATGCTTAGACACTCATTTTCTGATTCTCTGCTGTCCCCTCTTGAGACATTTCAGTAGTGAAAGGAAAGGGTTTTTGCATGAGATCCCTTAAGATCTATTTCACTGTGTCTCTTGCACAATAATAGACAGCTGTATCCTCAGCTTTTAGGTTGTTCATTTGCAGATAGAAGTTGGAACTGTCCTTGGAGGCAGCAAAACGTCCTTGGATTGTTGGTGAATAATAGTTGCTACTAGATGTGTGATAGTATACAAGCCATTCCAGTCCTTGGCCAGGTTTCTGTCTGATCCAACTCATGTAATAGCTGTTAACATTGAATCCAGTGACAGCGCAAGTCAATTTATGGGATTCTCCTGGTTTCTTCAGCACTGGATCTGATTGGGTCAAGACTATCTGGGAGAGGCCACCTAATGAAAAAACACCAAGCATAATTGGATAAGGGTTAGAAAGTAAGACCCATAGTTAAGATATGACATTTTCTTGAGTTCTAGAAAAAGTTTAACATGGACCAAAGTACAAACCTTTGGGGAAGATAACCAGCATGATGAGAATGAAGAAGTGGGTTGCCATTGTGAAGAAGTTTAGAGAGATGAGTTTTGAGATAAGCCTGAAGAAGGTGACTGTGGTTTTAAATAGGAAGTGAAAGTCTTGTTGGCTTTGCATAAGTCTTTTCAGGACCTGTATAAATATGAGATGTTGTCCAGAAGTGCATTGAAATTTAGTAGAGAATATTTTTCACAAAGATGATGGAATGTATTTGGTTGAAAGCAGTCCTCAATGTAGGACCACAATTTGGCCAGAATTTTGATTGTAAGTTATTGCTGTCACATGACTTGACATACATTTTCAACCATTATTTTTAGTGTTTGGTAAGAGAATCTTTTAGCTCTTAAGCAAATCCATTATTCCGAATGGGCATTTTTTCCCCTGACACTTGCAAAAAATGTCAGAGATCGGCAAAAAATATTGCAAATGTTCATGTGACTGCCATACGTTGCAATTGGCTATAAATAGATAGATTCCAAGTGCCTGAAATGTGGTTAAATGACCTCAAAAAAGGAGGGGGGCAATATGATATTATGTGATGGCTGGAAGTGCTTTATGTGCTTTAAAAATTCTTTCTAAAGCTGTCATAACTTTGAATGGACAATAAACAATACCTATCTACATAATCGGTATTTGATATTTCATTTCCCTTTTGTTGCTAGTGTGATATATTTTGTAGCATTCCCTTTCTTTAGGTTCAGATTTATGCAGATCGATGCCAATTTTATGAATAAGAAAGCATTTCCAGTTAAAATGTAATATTGCAACAATTGGGAGATATGGTCATGTGTAGCATCAGTAAAATTTCACAAACCAAAGATAGATTTTTTCCTCTTCTGGTCTTGTCATTTAGGCTTTTGCAAACCTAAATGATTGGTGTTATTACTATATGGATTTTTTTATTCCCTACCCCCAAAATTTAAATGGGAAGTGACAGCAATGTAGACTTCTCATAAATTCATCCGAGACTTACATAATTAATATATAGAAGTATTAACAACTAATAGCTAATTTCTCCTACAAAGAGGGTAGATTATATTTTGCACAGGTATCTAAATTCTTGGATGAGTTGTATTTGATGTTCTGTTTGCTCATTGCTGATATCCCTATATGAAGCTCTTTCAATATTGATCTCATAAAACTAATCCCATTTCTAAACAACAGATTAATTTTTATTTTTCTGTCAGCTTCTCTCACTCAATCACTTTCTCTCTCTCTTTTCCTCCTCCTCCTCCTCCTCCTCCTCCTCTTCCTCCTCCTCTCCCTTCCTCCCTCTTCATCTTGTGAAAACAAATTCCTCTTTTTTACACAGTCCATATAAATCCTATTTCATTGTGTAGTCTCAGACACAGAAATACCTGTGTATCTGGGTACAAGTAGACTTATGACTACAATTTTGACCACAAGTTTGGTAGTAAGTCATGACTGTCTAGAACAGGGGTGTCAAACTGCGGGCCCATGGGCTGGATGTGTCAAGCTAAAACTGCGCCCACCCCATTGCCAGCAATGGGGAAAAAGTTGTGATACGTCACGACACATCACGTGACATCGTGAGTTTGACACCCCTGGTCTAGAAGAACTACTTGACTGAGAACAAGTCTAACAGGATTTGTCACACAAAATGATCAGGGCTTATCTGTGTATTTCTGAAACTAACTACAATCATTTAAAATAGTGGCAAAGTTGCTTTTATTCTTGAACAAAGACCATGAAGTCTTTCAGATCAGCTCCTTCTGGTTTCCATGATGTTACTCATGTTTACGTCTGTTATATAAGAAAGTGAAGTCAATTCCTGGTGACTCCATAGATACATTCATTCAATTATTTTGGCAAAAGTTGGGAAGTGATAGCAGCCTCATCGACAGAATTCCTAGATCCTTTTTGAGGGAAAGGGGGAAATCGGGTGATTTTGAAGCTTATTTTCTGCTGTATGGTAAATTAACTTAAGCTTATTTAAAGTGAGTATCTTTGAATAAGCTAATGACACCCCTTCCTCCACATTACATCCCTTGCTTGGGACAAATTTGAACAAATTGGACAAGAAAATATCACAGACCAACTTAGATACAAACACTTCCTAAACCCTCTGTAATGAAGATCCTAGATGCTTTGTCCAGTTCCCAATGATGGCCATTCAGTGTCCTCCCATCTTTTTTCAGAATAAAGAGGAAGGACAGGACAGGTGGAATTTTGCAGGCTAAACAGCTTCCTATTTGTCCTGCATGGAAAACAATAAAAGTGGTGATGGTAATGGAGATCAGTAATTCTTTAATCATTGAATCATCTAGTCATCTTCTTCCAGAACATCTATATCATATTTCTCCCTCTGTCTCTCTCTCTATCTCTGTCTCTCTCTTTATCTCTGCCTCTGTCTCTTTCTCTCCTCCTCCTCCTTCTCTCTGCCCCTCTCCATCTGCTTGGCATTACACTTTATGAAAACAATTTCCTCTTTTTTTTTGTACAGAGTCCAAATAGATGTTGTCACAATGTGTATTCTCGGGCACAGAAATATACAGATGAGTCTGCAGCTAAGACTGAATTCAGCTGGAGGGAGAACTCGTTCCTAGACTGATCTGCAGAAATGGTGGCACGGCCTTTTACAGAATTTCCATACCACTTGCCTCCACTGTTGACATTTATGGCTGAAAGCCATTCAAGACCTTTTCCATTGGGTTGCCTGATCCAATGCCAAGCGTACGATGAAGAAGTAGCAATGGAGAAACCTGTGACTTTACAAACTAGGTTGAGTTCACTTCCAGGTCTCACCATTCCTGGCCCAGATTCTACAAGCTGAATTTCCGAGAAGACCCCTTGGGGGAAAAAAAAGATTGCAATTAGTAAACAACATCAACGACCAAATAAAGATCTTCTAATTTTCTGTTAAATATTCTTACATCTTGGAAGTGCTGTAAAACAAAATGCAAAGAACCATAAGGCCATGGTGGTCATTTAGGAAGATCTTTGAACTTCAAAATAAATGAGAATCTCATGCTGAATGGGTTTATTTTGAAGCGAAGCATCAGCACTGCATCTCATAAAGTTTTGCATAAGCTCCTCCTATATTGACTGTAGAAAAATAAATTCAGTCTTAAAACTTGACTTTGTTACAAGGTTGGCTCATGGGTAACTGTCTGTTCCTTTTGATAAACTGAGATGGAGAGAAATTGAAATCTCGGGTCTGTGTGAAGTTCCTGATGAAATTTTATTTGTAGACAGTTCAGTCATATCAGCATGAATCAGTTTACCTTTTGGCCTAATTTGGGGGAAGACTAAGAATATTGTGGAGCAAAAATACCAACACCTAATATTTTGGGAGGCTTACTTTCAGGAGTGATCATAAAATAAAAATAATCTCAAATAAGTGAAATTATAACTGGGAAAACTCATTATCTCCAAATTTGTGATGCATCTCTAAACCTATTAGATCTAGGTCTAGTTTAATGAAGAGAAGGACGAGGGGGGACATGATAGCAGTGTTCCAATATCTCAGGGGCTGCCACAAAGAAGAGGGAGTGAAGCTATTTTCCAAGGCGCCTGAAGGCAGGACAAGAAGCAACGGATGGAAACTAATGAAGGAGAGAAGCAACCTAGAACTAAGGAGAAACTTCCTGACAGTTAGAACAATTAACCAGTGGAACAACCTGCCTCCAGAAGCGGTGAATGCTCCAACACTGGAAATTTTTAAGAAGAGACTGGACAGCCATTTGTCTGAAATGGTATAGGGTTTCCTGCCTGAGCAGGGGGTTGGACTAGATGACTCCAAGGTCCCTTCCCATTTATTATTATTATTATTATTATTATTATATTAATTAATAATATATAATAATAATAATAATAATAATAATAATAATAATAATAATAATAATAATAATAATAATAATAATAATAATAATAATAATAATAATAATATTATTATAATATTAATATTATTATTATTATTATTATTATTATTATAATTAATTATTATAATTAATAATAATAATAATAATAATAATTAATATTATTATTATTATTATTATTATTATTATTATTATTATTATTATTATTATTGTTATTGTTGTTATTATTATTATTATTATTATTATTATTATTATTATTATTATTATTATTATTATTATTATTATTATTATTATTATTATTATTATTATTATTATTATTATTATTATTATTATTATTATTATTATTATTATATACCCAACATTATCCTTTCCATGTGAATATAAGCAAAGGTGCCACACATCAATGATCTGATCCTTTCTTCTATAGATTGGTCCCATCCTGCACATGTCCCATCCTGTAGAATGCCTTCATGGCCAGATCTACCGAGCATTAGGAGATAATCAGAGAGAATGAAGCCATGCAAGTAAACTGGCCCTATGGCATGTAGAGATGTATAGCTGATAACCAGCACTGTGAAGTGGGAGTTCAGACAATTCATAGATTAAAAGTTTTATAATGCCCAAACTGCCTATCCGTCTACATTCTGGACCGATACAGATTAGAAATCATCTTCCAGAGCAGTCTCAGGCAGAGTACTTTACAGTAATCCAACTGCAGATGGCTATGGAAATGGTCTTGAGGGAAAAGAGAAAGAACCACTACCAGGATAACAGTCGGAGAAAAGTAACCTGAGTCTGGGTCAGAAGTGTCACCTGAGAAAACATCTCAGGCAAAACCCTCCCTCATTCTCACAAAGGTAAAAGAAAGATAGGGCAAGCACATTGAGGCTTGAAAGGCACTACTACTATGTCTTTCTAATAAAATCCATATTGCTCTACATGGCTTTGGTTTCCTAGTCTGGTCTATCTTGAAGGTCTGACAACAACTGGAAGCTGATGGAGTCACTTGATTCTGAAATGAAAACAGTTTGCAAAAAAGAAACAATGCAAATGTAAATGCAAAAGTGACTTTGACAGAATTACACAAAAAGGGAGCCAAAACATATTTTGAGGACCAGAATAATATTAGGAGACAATTCAGACAACTACCCTGCTGATTGATTGAGGTATAAGAATGATGGGAAGTACAGCAGAATCCAATTTGCAAGATTCTGCTATTTTAGCTGACTCTTTCCTTTGCAATCCTAAAAAAGAGCTAGAATTCACACTGCCTGCCTTTGGTTTATACTTTGCTGTGTCTAGTAGATCTTCTCAAAATAGAACTTGATTTGGGAAAAAGAGCAGGACAGGAAATTACATACAATTCAAAACACTTAATGAAGAATTTGGCCTCTCATGGAAGAAATTCCAGGAATCTTTTTGAAATGAATCCTTGAAGAGGGAAGGGAAGACATTTTCAGGTGTCTTCTGACCCTGGCAGAAGAAGAACCTGAAACCACAGCAAAATATTTAGAAACAAATAAGTGAAAGATATTCAACCACACTAAATATGGAGTAATAATATATTTGGGAGTATATTTGTTTCGCCTTTTGTTTCATCTCTTCTCTGCCTGGGTGATTTTGTTCCAGATGATTCACAACTCATTTTGTGGTTCTCTGCTGTCCCCTCTCGAGACATTTCAGTAGTTATTTAAAGGAAAGGTTTTTGCTTGAGATCCCTTAAGAGATCTTTCACTGTGTCTCTTGCACAGTAATAAACAGCCGTGTCCTCAGTTTTTAGGTTGTTCATTTGCAGGTAGAAGTTGGAACTGTCCTTGGAGGCAGTAAAGCGTCCTTGGATTGTTGGTGAATAAGACTTGTCACTAGATGAATAATAGTAAACAATCCATTCCAGTCCTTGGCCAGGTTTCTGTCTGATCCAATACATATTGTAGCTGTTAACATCGAATCCAGTGGCAGCACAAGTCAGTTTATGGGCTTCTGTGGGTTTCTTCAGCACTGGATCTGACTGGGTCAGGACTACCTGGGAGAAGCCTCCTAATGAGAAAAGACAACACACAATTGGGTAACAGTTAGAAAGTAAGAGCCATAATTAAGATATAAAATTTCCTTTAGTGCTAGAAAAAGCTTAGTATGGACCAAATTACAGACCTTTGGAGAAGGCAGCCAGCATAATGAGACTCAAGAAGTAGGGTGTCATTGTGGAGAAATTTAGAGGGATGACTTTTGCACCTTGAGGTAGCTGAAGAAGGCGAATGAGTGTTTAAATAGGAAGTGAAAGTCATCTTGGTTTTGCATAAATTCTGCTGAGACCTGTATAAATATGTGATGAAGTCCAGGAGTGTATAGAAATCTAGTAGACTATTTTTCTTTTACAAAGAAGATGGAGTGTATCTGAATGCAGGCAGTCCTCAACTTTTGATCACAATTTGGACCATAATTTTGGTAGTAAGTCAATGCTGTCATAAGTAGAAGCATCTGCTTGACTGGAAACAATTCAAAGAACATTTGGTCACTTAGAAGTGGGACTCAGGGCAACCCAGAAACCAGAAGCTTTATAATGCCCAAACTTCCCATCCCTCTCCATTCTGGAGCAATGCAGATTGGAAATAGACTTCAAGGGCTGTCCCAGGCAGAGTACTTTACAGTAATCCAACTGCAGAGGGTCAAGGAAATGGTCTTAAAGGACAGGAGGAAGAGACATTGCCAAGATAAGAGTCAGAGAAAAGAAGCCTGAGTCTGGGTTCAGAAGTGTCATCTGAGAAAACAACTCAGGCAACCACCACCACTCTCATTCTCACAAAGATAAAAGGATGGTGGGGCAAGTGCATTGGGACTTGAAAGACACTATTACTATATCCTTCTTAATAGAATAGACTTAATAGAATAATAGTGTTGAAAGGGACCTTGGAGGTCTTCTAGTCCAACCCCCTGCTCTGGCAGGAAATCCTATACCATTTCAGACAAATGTTTGTCCAATCTCTTCTTAAAAACTTCCAGTATTGGAGCATTCACAAGGGCGGCCGGTTACTGAAGGAAGCTTGGCTGTCGGACGAGCACTCAATTAATTTCCACATAGAACTACTGCCTGCTTATCAGGCACTAAGTAAGTGGGAACAACAGCTCAACAACTTACAATGGGTGCAACAGGTGCAGCCTATGCAAGATCAGAACCGCGGGCTCATGCAACAGCAAAGAACTACAACCGGCAAAGGGGAGAAATCCCCGGCGCAATCCATGCAGGAACCAATGATGGGAGACGGGGTGCCACATACACAACAGGGGGGTTGGCCATAGGACAGGAAGCACTGGGGGATTACCTTACAGCAATGTGTATCCAGGCACGTCCAAACCTGGCAAAGAGAGTGACAACAAGAGAGGCGATGATCCCTGAACTTGCGAATACACAGACGGATGCGAGACAATTAGAAGCAATACAATCAACTGGGGCAGGTAGACCGGTGACGCGCTCCATGAGCAGATCGCAAAAACAGCTGGTCTCATAAGCAGGCTTTGGAACCTCTGGCATTCCACTCTGACGACGTTGGCAGTTAGCCGACGAAAGCTACGTTTCTTAAACAGTTGTTAGTTTTTTTCAACAGTTGTTTTTATTTATCCTGGTGTTCGACTATTTCTCTCAACATATATAAAAAACTCAGTAAAAAACTCAGGAATTAAAGACAGAATTTTGTGCCCTCCTCATTTTGTGGTTTAGGCTTAATGATCACTGATATGAATTAATGATTCTTTTATTCCTTATCTCCCAAAATTAAATGAGATGTGAAAAAATGTCTGCTTCTCGTAAATCCATCTGAGCCCTACATAATTATGACATTAATATCCAGAGGCATTGACAACTAAAAGCTAATTTCTTCTACAAAGGGAGTACATTGTAGGTAGTCCTTGACTTACAACCACAATTAAGCCCAAAATTTCTGTTGCTAAGTGAGACATTTGTTAAATGAGTTTTGCCCCATTTTACAATTTTTCTTGCCACAGTTGTTAAGGGAACCACTGCAGTTGATAAATTAGTAACATGGTTGTTAAGTGAATCTGGCTGGCCCATTGACCTTGCTTGTCAGAAGTTCGCAAAAGGGGATCATGTGACCCTGGGATATTGCAAATGTCATAAATATGAGTCAGTTGCCAAGCGTCTGAATTTTGATCACATGCCCATGGGGCTGCTGTAGTGGTTTTAAGTGTGACAAATGGTCATAAGTCACTTTTTTCAGTGCTGTTGTAACTTCAAATGGTCACTAAATGAACTGTTGTAAGTCAAGGACTACCTATATATTTTGAACAGATATCTGAAGTCTTGGGTAACTTGTATTTGATGCTCTGTTTTCTCATTGCCTGTAAAAGAGAAATGGACATCATATGAGGATGAGAAGAGATAACATCAGCAGCATTGGATATGTAAAGAAATCGTAAGAAGGAATGGTACTTTTGCAGAATAAATAAATGAATAAATCCTTCTAAACCAAAAAATGCCAGAGTTCAAATTTAATCTAGAAAACACATGTCAAGGGCTAGTCTCTTTTAATTTTGATTGGAGGAAAGCATGGCAGATGCAAAATCATAGACTGAAATAAATGATGAAGTGTTAGAGGGAAAAAATGATCTGGGTGTTCCTTGCAATTCAGGCTTCTCAAAGAGCAATTCTTCCTTCTCCACCATGTTTTTATTTGCTTTTTTCATCCTGAAGCCTCCAATCAGTTCCTTCTGGTTTCTAGAAAAATAAACCTATATACATCTATTGCATCAGAAGGTAAACTTCCTGGTGGAGTTCCTGGTAAATCCCTAGATACATCCATTCAATTATTTCGGTAAAAGTATGGAAGTGAAGACAGCTCTGCCAATCAAATTCCTAGGGTGTTTTTTTTTAAAGAGGAGAGAGGGAAATAGGTTTGGTTTTTGAGCTTACTTACTGTTTTGTGGTGGAATGACATAGGCTTGTTTGAGGGGTGTAACTTTGAAAAAGTCAATGAAACCACCACTCCACCTGTGAAAGCCCCTGCTTGGAGCCAAAGAAAGTTACAATGTCCAGGAGATATGATGGGCCATTTTAGTGTATAGATGTAAAGGGCTCTTAAATTGAGAGTGTTATTAACATTTTCTTCTAGGAAAATACTAGTGAAAGTAAATACTTTCCCACTGATCTGGCAGAGAAAAAGTGTGGAACTTTATTTTTGGTATTCATTTAATGTTTAATTTCTCTAATAAACCCTCTGGAACGAAGATCCTAGAGGCTTTCTCCAGTTCACAATGATGGTCACTCAGTCAATGCTGGTCACTCAGTGTCTCCCAGTTTTTTCACAAGACAGAGGAAGGACAGAACATGTGGGAGTATTCCTGACTAAGTCACTTCCCATTTCTCTTGCCTGCAAAACAATAAATGTGATAATGTTAAAGGAGATTAGTGGCTCTTTAATAACTGAAGTACCTTTCAGCATCTTCTCACTGAAAAGAAAGTTAGTATGTGTCTGTCTACATGAGACTTCTGGTTTATCTCTATAAAGCTCTGTCAATATTGAACTAATAAAACTAATTCCATTTTTCAAAACGACTTTAGTTTTACATTTAGTTTTACATCAACCATCTCTCTCTGTCTCCCTCCCTCCCTCTCCATCTGCATAGCATTACAATTTGTGAAAACAATTTCCTCTTTTTTTTTTTTTTTACAGAGCCCAAATAGATCCTGTCTCACTGTGTAGTCTTGGGCACAGTAATACACAGAGAAGTCTGCATCTGTGACAGAATTCAGTTGGAGAGAGATCTCATTCCTGGACTGATCTGTAGAGATGATGGCACGGCGTTTTACAGAATTGCCATACCATTTGCCCCCACTGCTGGGATGTATTGCTGAGACCCATTCAAGACCTTTTCCAGTTGGTTGCCTGACCCAATGCCAAGCAGCTGATGAAGAAGCAATGAAGGAACCTGAGACTTTACAAAGTAGGTTGAGTTGACTTCCAGGTCTCACCAGTCCTGGCCCTGATTCTACAAGCCGAATGTCCAAGAAGACCCTTTGAAAAAAAAAGAAAGGATTGCAATCACTAAACAACATCACTAACCAAATAAAGGTCTCCTAATTTTCCATTAAATATTCTTACATCTTGGGAGAGCTGTAAAACAAAGTGCAAAGAACCACAATGCCATGATGGCCATTTAGGATGTCCCAGTGAGGTCTCTGAACTTCAAAGGAAGTGAGGAACTCATACTGGATAGGCTTATTTTGAACTGAAGCATCAGCACTGCATCTTCATAAAGTTTTGCATGAACTCCTCCTCCATTGCATGGCAAAAAATAAATTCAGTCTTAAAACCAGACTTTATTACAAAGTTGGCTCATGAACTCTTTCTGTTTCATTCGACAAACTGAGATGGAGAGAAATTAGAACCTCACATCTTATTTGATGTCCCTAATCAAATTTTATTTGCAGACCCTTCAGTCATATCA
This sequence comes from Azemiops feae, assembly GCA_023970755.1. Classification (NCBI taxonomy): domain Eukaryota; kingdom Metazoa; phylum Chordata; class Lepidosauria; order Squamata; family Viperidae; genus Azemiops; species Azemiops feae. The sequence goes on along the minus strand of JALGBA010000667.1, from coordinate 664,954 downwards.
GCATGAATCAGTGTTATGTTGTTATCAGTTGTTTGGGGAAGGTAAGGAAAGTAAAAAATATAATGGAGAGAAAAAAATCAACACTTAATGTTTTTTTGGACTTACTTTAGGGAAGATCACAAGAAACAATTCCAAAGTTGTGAAATCTCAATACTTCCAATATGTGTGATGCACTCCAAAGCAGATGATATCTATTCCAAACTTCTCCCTTTCATTATGAAAAGAAATTAAGTAATGTTCCCAAACTGATTTGATCATTTCTTGAAAGAAAAATTCTGTTGCAGATGATAGAACTATAGACAGGGGCCTATAGGGAAATATCAGAATTTTGTACTGGACTAAAAGTCAAGGAATATCCCACAAAAAACTTCTACTCCTTTCCTTGAGCTACCAGGAAAGCATCAAGCCCTCAAATCATTCAGTGAAACCTACAGTAAAAGAGGTTTGTACAGAATTTTGAATTAAAGACAAAATGACCTGAGAGTGACTTTTCAGCCTAGCTTCTAAAGGGGAGAATTCTTTTGAGCTTTCTTCTACCATGGATTGAACAACAAATAACAAACACAACATAGAATTTAGAACCTGAAGTATTCGTTCAGTTTACAAGGATATCCATGAAAGTACACTGTATTATTTTTCAAAAGAAATAGAGGAGAAAGAATAACTGGGATCTTTCCCCTAGTTAATCCAATTCCTGGAATTTTGTTTCTCAAAATACGAAGAATTTAGGGTGATGAAATAAGCAGCTGATACTGATCAGCAATGTTGAAGTAATATGTATGCTACTTTTCAAGATATTGAACTAAAAATGAAAAGTATGTCTATTTCATTAAACATCTTAAACTGTTTAGGCATCAAGCTGAGCCAATATCCATCAAATGTTCTATACATCATCCCATTTTCCAATATGAGACCCTTTTTTGGATAGTTTTCTGAGTCCTCTTCTCACAAGTTTTTGGTATATATTAGTATACTGTCAAACCTTCAAAACACTCTGAATTCAGCCATATTTCTTCATTTTTCAGTTGCCACAGCAATGGGAGGGGAGAGATGCATTCTTATAGTTTAGTTAAAACAATAACTTTCTTGTGGGAACCAAGGTCAAGTAGCCTTAGTATTTGGCGGGCTGGAGCTACCGTTAGGAAGCCCGCCAAAGGTGTTAATTGGGGATTGTGATTTATGACACACTAAAGAGGTGGGAAGTTCAACTTTTACTTGGTAACCTTTTTTGGGGGGGACTTTCAGTTTTCGTTTCACCTTTGTTCGTGCTGATATTATGTAGCCATTAAAAGTGTTCTTTGAGGAAAGCAATTGCCTCAGAGTTCTTATTTCTACTGGTCTCATGACATATACATGGTAAAATGTTTGTTTTTGTATGTGTGTCTATAAAGATGTTTTCTTTACAAAATTAAAATATAAACACAAAAAAAGAATGTAGAAAAAAATAGGAAAGGGAGATCGATAAAGAAAAATGTATTCAAAACAATATAAAACAAAGAAAAGCATACCTAAAGAAGTATCTTCTGATCTTCTGTTCAGCCATTATAAACCTGCTTGATACATTTCCTCCCCTTGGAATTAAATTATGTAATTCCCCTTTTCCCTGATACAACCCTTTTAAATTGGTAAATCCAGAAATTGTCATTCATTTTTATCCATTTTCAGGAAGAAATAAAAACATATCAAAGCTTTCCAGTTCTTTATAAAAGAAGTTCTTTTTCTTTCCCTAATCAAAAAAGTCAATATAGCAATTTCAGCAAGTTGTTCCATCTTCATGGCCCACTCCTTCGTTGTGGGATAAAATTTTTATTGCTGAATCTATTTCATCTTTTTTTACACAGCTCCAATAGCTTTTGTCTCAATGTGCAGAGCCGGGTACAAAAATACAGAGATGAGTCAGCAGCTGTCACAGAACTGATCTGGAGGTAGAATTCATTTCTGGTCTCATCTGCAGAAATTGTGGCCCGGTGTTTTACAGAGGCAGCATACCATTTGCCTCCACTGTTGACATTTATGGCTGAGACCCATTCGAGACCCTTCCCAGGAGGCTTTCTCATCCAATGCCATTCATTAGGCACAGAGATGAAGACACCTGTCACTTTGCAAACTAAGTTGAGAACATCTCCAGGTCTCACCACCGCTGGTCCAGATTCAGTGAGCTGAATATTTGATAAGACCCCTTGGAAAAAACAAACAACAACAGTTGCTTATAAACATTACAAATTAGTAGAAGCACAAAAATCAGGAGAAGTTAGAAAGTTAGAAACCAGTCTATTTTGTTCCTTTTTATTTTCTTCCTTTTTTAGTTGTTGTCACCTATTTTGCTTTGTCCATTTTTTGCCCAAACAATAAGTCACTATACAGTGGAAACTTTGGCATTAAAAATTTGGCTTAAGACAGAAAGTTTCACAACAAATCTTTTTATTGTAATTTGCAGTTGTTTGTTAATGATGTATTCAGCTTTGGGCGTAAAAGCTAAACATTCCTAGGTTGATTAACACTGACATTTCAAAACATAATTAACACTTACAAAAAATGGTTATCTCCCCCCCCCCTCTTTAAGAGTCTAAGTTATCTAAACATTAGAGTGTTAATACTCAATACTGCATAAATACTGTCATAATAATATGATATAAAAACTCCCTTTTTATGACTCTGTAATCCCTTAATTCAGGGTAAAATCAGGAAGGCTGGACGGAGCTGATCATTTATTGGCCAGATGCCCTTCCTGATTCCAGGATATAACATGGCATGGCATGGCATGGCATGGCATGGCATAGCCTAGCCTAACCTAACTTAGCCTAGCCTAGCCTAGCCTAGCCTAGCCTCGCCTAGCCTAGCCTAACCTAGCCAAGCCCAGCCCAGCCCAACACAACACAACACAACATAACATAACAATGCAATATAATGTAACGTAACGTAACGTAACGTAATGTAACCTAACCTAACCTAACCTAACCTAACCTAACCTAACCTAACCTAACCTAACCTAACCTAACCTAACCTAACCTAACCTAACAAACATAACATAACATAACATAACATAACATAACATAACATAACATAACATAACATAACATAACATAACATAACATAACATAACATAACATAACAATGCAATATAATGTAACATAACGTAAAATAAACATAACATAACATAAACATAACTTAACATAACCTAACATAATAAAAGTATAAAATAATACAATATAATTAATGTAATATAAAGATATATTTTATAATTATGTAACAAAACAGATAAAATGAAAAAGAACAATTTTCAGTCAACAGACCACATCATTAACCAAACAAATGTTTCTTCATTTCCTACAATAACTGTATGCTTACATCTTGGAAGTACTGTGAAAGATAATACAAATAACCATAGTGACATGATGTCAAGATGTTTCAATGAGGCCTTTCAACTCAAGATGAATTCAAGCTGTCCTTCTGCATGAGCTTCTTTTTCAGGTGGAATGTTTCTAGTGACTTTTGTAGGAATTTGCATGAGCTCCTCCTCCAGGGGCTGATGAGAAATAAAATAAGAGCTTGATCATGGATCTTTTCATCTCTGTCTCTATGTTGTGGAAGCCTCCTGTGATGGAGAAGTTGTGGGTGCTCCATCACTGAAGGCTTTCAAAAAGAAACTGAACAAACATTTGTCTGAAATGGTATAGAGTCTCCTGCATGAGCAGGGGTTTGGACTAGAAGACCTCCAAGGTCCCTTCCAACTCTATTATTCTATGTTCAATGTCTTTCTCTTCAATCAGTGATAGGTGATTTAAGATCCCATTTCCAAATACTGACTTAGCACCATTTGTGTATGATTATATGCAGCTCCTCACCCCCCAAGTACATGCCTTCCATGAGGAGAAAAAGTTGTCCACCTCTTCTAAGTGACTCTTTGTGGACAAAGACCTGGAATGGTTGATGGTCTCATTCACTTTGTTCCTGGTTCTATCATTTTAACACATGAAAGATGAATCAGAATAGATATAGTGTAGGTCAGTTTTGACCAGTATGTCAGAACATCAATCACAGACCAATCTGTGGAGAACTGAAACAGTAAAATTGACAGACAAAATCTAGGATGGTCATGTCAAGATGGAATGTTTATTTTCACTCCTGTTTTTACTCAGTTTTACCATTTATGTGCTTAGTTTTCCTTCCGTTCTCTTTTCCTTTATCCCTTTACTGCAATCTTTCATATGCAAATTTCAGTCTCACTTAACTCGATGTTGTTAATCTGCATGCTAAGGGTTTTTTTTCTCCTCTTTTGTCTTTCTTTAAATGATGAAATAAAAAAAAAACCCCTTTATCATTTTTCACACAACTGTTGGGTTTCTTTTTTTTCTCAGACATCCATACCAGAAGGCCATACAAACATGAAATTATGGCTGTCATCTTGACATTTTTGGTACTTAAAAACACATTGCAATTTGTAAAGTTGCATATCAATGAAAAGTGGAAAAGACTGGAGCTATTATTTTAAAGCTTATTACTAGAAAATTTCCATTTTACTAAGTATATATGCTACTCCAATTGTTGACTTGGCTTACATACCCAACTTTCTTAAATAAAAACAATCATAAGAAAATGTATGTATTATGTATTTTCTTATTTCTAATCCTAATATGAATATAATATTATATTATAGGCCACCCAGTACACTGCTTAGCCAAAGAACAATATAATACCAATCCCCTCCTAGCACTGATGATTTTACTTAGTTGATAATGAAACATTTGTAAGAATACAACCAAGCTCAGAGAGCACCACAGTCTTCCTCCTCCTCCTCCTCCTCCTCCTCCTCCTCTGCCTTCCAGCACTGATACACATTTCCCAGTTGGGCAATGAAATGTCTTCAAGAAAACAAGCAAGCTCAGAGAGTACTAAGGACCCCACAGAACAATGTTTATGACAAATATATCATCATTCCAAAATGAAACATCATCACAGGTTATACAGCTAAAGTATTATTATAAATTATGTTTTATATCCTATTAATATGCAACATTGTTGTGTAGCTCAAATTTTCCCAAATGAAAAAGGGCAACACTTTGTTTGTTGAAAATCCAATACTATATAATTTTGCTTGAGGTCTTCAGTACAAAACTACTCCTTTATTAACAAATGACAACACGTCTTCAATCAAAAAGATAGTTGAGGGAAATAATGACATAGACAAATAATTTATAGGGCATATAAGCATCCATTGACTTTTAAGTTGCTGGGTTTCTCCCTTCGTCTTCATTCTTGGAGTCTCTCAGTGCTTGGCTATTTAAGACGTTGACAACTTGTCTGTCTCCTCCATCCAGCTGCAGAGGCAGCAGGAATGGACTTTTGGCCTCCGGTTTCTGCTCTGAAGGGTCCTCTGAGGTTTTTGTACAAATGGGAATGCAGATTGTCTCACTGTGTCTCTTGTACAATAATAGACAGCAAGCTTTAAGTCGTTCAGCTGCAGAGTGGTTGAAGCTTTGGCATTATCTCTAGTTTGGATGAATCTTCCTGCAATTGCAGGATTATACCAAGGGTTAGTGCCCAAACTAGGCATTCGGCACAGCCATTCCAGTCCTTTCTCTGGTTGTTTACGAACCCAACTCATGTAATAGTTTGTAAAGCCAAATCCGGAAGTCTTACAGACGATGGTGAGTGAACCTCCAGGTGCTTTAATACCTCCTCCAGATTGTATCATCTGAATTTCAGAGTGGCAGCCTAAAAACGAGAAACCTAATGAGCATCAGGAGAAACAGGGACAGAAAATGTACAATATATACTGTATATTCTGAAAAAAAGGATCTACTCGAGAAAGCAGCAGAGAGCATTATCCAAAATGTCATCTCCCCGACTGGGTTGGGAGGAAGACTGTGAGGTTTCATCTGTTCAATTTTCCAGATCTGGAGGCTTATTGGTTTTGGAGACTGCAAGGTCGGATTGGGAACATCATTCTTTAAGAAGGTGAATTGGTTCAACTAATTTGCATAGTCTTCTTTTTATAAGGGCACCATCTGGACTTTGCTGTTGGGTTCTGAATGTACATAACTGGGTCTTCATCTAAACAAAAAAGCTGAAGATCTAGAGAAAATCTTTGTTATGTGGCAACCAGGCTTCTGGTGTGATAAGCCACAGGGTAAAATTGCACTTATATTCAAGTTTCTGCATTAGTGGTCAGTAGGTTTCAAGGCCCAATTCAGGGTAGTAATTATTACTTATGAAGCCATATATATGGCCACACACCAGAATCTATTAGGCAATGCCATGAAAAATTGAATCTGTTCATCTGTTCTAGTAATCTAGAGAAGACTTATTCTACATCCTCATAGACATTGTTTTATTTTTCTTTCTGATAAAGTTTCATTTTGATGTGCTTCTTATCTTAAGGGACATTCTACATTGACCACACAACAGTCAGTTTTGCTATACTGTATGCCAGATAAAATATTTTTAGCAGAATGATGTATGATGTTGGATCATATAAAGATAAATATTTTCCTGTCCAGTCATGTCCGGCTCTAGGGGGTGATGGTCATTTCTGTTTCTTAGCTGAGGGAAACAGCATTGTCCAAAGACCCTTCCGGTGGTCATGTCACCAGCATGACTTATATGCTAAGGCACAAGGAATGCTGTTACTTTCCCACTGAAGTGGTACTTATTTATCTACTCACATTTGCATGCTTTTAAACTGCTAGGTTGGCAGGATCTGGGGCAAAAATGGGAGCTCACTCTGTCACACAGTACTTGGGTCTTGAACTGCCAATCTTTTGGTCAACAAGTCCAGTGTCTTAACCACTAGGCCAGAGGTCCCCAACCTTTGGGGCACCAAGGACCAGAATAAGAGTTCTACATCCTTCATGACTACTTGGAGACCTTCCCAGTTTGTCCATGAATGGTTGGATGTTCACTGCTCTTTTGCTTCATAGAAGTCCAAGTCTTGTCTGTACATTTTCACAGTCTCATGAGATTTTGGGTATTTGGAAAGAGTGGGAAATGGGGGAGAAGGAAATACCAAGTCAAATATCACCTATAGCTCCATTCTAAAATAATAATAAAAAAACAATAACAATAAAAACTAAAATGTCTGGAAAGTAGATGTTCCAGTTAGTGGAGACAGCAGAATAAAAGAACAAACAAGAAAAATCACAAAATACAAAGACCTGGAAATAGAAGCACAATGACTGTGGCAAAAGAAAATCAAGATAGCATTTATAGTAATAAGTGCCTTGGGTGTAAGCTCAAAACATCTGGAGCACCACTTGAACACCATCAGCATTGACAAAGTAACCATCAATTGCAAAAGGCAGCTTTACTTGGAATAACTTAAATCCTGTGACCATACCTTTAACACAATCAAACAACAACATCTAGCCAGCTAGATAAGGTCAATGGTGAGATGGACCACATACAAATTTAATAAAAAAACAAAGAAATAAAATCTGCCTGTTCCCAAGACCTTGGGAAGGATGTTGAAAATGTCAGAGCCAATCTAAACATTTCACTGACTGGGTGACCAACCATAATAAATTGAATTTAAATATTACCCAAATGACTCTGGATGGTTTACAAATAGCTAAAAATATTTTAAAATAAGAAAACATTAAAAAAGAAAAAAAAAGATTGCAAAAATGAATAAAACAGGAGCAAAAAAGGGGGAGGGGAGGAGACTCCAATCATATTTGCCAAAGCCTGAGTAAAGAGCCAGGTTGTCAAGACTCCTCAAAACACCAGTAGAAACATAATAGCTGTTGATTCCATTGAACAATTCTGCATTCAGTGATTAGCTAATAGCAGCAGCTTCATTGACTTGATACTGCTAGAAAAATTATTTCATTGTAGACATGGAAGAATTATATCTATATATTGTAAATATCAACAGTGATTTGTCTACTGCAGAACATTGGAATAAAATATCTATCATCATCATCGTCATCATTATCATCCTATCATTTATCCTATCAATTTGAACCGTGCCAGTGGTTAGAATGCAGTATTGCAGGCCAACTCTGCCCACAGGCTGGAGTTCATTCCTGACTGGCTCAAGGTTGGCTCAGACTTCCATCCCTCAGAGGTCAATAAAATGAGGGCCCAGATTGTTGGGGGCAATATGCTGACCCTGTAAACTGCTTAGGGAGGGCTGTAATGCACTATGAAGCAGTATATAAGCCTAAGTGCTATTGGTATTGCTTGCTTCTAAATGTGAAACATTTAGTTTAAGAGCTATTGCTATTGCTATCTATAATCTACAGATAGAACCAGAGATCCCTAAATCCTAGGCTCCTTTCTTCTCCGTTATTTAAAGTAAACGGCTTTTGACTGTCCTTTTCCTTTGCTTCATACTGAAATCATATTTACTGAACGGTTTTCTCTGTCTTCCTGCCTGCCTGAGAACCTCTTGTTCCTTCTTCACCGATTTCAGATCTTATGCTTTATAGATGATGCTGAATGTTCTCTTATGAATTTTCATACACAGCCTGGTTTTCTGTGAAAAGGGGATTCCTTGTAAACCAGTGCAAACTGCAGATAAATTATATGATAATCTAACTGATGGGCAAACCAGTATAACACAGTCATACTCAAAGCAGGATATTTTTTGCTTGGCTTCCACTTCCCTTTCTCTCACTGTGTTTATTTGGTAAAATAATACATGGCTGTGTCCTTGGTTTTCAGAGTGTTCATTTGCAGAAACATCAGGCTGTTGGAATCATCTCTGGAGATGGTGAATCGTCCCTTGTCTTTATCCGAATAATAAATGGGATTTGAGTTGATACTTATATAAGCCATCCACTCCAAGGGCTTTCCAGGACTTTGTCTCACCCAATAACCACCACTGAAGGTGAATCCTGAACCTCAACAGGAGAGATAGAGGGATTCTCCAGGCCTTTTCACATCCCCACCAGATTCTACTAGCTGGACTAGATAGACACCTGCAAAGAAATACTGCTTAATGTCAGCTTATGTGTATTAGAAGTTGAAATGTGACAGCATCCTTTGATGCTCAGAAGTACCTAAAATTACCTCTGAAGAGAGCAAAAGAGAAAACAAATGGTAACCAAAATATCATTTTCTCCTTGTTTTTTTTTTTTGCTCTGGAAGTCAACGCTGTAAACATTGGATATTCCCACTCTGACAACTGATGAAAATTGCAGCCATTTTATCTTTTCTTTTAACATGCTTTTTCTGGTATTTAGAAATCAGGTGCAGAAGGGGGTTGGGGGTTGGGATGAAAGCTCGAGCTCAGCTAGCCATAATAATAATGCTGCTTTGTGGGAACCCAAGGACGAGCTGATAACGTTTTGGCAGGCTGAGGAGCTTGGGAGAAAGCCCACGTTTTAGGCTAATTGGAGAATGTGATTTATGACAGCTTATTGTGGGTGGGAATTGCACTTTGTTACTTTGTATCCGGGGTAAGGGAATTTAGTTTTTGGGTTCAACTATGTAGTGCCGATACTTTGTTTCCTGAATAAAATGTTCTTTAAGGAAGAATTTTTGCCTTGAAGTTCTTTTGATGGGTTTCATGTATCGGAACCAGGACATTAACCCAAACCAACCTTTCTACCTTAACCACCTTGGGGTCCTGAGCTTCAGTGACATTCCCTATGTCGGGGGATAGGCTGACAAAGACTCGGGGAAGATCTCAGCATGGAGAAGGAAGGAGCACCTGTAACCAGCACCCCAGCCATGGCTGCTGCCTCAGTGGAGGGAGCCAAGCCAGCACACTAGCAGAGAAAGAAATGTTTGATGCCTTGAAGCAGGGGGGCAAGACCAAAGACATGAGACCTGGTCATCGGAGTGGACCCTGCTCAGTGGAGACTCCAAGCACCTCGAGGCAACCCTGCCAAAGGCAAGTTCTTCGAAAGCATCTGAAGCTGACTTGCAGGCAGGAGCCTCTTGAGGATCATGCTCCCAGACAAAAGATTGGTGACCACTGAGGACCCTGGAGAATGGAAGTACTTGTCCACAGTCCGTAGCCAATTGGTGGAGAAGTTGGTGGAGAGATTCGAAGGGCTGGAGGTGAGGAGTGGGGAACAACTTTCTCACTCTTCACATGCCAGTGAACACGATGATCAGTGGGGCCGACACCACTCTGTGCCTAAGAGAAGCCCCAGCCCTGCCGATAGAGCGCAGGTGGTTTCCCCAGCCTCAAAGCCACCAGCATTGACCTCTAGCCCTGCAAGAAAGGAGACTCCCAGCCGCTACTCTAAACATGGCAGTCCAAGTCATCACCGCTCCTCCAAGACTCCAGAGTGCCGATCATGACGCAAGAGCCCCAGCCACCAGAGAAGCCCTGGTCGGCGTTGGTTGTCACGATCCCTCGACAGGCATCACTGCTGTGATGGTTCCAGGAGGTGGAATTATGATGACAGCCCTGACGGAAGGCCCCACTACCGAAGTCTGAGCCAACACCAGGGCAGCAGAAGTCCAGATTATCACCGGTACCATGAGAGCCCTGATCATCGCTATTATTGGCAACCCTGTGCATCACCGTCAGCGCCACCCCTTAGAGCGACTTTTGATGGCAATCCAGAGAAGCTGAACTTCTTCCTTAATCAAGTACATTCCCACATGAATCGCAATGCCAATTTCTACCCAAATCCAGCTGCTACGGTCGACGTGGTCGTGGCCAATCTGGAAGGGGAAGCGTCTGAGTGGCTAAACAATCTGTACAACGAGCAAGCGCCTGAACTGGGGGATCTCCATCTCTTCATCCTTGGATTAAGAGCCAGGTTCAAGGACCCATCCATAGCCCTCAAAGTGGAGAAACAAATTCATAAGATAAAGCAGGACGGTAGACCTGCATTGGAATACGTACGAGAGTTTTGCAAGGTAGCAGGTTGGATAGAAAGGTGGCCTGAGCAGTCCCTAGCATCACTTCAAGGAAGGGCTAGATGATCACCTTTCCCAGGCCTGTGTCTATCGGGCTGTCCCTAACCAATTGCAGGAGTGGTATCAGGTGGCAGTAAGGTTGGACATCAAGCTTGCTCGCTACAAGAATCCACCACCTCCAGAAGCCGGGCTGAAACCAGAGCAAGCCAGGCAGCCTCCTCCCTGAAAATCCCCAGCCATCACAGCCACGGAATCCCCCAAGACACCTGCTGGTCCACCAATCAAATGCTTCAGGTGTGGACAACAGGAGCACCGATCAGCAAGTTGCCTGATCCCGTACCCCCAACAGGGAAGCAGATTGGGGCCAAGAATTTTTCCTTGAAGTTCTTTTGATGGGTTTCATCTATTGGAACCATGATACTGGAAGAGATTCACTTGCAATGATCCCTTGCTTTCTGGACATGTAGAAAAAATTAAGAACGCATGTAGTGATTTGCATCTAGGTTTGCATAACACTCAGAATAAAAGAGAAATAGGGAACATACAAGCATATGCAGAAATCTATTGGATCTGGTCACTGCATACAGGCTGTCCTCAACTTATATGACCACAATTGAGCCCCAAATCTATGTTGCTAAGTGAGAAATTAGTTAAGCAAGTTTTGCCCCATTTTACGACTTTTCTTGCCTTATTTGTTAAGTGGATCACTTCAGTTGTTAAATTAGTAACATAGTTTTTAAATGAGTCTGCTTTCCCCATTGGCTTTGCTTGTCAGAAGGTAGCAAAAGGGGATCACATGACCCCGAGACAGTCATAAGTGCGACCGTCATAAGTGTGAGTCAATTGTCAAGTATCCGAATGTAAATCACGTGACCATGGGGATGCTGCAACCATCATAAGTGTGAAAAATGGTCATAAGTCACTTTTTTCAGCGCCGTTGTAACTTTGAATGGTCACTAAGCGAAAGATTGTAAGTGAAGGACTGCCTGTATTATAATAGGCAAGTATAGATCATAAATGGTATGTCTTGATAGGAAGTTCCCATTTGTGAAAGAATCTCAATATGGCAAAGAGTTAAAGAAGAGTCATCTTATCCTGACTGATGGTTTCACTTCAATGTCAGAAGAGAAACTTTCTTAATTTAAGAAAGTTTTTTTTCTTAAAAGTGGTTAGGTGACTTTGGGCCAATTGCTCTTTCTCAGCTGAACTCAGTTCACAGGGCTGTTGTTTTGGGGAAAATAAAGTAAGGAATATCAGGTACAGGTAGTCCTTGACTTATGACTACAATTGAGCCAAAACATTATGTTGGTAAGTGAGACATTTGTTCAATGGGTTTTGCCCAATTTTACCACCTTTCTTGCTACAATTGTCAAGTGAATCACTGCAGTTGTTAAATTAGTAACATGATTATTAAGTGAACCTGGTTTCCCCATTGACTTTCCTTGTCAGAAGGTCACAAAAGGTGATCACATGACCCTGAGACATTGCAACCATCATAAATATGAGTCAGTTGCCAAGAATCTGAATTTGTATCACATGACCATGGGGATACTGCAATGGTCGTAAATGTGGAAAGAGGTCATAAGTCACTTTTTTCAATGCTGTCTTCAGCTTCAATTTCAGTCAGTAAATGAACTTTAAGTTAAGGACTACCTGTATTGTGCCAGCTTGAATTACTACTACTACTACTACTACTACTACTACTACTACTACTACTACTAATAATAATAATAATAATAATAATAATAATAATAATAATAATAATAATAATAATAATAATAATAATAATAATAATAATAATAATAAAAGTTGGAAGGGACCTTGGAGGTCATCTAGTCCAACCCTCTGCTCAGGCAGGAAACCCTATACCATTTCAGACAAATGGCTGTCCAGTCTCTTCTTAAAAATTTCCAATGTTAGAGCATTCACCACTTCTGGAGGCAGGTTGTTCCACTGGTTAATTGTTCTAACTGTCAGGAAGTTTCTCCTTAGTTCTAGGTTGCTTCTCCCCTTGATTAGTTTCCATCCGTTGCTTCTTGTCCTGCCTTCAGGTGCTTTGGAGAATAGCTTGACTCCCTCTTCTTTGGGGCAGCCCCTGAGATACTGGAACACTGCTATCATGTCCCCCCTCATCCTTCTCTTCATTAAACTAAACATACCCATTTCAAGTAACCGTTCCTTGTATGTTTTAGCCTCCAGCCCCCTAATCTTCTTCTGGCGGGGGAGATAAGTTCTCAATGGATGAGAAGAATGGATGACATTCTAAAGGAAGCATCCCAGGAAGTAACACTCAACATAGATACCTCTATATCCTTGGTATCCAAAGCAGAACATCCAGATTCAGTCACAGTTTTTTCCATACAGTATTAACCTTATAATTCTAAAGCTTCCTCCTTTCATTATGTATTCAAGATGGACAGTGATAATATCTATCTATCTATCTATCTATCTATCTATCTATCTATCTATCTATCTATCTATCTATCTATCTATCTATCTATCTATCTATCTATCTATCTATCTATCTATCTATCTATCTATCTATCTATCTATCTATCTATCTATCTATCTATCTATCTATCTATCTATCTATCCAATCCTTGATCGTCCAGTTTTCCCCATGAGCAAAATAATTCTCTTTCTAGAACTTTGCTGCCCCCTTGTGAAAGAAAAAAAAATAGAATGAAAATAATTTTAAGGCCTCTTTTGGCCTTCTCCTTTTGCATGTAAAAATAAGCAAATAATGGTATCCAAAATAAGTGGTGATTTATCTTTATTTTATTAATTTATTTACCTTTCCTGAAATCCAATAAAGATTTAATATCTAACCATCTTTCTCCTTGACTCAAGGGATGAATCTTTCAGAGATTTACCTTAGAACAGTGGTGGTGAACCTATGGCACGGGTACCAGAAGCGGCACTCAGAGCCCTCTCTGTGGGCACACGTGCCATGCCCCAGAGAGGGCAACCATCCCTCTTCAACCAGCCACCCGCTAACTCGCCGAGGTCCCACATGGCCAGATGCATCCCAGCACCCATGCGTTCGCTGGCCTCTGTGTGCGGGGGCCGATGGTGTCAGGCAGCAGCCACCCTGGCCCCTGCCTCGCCTTGCCCTGTGACAATGGCACCTCCGCCCTATCTCACCTTGCCTCGCCTCCTCCTGCAGGACGAACCTCCTTCCTACCGCCCCACCTGCCAGAGACCCTCTGGATCTCCCCCAACCCTGCCCGGCCCCCACAGGTGTCCCCACAAGCAACATCGAGGTGATCACGCCCACCTTGGCCACACCCACCTAGTCTGCCATGACCACCAGAGCCACGCCCAGCCAGTGGGCAACGCCCACCTGGCACCCGGCGCTAAATAAGTGGGTTTCGGGTTCATATTTATGACGTTTGCAGTGTCCCAGGATTACAGTATGTGATCATTTTTTGTGAGTTTCTGACAAGCAAAGTCAACGGAGAAGCCAGATTCACTTAACAACCATGTTGCTAACTTAAGAACTGCAATAATTCACTGAAATAACTGTAGCAAGAAAAGTTGTAAAATGGGGCAAAATTCACTTAACAAATGTCTCACCTACCAATATAAATTTTTGGCTCAGTTGTGGTTATCAGTTGAGAACTACCTGTAACAGAATTGAAAGGGATCTTAGAGGTCTTCCAGTCCAACCCCCTGTTCAGGCAGGAGACCCTGTTCCAAAAGAATAGAAACATACATTTTTATTGTTACAGTAGTTGAACTGATTAAAGAGGATGGGGATTGCAGCCCAATAACTTTGGATATCTTTCAAAATATCCAAATCCAAATATCCAAGTATCCAAATACAGAATAACAGAGTTGGAAGGGACCTTGGAGGTCTTCTAGTCCAACACACTGCTCAGGCAGGAAAACCTATACTATTTCAGACAAATGGTTGTCCAATCTCTTCTTAAAACGTTCCAGTTTGGGAGCATTCACAACTTCTGGAGGCAAGTTGTTCCACTGATTAATTGTTCTAACTGTCAGGAAATTTCTCCTTAGTTCTAGGTTGCTTCTCTCCTTGATTAGTTTCCATCCATTGCTTCTTGTCCTGCCTTCATTATCTTTGGAGAATAGGTTGACTACCTCTACTTTGTGGCAACCCCTTAGATATTGCTATCATGTCACCCATAGTCCTTCTTTTCATTAAGCTAGACATACCCAATTCCAGCAATTTGCAAATATCTCAATTTGCAAAGTGGTTGGGGGATCAATTGATACATTAATACCATTCTGAACCATTTTATTATATTTTGAAAATGTGTCCAGAAATACATATTAGTATTGCTTCTCTTTGAAGGAAATCATGCAGAAAAGTTTCAAACTCAGTTCTTTCAATAAATATATTACTAGATGAACGTGTTTCAACCCATTGTGGAACATAAGGATCAGCAGAATATTGATTTATTATTTTTCCCTTGATCCAACTACACCTATGGGGTATGCTATTCCGCTCATATTTAATTAATGTGATCATCTTGGAAGCTATCTCCCACTGGTTGTCCCATCAGAGAGACCATCAAGAACACAAAAAAGAACATCTGCAACTGATGTACTGTTGCTAATACACAGCAGAGTTAATTGTCTCTCCAACAATTACCTCATAATTATAATTAGTTTCCTCTATCAGAACTCCAACAGTTCTTCAGAAGATAGCAAGAGAGATCTCAGTGTGCAGCTGAGATAGAGTTTATAAAATACAAGTGGATTTCAGAAAAAGAGGCAATCCCAGGCTCTGTCCATTTGAACCTATCAAGTTTTCTACCAGTTTGAACAGGAATGGCTTTAGATCACTGAACTGTTTGGTGGGGTGGGAAAATTATTTCCCTCTGTTTGTTGTGCAATGCTATATTGACAGATGTTGCTGCTTTGTGTCCAAAACTGGAATCAGATACAGCAGAATCTATTTTCCAGGCAAACAAGCCTGCAAGGATGGTGAGACTCTTGGCACTGTTCCTTTTGCTGTCACTTGAAGAGTGCCAAAGAGCAACTGCACGGTGCCCATCAACTAGATCCTTCACTGTTCCTCATGAGTGGTATCAGCCAGGGACACTTCTCATTGGTGGGATGACTTCGCAAATCTTTTATGTATTCAATGAAATTGCCTTCAGAAATTACCCTCCACAGGTCATTGGCTTTGATCTTCCACTGTAAGCAATTCAACCCCATTTGCTAAATCAAAACTTATTTCAAATGGTACAGTCCACTATTAGAGCATGTTTAACACAGCACAGTACCTGAGCAAAATGGTTCGGCTGAGATCGGCATATGTGAGACTGATTGGGGTAGATTGTAAGGGTGATAGTGAAATATAATTTTATCTTATTTCATCTGTCTACATCTTAAATTGCCATATTTGATTCTAATTTCATTTAAAAAAAATATTTTATCCATGTATTTCTTTAAAAAAATGTATTTTATCCCATCTATTCTATCTATTCCATAAATCTATCTAATCATATCTATCCCATCTATCTATTACTATCTATCTTCATCTATAAATCTAAGTCATCTGTGAATTTACTACTTACTACTATCTAATCAATCACTACTAGCTAGAAGCTAGCTAAGTCTAACTGAACTCTCATCTGTCTCTCTCTCTCACACACACACATCTATCTGTCTATCTATCTATCTGTCTGTCTGTCTGTCTGTCTGTCTGTCTATCTCTAATCTATCTAATCTAATCTATCTGTCTGTCTGTCTAACTATCTCTAATCTAATTTATCTATCTATCTATCTATCTATCTATCTATCTATCTATCTATCTATCTATCTATCTATCATCTATCTATCTATCTATCTATCTAACTCTAACTTTAACTCTCATCTCTCTCTCTCTCTCACACACACACACATCTATCTAATCTATCTATCTATCTATCTATCTGTCTGTCTGTCTGTCTGTCTCTACTAATCTAATCTAATCTAATCTAATCTAATCTAATCTAATCTAATCTAATCTAATCTAATCTAAGCCTAATAAGTCCTAATTCTAACTCTAACTGGACACTTTTTACTGACTTCTAAATATGTAGTTCTATTCAGTTCTATTTCAAAACCCCATGTGATTTTCCCCTTATCCTTTTCATTATTTTCTCCTCCCTTAATCATTCATCCCTTTTGAAACATCTGATTAATCTTTATAATGCAACCACTCTGCAGTTTCACTAGACTTGTGTCAACCAGACTGGTATTTATCACATCACAACATTTATTTATTTATTTGAAGGATGCTGACCAAATTCTACCAGAATGCTTTGGCTTTGGCATTTGCTGTAAATACCATCAATGAATCTCCAACAATTTTGCCAAATGTCACACTGGGATTCCACATCTATGACACCTACTATGATGATCGGATGACCTATTACAGTCTTCTCAATTTGCTCTTCAAATTGCGCAGTTTTGTTCCCAACTATGAATGTGGAGCCCAAAAAAATGTAATTTCTGTAATTGGAGGACTTGGATCTGACACCTCTTTTCACATGGCAGATGTTTTAGGACTCTACAAGATTCCGCAGGTGAGAATGATGCTGTCAAGGTTCCGATAGATAGAGCCAAATAAATCGGAACTCCAAGCCTTGTAGCTTCCTACAAGAACATGTTTATTGGATACAAAATATCGGCATGATCAAAAGTGAAGCCAAGTCTGAAATTCCCTCCAAAGAGTTACACTATTACAAAGTAAAATCTCCCACTCCCCAATGCTATGCAATTAATCACACTATCCAATAAAACAATTTGGTGGGCTTTCTAACAAAATACCCAACTCTCTTCTCCCAAGCTAGAGAATGACCTTGATTCCCATGGGACACAAAATTGTTTAGACCAGGACTTTTCAATCTTTTCACCGATTGTACCACTTTTAGGATATGGCAATATTCGAGTACCACCTAGCAAGGTGTCAAAAACTTGATGACCAAAAAAAAATACCTGTTCAAAGTTGCAATTGCACTGAAATGACTTATGACCATTTTCACACTTATGACCATTGCAGCATGCCCAGGGTCCTGTGATTTATATTTGGATGCTTGGCAACTGATTCATATTTATGATGGTCACAGTGTCCCAGGGTCATGTGATCCCCTTTTGCAACCTTTTGACAAGTAAAGTCAATGGCAGGGCTGCTGGTGGCCAAGTGCTAAGGCAGGACTTCCCTCCCTCCCTCCCTCCTTCCCTGCCTCCCTCTTTCTCATGCCCACCTCCTTCTGAAGGAAGAATTTGAAAAAAACAAAAAAACATATTTTTTTCTCTTCCATATATTCATCAAACAAGGAAAAGCCTCCAGAAACAGAAAAGACAAACTGCTGAGTGAACTAGCTTAAAAAGGAACATTCCCCTTTAAGAATTAGCTACTGGCTAGAAAGGAAAGTAAGGAAGAAAAAAAATGTAATAAGTATTGGCTGCCGGCTAAGGCAGCCTCCCCAAATGGCTCCATTCATAAGTAAAGGAATCTACAGGCAAAATCCATTCAGGAGAAAAATACTTCAAAATCCCTTGCAGCAAAACTTACAGCTAACAATAGCAGAGCAATAGAAGCTAACACGAGTCATCAGCCATCAGCCAAATAGAAATTGCCAAACACTCCTTAAAAACACAAAGCCCACATTGCACAAATCCCAGAATTTCAAAGTCACAAAAGCACATAAGAATCCTTCCACTCTCCATCTCCCTCCCTCCTTCTCTCCTCCATGCCTCTGCAGCTCCAGAGGACTCTCTCACTGTAAGTCCTTGCCTGTGCTGGCTCTTTCCCTCCCCCACTACACTTGGCTAGGCAGGGCTGCGTACCACCTGCCACTCGTTAATGTACCACAAGTGGTACGCATACCACAGGTTGAAAAGCCCTGGTTTAGACTAGCAGAGATACTCCATTCCTCCTCCCTTTCATGTGGCAACCTATAACAACCAAGATGGCTGCAGCCAGGTTCGTTGTAGAGTTTACAGATGCATTACAACAGGGAATATGGCCTTTGCTATTTTTTTACTTATCTTCTAGTCATCACACAAGTGATTTTTAAATGAGAAAAAGGAGATAGGAAATTAAGATCTATGGGGTCCTTGGTGCTTTCTATGCTCGTGGTTTTTTTTTTTTGCAAGCATTTCATTGCCAAATTAGGTAACACCATCATCGCTAGAATGGAATGGGGTTTGCTCTTATTTTTATGTACTAGTGGCTTGCCCTATCAGTGTTGGTGGGAATGTTCCTGGTGGTTCCTTGGTTAGGCTGTTGTTGAGTGTTAGGTTGTCTATCTGCATTGGTAGTTCCTTGATTGGGATATTATTTATTGATTGTTAGTCTAGTGTTAATGTTGGTGTTAATCTATGCTCATATGAGTGTTGATTCCTGGTGAGGAGATGTTTGTGTCTTTTGTTTCCTTTTGGGTTTTTTGGTTGTCTCTTTGCAGTGGTATATAGATGTGTTCATGGTACTATAAAAGATGAGGCATAGATTTAGATTAGTTGAGAAATAAGGACTCCTAGGATGATGAGGGAGTTTCAAAATACTTTTTTCTAATTAGTAATAGCACTTAGACTTATATATCACTTCATAATGCTTTACAGCCCTCTCTGAGCAGTTTACAGAGTCAGCATATTGCCTCCAACAATCTGGGTCCTCATTTTACCGACCTCAGAAGGATGGAAGGCTAAGTCAACCTTGAGCCCATCAGGATCAAATTGCTGGCAGTGGGCAGAGTTAGCCTGCAATACTACATTCTAACCACTGCACCATGGCTCTTATCTAATACCTAATTAATGTTTGCCACATATTACCCCTTCTCTATTAAATAAGCAAAGATTTAGTTTTATTTATAGCTGATAATTTGTATTTTTATAATGTTTTACTCTTATTTTCTTTATATTGTTGCACTGTTTTATTCTTTTTAACATTGTAAACTGCCCACAGTCACCTTGTGGTTGAGATGGGTGGCAAATAAATTTAATAAATAAATAAATAAATAAAAATAACAGGATAAATGTTTATTTTCAGCAAAGAGAAATAGTGAAGAGTTTCCTTTCTGCAGATATGATTGATTTACGAAAATATATCATTCTCCTCTGCATTTTATCTTTAAGCTCACCTATGGATCATTTGCTCCAGAAGATATTTTAACAGCTGAAGTTCCAAAATTTTATCGCATGGTCCCAAATGATAAAAACCAGTACATGGGAATTATCCATTTGCTTCTACATTTTGGCTGGACATGGGTAGGTCTTTTGACAGGAGGTGACAACAGTGGAAAATATTTCTTAAAAACCATAGAAGCCTTGTTTGTAGAGAAAGGAATCTGTACAGCTTTTATACAGTTGTTCCCATATCAAGGCCGTGTCTTTTCCCACAGCGACATGGGTAAATTTGGAAATATTCACGTGGCTAATATGGATCAGAGGGCCAAAGCCCTTGTCATCTATGGAGATACTATGACTTTTTTGTGGTTACTCACCTATGATGCATTTCTTGTGTCTGAAAACACATATATTGGGAAGGTCTGGATCATGACAGCCCAGATGGAATTTGCAGTAACGGGCATGACTAGACGGATGGATTTTCAAATGTTCCAAGGTGCTATATCCTTTGCAATTCATTCCAAAGAACTTCAAGAATTCCAGAGGTATCTTCAGAAGAAAAACCCATATCAGCCTGAAGGTGATGGTTTTCTCAAGTTGTTCTGGGAACATGTTTTTGAATGTTCATTTCCAAATACTGAGGAGCCATTGGAGCAAGAGGAACTATGTACTGGGAAGGAGAATCTGGATAAGCTTCCTCGGTCTGTTTTTGAAGTGAGAATGAATGGCCACAGCTATAGTATCTACAATGCTGTCTATGCGGTAGCCCATGCTCTCCATGCTATGCACTCACCAAACACCAAACACAGAGTAAGAATAAGGGAACAAAGACTTGAGTTTGAACATCTGCAATCTTGGCAGGTAATATCCAATAAAAGAATGATATAACAGAATAACAGAGTTGGAAGGTGCCCGGGAGGTCTTCTAGTCCAATCCATGATCTTGTTGCTAGAATCAAATGTACACTCACATGAAAAAGTAAGTACACCCTCTTTGACTTCTATGGTTTTACATATGTGTTCTATGGTCTTACCTTCTCATTTTGGTTTTCTTTTTGTTAAATAAATAATATCATAGTATAATATGTCATGTGTTGTTCTTCATCTGAGGTTGTATTTACCTACTTTTAAGAAATGCTAAGGACCAGATTATTTTTACCATGTCCTGACACATAAAACCATAGAACTCAAAGAGGGTGTGCTTACTTTTTCATATGACTGTATATTGAGGACTAAAAATAATAATTGCATCTTTAGCTACCTATGGTCATAATAGCTTTCATGGGAAACCATAGTTGGAAAAGATGTTATTTGTCAGCCCTATGGATGAAGGTCGCCAGGAAATTATTAAGAATGTTTTTATTGAGATTAGCTGTAATAAAACAAGCTTGTAAACTTTGTTGTGCTTGATGTCCTCCTCCTGATTAGAGTCTGTGATTAGGGTGGCTTCTGTAATGATCCAATTGTCAAGCACCGGGGAAATCAGGAGATTCAGGCAGTTCAAATGAGTATGAAGGTTTATTGCAAGCTTAAGCTCTCCACAAGAATCTGACCAACTAACAGTCAAGGGAAATGAGTGGGAGATAAGAAAGGCATTCAAGATGGCCTAGACCAGGGGTGTCAAATTGCCGGCCCACGGGCCAGATGCGTCACCAGGAAACCATGCCCACCCCATTGCCGGCAATGGGAGAAAAGCTCCGATACATCGTGCAACGTCACGTGATGTCACGAGTTTGACATGTCTGGCCTAGACTTAAATCTTTTGCAAGCAAGCAGGGACTTGTGACTTATGATGCATTTGACCCCTCCCTCAGGTTCATCCTGGTTACCTCCTATACTAATTTCCAAGCATTACCTGGCCTTTTTGGACTTTAAGAAATACCCTGACTCCTTTGGCCCTGACAACACCTCCTGCATATTGTCATCAAGGTCATCTTCCTGACTCTGTGCATAAACCACTAAACCCATCCCCTCAATGTTTTTCGTGTGAGACATGTATATCAATCAATTGGTGTATTTGTGGCCAGCCCAACCCCTACTTATCTTTGAGGCATCTGTGCATTCTTCATAAGTGTCCACCTGTCGGGCTTCCGGTTCCGTATTGCGGCACATGCAGTTGCACGGAGAGCCTCGTCTCTCCACCAGCTGTTTTTCCCTCTGCCGGTAGACCCTTAATCGGGTCAAAAATTCGCCCTGGAGGGGCGACCACCGTTGAGGCCATCGTCGATGGGGGAAGGGCGGCAGCTCCTTCCTCGGTCCGAGCCAGCTCCTTAGGGCCGTCAGAGAAAAGATCACCCAGTAAAATGGACGATCACTTCACTGCGTCAGCCGAAAGCCAGAAAAACAGCTAAGCACACAGAACCCCCGTGGAGAATCCGGGTGAGACCTTTCCTTCCCCCTCTTTCCCTAATTACTCTCCTATAAAAAACTTTTGAATTTGAATTACTTCCCTGCTGTGAGAGAGCAGCGTTTCGGCACTGTGGGAAAAAGAGCTTTGGAAACTGAAAAAAATAAAACAGCTAATTTTTTATTGACTATTTAACTCTTGGAATATTGAGGGATCCTGAAAATATTTCTACTTTTGAACATTACTATTATAACCACGCTATTTATTATCCTGGAGATGCCTTTCTTTTTTACTTTTTTAATGTGAAAAACAACAAATCTATTAATTTGGAAAGAAAGACTTTACAGCCTTCTGAGAACATCTTGTGATGAAAAGTGTTACTGCAACTGTATATTTTTTTGCTGGAGGATGGCTCTGACCTTCAAAGGATGATAAGGGTAAAGTGTCCACCTGTCTAAAAAGTGTCCACCTGTCTACCATTCAGAGCAGGAGAAAATTCCCATAGGGTTGGGCAAAAAGCAAGTTGAGAAGTGGATCTTTACCTTTTTCTTATGAGGATTCATTCTACATATCCACTTTTGCCTAGGTGATCAATCTTGCATATTTCTGTTGGGTCATCTTGCTTACTCTTTGCACTAGCAGACTCCTTCAGATTTACAGAATAACACAATTGGAAGGGACATTGGAGTCTTCTAATCAACTGCTTGCTCAAGCAGGAGACCCTATACCAGGGGTGTCAAACTGCCGGCCTGCGGGTCGGATGCATCATAGCGAAACTGCGGCCACCCCATTGCCGGCAATGGCAAAACAGTCATGATACATTGCAACATGTCACGTGATGTTGTGAGTTTGACAGCCCTGCCCTATACCATTGTCCAATTTCTTCTTAAAAACCACTGATGATGGAGCACCCACAATGTCTGAAGGCAAGCCATTCCACCAATCAATTGTTCTAACTGTCAGGAAAGTTCTCTTTAGTTCTAGGTCGCTTCTCTCCTTGATTAGTTTCCATCCATTGCTTCTTGTTCTGCCTTCTGGTGCTTTGGAGAATAGGTTGATCCCCCTCTTCTTTATGATAGCCAATATTGGAAAATTGCTATCATGTCATTTCTAGATCTTCTTTTTATTAAACTAGATATATCCAATTCCTACAACCGTTCCTCATCTGATTTAGCCTCCAGTCTCCAATTCATCTTTGTTGCTCTTCTCTGTACTCTTTCTGGAGTTTCAACATCTTTTTTGTATTGTGGTGACCAAAACTGGATGCAATATTCCAAGTGTCCATTATAAAGTGGCACAAACACTTCACATGATCTTGCATTAAGATCCTCTGTTAATGCAGCCTAGAACCACATTTGCTTTTTTCGCAGCTGTGGCACATAGATTTTTTTCTATGATAGGACTAACATGGGTCTTCTCCTACATTATCTTCTACATAACAATTGTGCTTCAAAATTCTCATGGATTGACATTGTACTCTCAATTATACTATTCCCCTATTCTTTTCCTTTTCTCACAGCTACATGCATTTCTTCGTGACATTTCATTCAACAATTCAGCTGGAGAGAACATGCATTTTAATGAAAAAGGAGAAATTGTTTCTGGTTTGGATATAATGCACACAATGTTATTTTCGAACAACTCTTTCCAAAAAGTTAGAATTGGACAGGTAAAACCAACAGCTTTTGAAGGAAAACAATTCTTTATACATGATGAAATTATTGAGTGGCCTAAAACCTTTAACCAGGTATGGATTCTTAGATTTCTTTGACAGTTTTTCCCTCAGTAAAATTGGCCATCTTGGATAACAAATTTCCAATGCTGCAAAATTGGTCCATGCCAGTGTTGTAGTTCTAGTAAAAATTAAGTGTTGCCATTTTAGTAATGCAACATTTACTAGCAGTAATAATTTTAAATGATCATATCAGTTAAAAGAGAAAAACACAATTCTTAGCATTTTAAAAATAATGCAAATATTTTAATCACAGGAAATATGGATCAATCCTTGATTAAATATAAATATAGAATAATTTGTCACCAGAAAAAAAAATCTGTAGGAAATACTGTAGGACACTATGAAATGGGCTTTGCTATGAAAACCCACTATCTATGAAAAACGTGATGTGAGCTAAATAATTAAAATCCTAAAAGAGACTGTTTTCATTAAAATATGTTTTTCCCATTTTCTTTTCATGCAATCAGCTGCCATTATTCATGCATGCTTGGTCATTTGTTTCCTGCCCTTCAGCTGATATGTATTGAACCCACAAATCTAATTTTCTTAAATTTCCAAACAACTTAGACTCTTGATTTTTTGGACAGGTATGTCCTATTTCTGTGTGCAGTGATTCGTGCCAGCCAGGATTTCAGAAACAAAAGAAGGAAGGGGAGCAATTTTGTTGCTATGATTGCTTACCATGTCCAAGAGGAAAGATCTCCAACAAGACAGGTAGATGACATGGAACCCACTATCTATCATCTATCCTTAGAGATCTGTAAAGTGATGCCATTCCACATGAGAGGATTTCCTTTATCCAGATCAGAGAAGTAACACAAATTGAGCTGGTATCAGAGTTTGGCAGTAGGAAAAATTAATAAACATGAACTGTTGGGACTTATTATTGTTGACAATTTTTTGTGAATGTCGGAGTTTCTTTCTAATATAACTCATGCATAACAAAATCAGAGAAGTAATTGTTTTTTGTAGCATTTCTGGAATTGTCCCACATGCTCAGAATTAGTCTGGTATTCCATCACAGGTGGTGGCTTGACTTTCAAAATCAACTATGATGCTTCCTATCAGAGTTTCTCCCAGGTTTTATTTATGTACAACAAAATCAAAGAATAATTTCTTATACTTTCATGACATTTAATTTTCTTTTCTGAAATGGCTCCACATACTCTTCCATTTTCTGACAGTCAGTCTGATATTCTATCACAATTGGTGGGTTGGTATGGAAAATAAAGACTTACAACTTTGATGTCTTCATTTGGCTTCTGATCTAGTCAAGTTCTAATAGATACATTTACTCTTCTTAATGGTTTTTCTTCCCTTTCTTTTCAGACATGGATGAATGTATGCAGTGTCGAGATGATCAGTATCGAAGCCAGAGCAATGACAGCTGCTTTCCCAAAATAATAACCTTTCTTTCCTATGAAGAACCATTAGGAATGAGTTTAGTCTCAATTGTCCTTTGTTTTTCACTGGTCACAGGCTTGGTGTTGATTACTTTTATTAAGCACAGTGATACTGCCATAGTCAAAGCCAATAACCGAGAACTCACCTATACTCTTCTTTCTTCTCTCCTGCTCTGCTTCCTCTGTTCTTTTTTATTCCTTGGCCATCCCCACAAAGTCACTTGCCTCATTCGTCATGTTGCTTTTGGTATCATCTTTACTGTGGCAGTTTCTTGTGTGTTGGCCAAAACCATCACTGTGGTTCTTGCTTTCATGGTCACCAAACCAGGATCCAATGTGAGGAGGTGGGTGGGAAAAGGTCTGGCCAACACCATTGTCCTTTCCTGCTCTCTCATTCAAGCTGGCATTTGTACTGCATGGCTGGCCATTGCTCCTCCGTACCCCAGGTTGGACATGAAATCTCTGCCAAAAAAGATAATAGCAGAATGCAATGAAGGCTCTACCTTCATGTTTTACTTTGTCTTGGGCTACATGGGACTTCTGGCCATCATCAGTTTCATAGTGGCTTTCTTAGCTAGAAATTTGCCAGATGCTTTCAATGAAGCCAAGTTCATCACTTTCAGCATGCTCATGTTTTGCAGTGTTTGGTTGACTTTTATCCCAACTTATTTGAGTGCCAAAGGCAAATACATGGTACGTGTGGAGATCTTCTCCATTTTGGCCTCTGGGGCTGCACTGCTTGCCTGTATCTTTTCTCCAAAGGTTTATATTATTCTGCTGAGACCTGAGCTGAATAATAAGGAGGGATTAATAAGGACAAAGAATAAACCAACGTAATTGCATACTCTTATATAAGGTGTGGTAAAATGAAAAACAGATTAACATATTCACTTCTATGTGATTGACCCCAAGGTGCTTTTCCAAGAGGCAACTGGACATCTTTGGATTTTTCCTTGAAAACATTTTGCTTCTTATCCAAGAAGCTTCTTCAATTCTTCAGATGATTGAGAATCTTCATAGTCTTCTATGTGAATGGTTTTTTTTCATAAATTTGTATATTATTATAATTTAGTAATATATTTTTAAGCTCTGGCACATATCACTCTTCTGAGGCATTTGAAATGGTTTCACAATAGTTTTAAATATTTTGAATAACCTTATGAATACTGGTTATTAAACAGTGTTTTCCTCTCGTGGTGCATCAGTTTAGTGGCCATATATTTCTTCTAAATTAGTAAATAAAATAATAAATATATTAAAGCTGGACTGGTAATAAAAGTTCCAATAGTTATTGTCTTATTGTTTTCTTAATGGGAACCATAGCTGAATTTTATATAATTTCAAAATTGAAACCTATCACTTTAAACAAATATTTAACATTTTTGATGAAGGGGGATTTCATTGTCAATAATTTTGGTATACATATTAAAAGAAAGATTTAAAGTAGATAATAAGACTTTTGCAATGAAATAGCAGAAACCAGAATTTGGACTATGTAAAAATGATTAATGTGTCCTCGCTAAAATGAATCAGCTTTTATTACAATTTGAAACAGAAGAACAAGTGAAAGATTCTATGACAAAATGGACTCAAAACTTTGGACAAAATATACGGAGGGAAAAAATGGGAAAATATGTGGTTAAGGGAATAAAAATTTCATTATGTTGCAGCTCAAAAGAGAATGTTTATAGGATGATGTACCATCCATACATAACTCCAGAAAAATGTTTGAATGTAAAAAGATATATAAAGTTTATGTTTGAAACAACGACTTGACTCCAGAAGTTGTGGGTGCTCCAACACAGGAGGTTTTTAAGAAGAAACTGGACAGCCATTTGTCTGAGATGGTATAGGGCAGGGCTTTTCAAACTTTTCACCCATTGTACCACTTTTAGGATATGGCAATATTCGAGAGTACCACCAGTCACCTAGCAAGGTGTCAAAAACTTGATGGCCAAAAAAGAAAAGAAAAAGGTGATGAAGTACAGGTAGTCTTCGACTTACAACAGTTCGCTTAGTGACTGTTCGAAGTTACAATGGCACTGAAAAAAGTGTCCCCAAGCCACAGCCGAGCAAGACACCTGCCTGCCCACCCGGCAGCGCTCTTCCTCCTGTCCGAGGTTTTCATTGTTGTGAGCATTTCTGTTGAGGATTGGCAGTGGGGGTAGGGTGGGGGGTGTTTGGTTTTTATTCCCCCCATCTGCTGGGTGGTTGCAGCAGGTTTTGGTCACTTCACATGTCCCTGGGACACTGTGACCGTCATAAATATGAATCAGTTGCCAAGCATCTGAATGTAAATCACAAGACCCTGGAGATGCTGCAACGTTCCAGGTGATCGGCGCTTCTTCTAGGCTCAGCAGAAGGGCCAGGATCAGCGCTGAGCTCCAGCTGGAGCCTGGCGCTGATCCTGGTGCTTCTGCTGAGCCCTGACAGTCCCGAAGAAGCACTGATCCTGGCGCTTCCACTGAGCCCTGACAGTCCCAAAGAAGCGCTGATCCTGGCGCTTCCGCTGAGCTGACAGTCCTGAAGAAGTGCTGATCCTGGACCTTCCACTAAGCCCTGACAGTCCCAAAGAAGCGCTGATCCTGGCGCTTCCGCTGAGCCCTGACAGCCCTGCAGCTCCAGCCATCTCTCAGTCAGGCTTGTGCGGTGCTGCCACCAGTTCAGCCATTCCCCTCCCCCACTACCACTTTTCTAGGATGGTTGCGTACCACCTGCCAGATGCCAATGTACCACAGGTGGTACCCGTACCACTGGTTGAAAAGCCTTGGTATAGGGTCTCCTGCTTGAACAGGGGGTTGGACTAGAAGACCTCCAAAGTCCCTTCCAACTCTGTTATTCTGTAACATGGACAACATGAAGAATCATTTTATCATGCCTGGCAGATTTGTTTAAAAAATGTCAAAAATTTCTGGGTTCAAATATATAATGATACAAAGAATTTTAAAGATCAACTTTCAACTGAAACTAGTTGGGAAATATAGGAAAAAAATAGAAAAAAACCCATGGAAGATTATTTTTGTATATGAATATTGCTGTAAAACTATTGTATGTGCAAACACAGAAAGACTCTGAAATACCCACAATGATGGAAAGATTAGTGAAGATGATCAAAAATAGAAGTGCTAGCAAAGACTGGAGAAAGACAAAAGCTAATTTCATTTATAAGTGACTGGTTTTGTTTGCTAAAATGCAGTGTTTGCCTTTTGCCAAATGTAATGTGATACATTCAGACCAAAAAGTTCTCTTTTGGTCTCATCCATCAAGAAACTATTCTTCCAATAGCTCTTATGGAATACCTGTCTCACTATATAGCACTAATTTATTCCCCTTTCTACAGTATCTCCTTAATTCTGTTGGTGCATTGGGAAACTTTCTCTCTGTGATGATTCTGCCTTCATTCTTCCCTCCATCCCACAATGCATCCTGAATAAACAAGGATAGAAGTGGCCACACTCTTTTGTTTTCTCAATAAGCCATGGCAATGATAGATAAGAAATTGAATACTGCATCCAGTTTTGATCACCACAATGTGAAAAAGTTGTTAAGACTCTAGAAAGAGCAACAAAGATGATTAGGGGACTGGAGGCTAAAACATATAAGGAACAGATGCAGGAACTGGTTATGTCTAGTTTAATGAAAAGAAGGACTAGGGGAGACATGACAGCAGTGTTCCAATATTTAAGGGACTGCCAAAAAGAAGAGGGGGTCAACTTATTTTCCAAAGCACGTGAAGGCAGGACAAGAAGCAAAGGATGGAAACCAATCAAGGAGAGAAGCAATCTAGAACTAAGGAGAAATTTCCTGACAGTGAGAACAATTAACCAGTAGAATGACTTGCCTCCAGACGTTGTGGATGCTCCATCACTAGAGGGTTTTAAGAAGAGATTGGACAACCACTTGTTTGAAATAGTATAGGGTCTCCTGCCTAAGCAGGGTATTGGACTAGAAGGCTTCCAAGGTCCCTTCCAACCCTGTTATTTTGTTATTCTGAATTAGATCAACCTAACTTCATATTATTTAGATCAATATTTCTATTCTTAGTTGAAATTATTAAATCTAAATTTTAATCTATTTGAAGACATGTCCAGGAACACATTTTAGTATTATTCCTGTTTGAAGAAAATCAAAGTTTCAAACTCAGTTCTCTTATTAGATATACGACTAGAAGAAAATGTTCCAACTCATTGTGGGACATAAGGATCAGCAGAATATTGACTTAGCATTTCCCTTCAGGTTCAAAGTTGTTTTACCTTGGTCCAACTGCACCCATGGGCTATGCTATTCTGTTCATATTTAATCAATGTGATCCTCTTGGAACCCATCTCCCACTGGTGTCCCATTAGGGAGGCCATCAAGGGCAACACACACAAAAAAGAACATCTACTTACAATGTGTTATTGCTAATACACAGCAGAGTTAATTGTTTCTCCTATAATTGCTGCATACTTATAATTGGTTTCATTGATCAGACCTCCAACAATTATCCAAAAGATAACAAAAGAGAAATCAATATGTGATGTGCAGTTGAGAAAGAGTTTATAATATACAAGTATTCTTCAACTGGTTTTATGGAAAGGAGGCAAGCCCAGGCTCTATCCATGTGAACCTATCCAGTTCTCCACTGTTTTGAACAGAAACAGCTTCAGATAATTAAACTGCTTTGTGGAGTTTTTAAATTTTCTTTCTGTGTTTGTTGTGCCATGTAATATTGAGATACGTTGCTGCTTTGTCTTTAAAACAGGTGACAAAACTGAAATCAGATGCAACAGACTCTTTTCTCCAGGAAAACACTTCTGCAAGGATGGTGAGACTCCTGGCACTGTTCCTTTTGCTATCCCTTGAAGAGTGCCAAAGAGTGACCACGAAGTGCCCTCGAACCCAATTCTTCACTGTTCCTCATGACTGGTATCAGCCAGGGACACTTCTCATTGGTGGGATGGCATCTCAAGTCATTTATGTATTTAATGAAGTTTCCTTCAAAAATATCCCTTCACAAGATATTGGCTTTGATCTTCCAGTGTAAGACACTCAACCTTCCCTTCCCAAATCAAGTACTACTCAACTCCTAGAAATAGTCATGTATAGTAAATAAAAATGTAAAACAAGTTATTTCTCCCATCCCTGTTACAGGGTATATTCAGGTGATCTTATTTCCATCAGTGTCATTTTTCAGACTGCTGACGGTCACCTACTACTTTGATATAATCTATAGTTTCTTGCTATTACTCCTTCTTTTCTTTCTTGAAAAACATTAATTCAATGTTATCTTCATCTTGTTGCACATGCAGTATTGTGTTGAATTGCAGAGAAAGTGAGGAGTTTTGTTAAATTGGAGAAAACAGTGTTCCATGGCTGGGAAGAGTATATGAAACCTGGAAATATGGATGAAAAAGACTTTAAAATTGACATAGAATAAAACAGAACGAAATGGAACAGAACAGAACAGAATAGAACAGAATTCTTTATTGGCTAAATATGATTGAATGCACAAGGAATTTGTCTCCTGTGCATAATTTGCCTCTCAGTGTAAGAAACAAGCCACAAGTGTTAAGTTAAGATTGATTAGCAGGAACTTAATTAGTTAAGACTAACTAGCAACCAGACTATTTCATGCTTTTCTCTATGAAAAAATTAACAAGCTATTCTATTCTATTCTACTCTACTCTACTCTACTCTACTCTACTCTACTCTACTCTACTCTACTCTACTCTACTCTACTCTACTCTACTCTACTCTACTCTACTCTACTCTATTCTATTCTATTCTATTCTATTCTATTCTATTCTATTCTATTCTATTCTATTCTATTCTATTCTATTTAGTTATGGATAAAGGATTGGAAAATCTTTTCCCTGAGAATTGCTCATTTGGTTTGTGTCTTCAGGGAAGACTTTTAATATCACATGTATTGTGGTTGGAGGTATTTCACTGATTTCTAAATATTGATTCTTATTCAGTTGAATTTCATAATGCATATATTGAAAGCACTCTCACTTTATCTGCTCCCCTCTTTTCCATCCATTAAGATGGAAACTAATCAAGGAGAAAACCTACCTAGAACTAAGGAGAAATTTCCTGACAATTAGAACCATTAATCAGTAGAACGACTTGCCTCCAGAAGTTGTAGGTGCTCCAACACTGGAGGTTTTTAAGAACAGATTGGACAACCATTTGTCTGGGATGGTATAGGGTTTCCTGCCTGAGCAGGGGTCTGGACTAAAAGTTGGGAGTCCCTTCCAACTCTGTTATTCTGTTAGTCTGAAACTTAATTCATCTTCATAATTCTGGTCACATTGCATCAGCCCAAGAGTTGTGCTGGTCAAGATGATTAATTTCATATGTAAAAAGCCTTGCAATTCTATTTGCAGGATGCTGACCAAGTTCTACCAGAATGCTTTGGCTTTGGCATTTGCTGTAAATACAATCAACAAGTCGCCAACAATTTTGCCAAATATCACAGTGGGATTCCACATCTATGACACCTACTATGATCAGAGGATGACCTATTACAATCTTCTCAATTTGCTCTTTAAATTGCACAGTTTTCTTCCTAATTATGCATGTGGACTCCCTAAAAACCTAATTGCTGTAGTGGGAGGTCTTGCATCTGACACCTCTTTTCACATGGCAGATGTTTTAGGACTCTACAAGATTCCACAGGTGAGAATGATGCATATCTGCAGGGACCAGCTTTTGCTACTTTTATTAATGTTATACTCATCACACAGGTGGTTTTGAAATAGAAAAGAGAAGCTAGAAAATGAAAGAAATTAAGCTTAGAGAATTTGAGAAATAAGGACTTCTGGGAGGATTAGAGAGGTTCAGAATCCTTCTTTCTAATTCAAGTTGTTCACATTTCTCCATCTCTGTTAAATAAGTAAAGGCAAAATGTTTAATTTTAGCAAAGGGAAATTGAAAGGTAGGAATTTCATTTCTGCAGGTATGATTAATTTATGAAAATGCATCATGCACTTTGCCTTTAAGCTCACATATGGATCATTTGCTCCTGAGGACATTGTAAAACCCAAGGATCCTATTTTTTATCGCATGGTCCCAAATGATAAAAACCAGTACATGGGAATTATCCGTTTGCTTCTACACTTTGGCTG
This sequence comes from Azemiops feae, assembly GCA_023970755.1. Classification (NCBI taxonomy): domain Eukaryota; kingdom Metazoa; phylum Chordata; class Lepidosauria; order Squamata; family Viperidae; genus Azemiops; species Azemiops feae. The sequence goes on along the minus strand of JALGBA010000667.1, from coordinate 632,450 downwards.
GACCTGGGTGGGTCTTTTTACAGGAGATGATGATAGTGGAAAATATTTCTTGCAAAGCATGGAAGCATTGTTTTCCAAGTATCAAATCTGTTCAGCCTTCGTTCAGGTGTTTCCACGCCAAGGCCGTGTCTTGTCCAGTGATGATATGGGTACATTTGGAAATCTCCATGTATCTGTTATGAATCAGAGGGCCAGAGCATTTATCATCTATGGAGATACCATGAATCTTATGTGGTTAATTACCTATAATACTCTTCTAGTTTCTGATAACGCATATTTTGGGAAGGTGTGGATCATGACAGCTCAGATGGAATTTGCAGTAACAGGAGTGACCAGACGGATGGATTTTCAAATGTTTCAGGGTGCCATATCCTTCACAATTCATTCCAAGGAACTTCAGGAATTTCAGATGTATCTTCAGAAGAAAAATCCATACAAGCCTGAAGGTGATGGTTTTGTCCAGTTGTTCTGGGAACAGGTTTTTGAATGTTCATTTCCAAATTCTGGGGAACCATTGGAGCAGGAGGAACTATGTACTGGGAAGGAGAACCTGGATAAGCCTCCTCGATCTGTTTTTGAAGTGAGAATGAATGGCCACAGCTATAGTATTTACAATGCTATCTATGCGGTAGCCCATGCTTTTCACGCAATGCACTCATCAAAGACTAAACACAGAGTAAGAATGGGGGAGCAAAGATCTGAGTTTGAAGACATGCAACCTTGGCAGGTAATATTCCCATAACAGAATGATATAACTGAATAACAGAATAACAGAGTTGGAAGGGACCTTGGAGGTCTTCTAGTCCAATCCCCTGCTCAGGCAGGAAACCCTATATCATCCCAGACAAATGGTTGTCTAATCTCTGATAATTTTGATGATCCTGCTGCCAGAAAATAAGTAGCATATCAATGTATCCAATCATCAATGAAATATACATTGATGATTAGAATTAATAGTTGCATCCTTTGGTACTTATGTCCATTATTGCTTTCATAACAAACCAAATGCTTGCCTTATTAGAGAAAACTATTTTGATCACTAATTAATAAAGGCAGTCTTCATTAACAACCACAATTGGGACTGCAACTCGGATGTTAAGGAGAACAATCAATACGATCTTACTTCAACTTTCCTTTGCTTTACAGACTTCTGAAGGTTGTAAATATGAGAACTAGTGGTAAAGTACTTTTTTAGCATTATTGTAACTGTAAATATTTGGTAAATGAGGCAGTCGTTAATGAAGACTATAATCTGTAATCACTGTCAGCTGTCATAGATAAATATTTGTTGTCCAGCAGCAATATTTTAATGAATGGTTAAAATAGAATGTAATAGAATAGAAAATAGTGAAATAATATTTAAAAATCTTATAGAATTAGGAATAGAAAAGCAGTATAAGGAAACAGACTGAATAAATGAATTAATAATACAAGATAATATTAAGCCACCCAGTCACATTGTGGTGAGATGGGAGGCAAATAAATTTAAGAATAAATGAATAATCCAGAATTTTGGTCTAAACAGTGGAAATTTGCAATTTGTACATTCATCTGCCAAAGGATAAAAAACAAACTTCTGGGGGGGGGGGAAATCTCTGACTTTTTTCATGCAATGTCTTCTCACATTTTTTTGTTCTGTTTATTAATCTTGCAAGAAAAATAAACCAAAATTTGATGGAAATTTACTATCATTTTCCTGTCTTCCTTCCCCCCTCTTTTTCTGGCTGCCAACATTTTCTCTTCACAGAGTCTTAAATGCACAAATGGTGTTAAACATGACCATCTCTTTCAGTTTTATTATAGAAAATTGAAAATAGATCGGACTCCAAGAGGATATAGAACAATTTGTTTGCTCTACAATACCCAAATTTCGAGATAGATGGATAGATGGATAGATGGATCGATGGATCGATGGATAGATAGATTCCTCCTAACTCCAATTAAACCCCTGTGGCATTTATGGAGGAGAGAGAGAGAGAGAGAGAGAGAGAGAGAGAGAGAGAGAGAGAGAGAGAGAGAGAGAGAGAGAGAGAGAGAGAGAGCATCTGTTCTTAAGGCCATAGCAGCCCATGTCAGCAGAAAACAATTATATATTAACAACATTTCTCTAAAATATCTTATTAACTGGATGGCTTTCACTTTTATAAGCCATCTGTCACTCTGTTACTGGAAATCAGGAATTGGGAGGAGACTTATATCTTAACTCACAAGAGAGGATTGTCTATTTGAATAGAAGGGAATCACTCTTAAGATCTAAGTGAAGTATTGCATCCATTTCAATTTCTGAGGCTGAGTGAGGTCTACAACCTAAATTTCTTGCCTGCTGGACTTATCTATTTTTGTACATTGGTCCTTCCTTCCTTCCTTCCTTCCTTCCTTCCTTCCTTCCTTCCTTCCTTCCTTCCTTCCTTCCTTCCTTCCTCCCTCCCTCCCTCCCTCCCTCCCTCTCTTCTGAATTTATCATTCATCCTTTTTTGAACTTATAATTCTATAGACAACAATGGTAACTGGGATTCATGGTATGTTGTCTGCATTTGATACATCATTGATATAACAATTAAAGATAAAAGCAACAATATGTATCAGGGTCAAAGACTGCCTACAAATTTAATTAAATTAAATTGCCCACAAAATTAATTAAAGTATCTACTTCATCTATACCCAAAGATGTATTAGAGTTTGTCCTATTGTTCGATAATAATGAAATTCTGACAGCGTAGTTTGATGGTACATAGCAGAATTTGGCAATTAGAAAGAGATCTTTGAGATCTTCCTATCATACATAAAATAATCTCCTAGACTAAATTATATTGAATTTAATTGCTTCCAACATGTCATGAACTGACATTGTACTCTTAATTTTATTATCCCTCTACTATTTTTCCCTCCTTCCAGTTACATGCATTTCTTCAAGGGATGTCATTTAACAATTCAGCAGGAGAGAACATGAATTTTAATGGAAAAAGAGAAATTGTTGCTGGATTTGATATAATGCACATGATTTTATTTGCAAATAACTCCTTCCGTAAAGTCAAAATTGGATGGTTAGAACCAATGGCTTTTGAAGGAGAACAATTCTTCATAGATGATGAAATTATTGAATGGCCAAGCTCCTTTAATCAGGTATGCATTCTTAGATTTCCTTGACAGATTTTCCTTCAATAAGATAAACCATTGGTGGTTACACATTTCCACTACTGTAAAATTTGTCCATGCCAAAAGACGTAGCAGTGGGGCCTAGGATAATTCACCATGATTGACTTGCTGCAAATGACTTGCCCCAGCTGTCTCACTCTGGTTGTCAATGTCCAGCTTGAGTATCCAAAATAAAGTCCAAGATTTCTTTCATTTCTGAAGATCTTACTGTTTTATTGAATACATGACATGGCATAGGTGAAGGAAAACTAACTCTAAAATCCCAAGATATCTAACCAAAGCATATAACAATGATGTTCCCAGCCAAATCTCCCAGATGTCCATGTGGTGCATATAGATACCTTCTCGTTGTTTTTAGAACCTTCTGTTATCTTCGTCCCCAAGGTTAGAATGTCCTCAAAAAGTTTCCACACATCTGTGTTTCAGCAAATGTCTGCAGAACTGGAGAGGTTTCATTTCTCTAACTAGCCCATTCAAAGCCTCATCTCTCCCTCTCTCTCTTACTCTAATGACAAGATGAAAACAATAAGGCACATCATGGCTGCCAAATTTTCACTGTTGACATTGGTCAATTGGCAACAGACAAATCTCCACAGGACAACTCACTGTGGCCTACTCACCATGGGGCAATTTAATGTGGGATAATTCAAAAGAAGGACAAGTGAATTGCAGCTGGTCTTGTCTTGCTTTAGATTTGAACTTTCTCAAGTTAGAAATCCTCAAGACTGGGGTGAGCTGCAATTCTACTTGTCCCTCTCTTGAGTTATCCTGTTTTGAATTGTCCTCCAGCAAATTGTCCCATGGTGAGATGACCAGGATGAGTTGGCCAGGGTGAGTTGGCCAAGGCTAGTTGTCCCATTTTGGTTGGAGTGCTAGTATAAATTCAGTACTGTTACTGTTTTATTAAATATTACTATTATTACTAGTAACAATATTTTGAAAGCAATATATATTTAAATAGGAAAATAATACAATTTTAGTCCACTTTAAAAAAACATGCTTACATTTATATAGTACATATATATTCATTTATGTTGAACAATTACTTATTTCCTGATTTTCAGTTGTGTATGCCCCCCACAATAATTAAATGTTATCAGCTTCCTTACAACTCTTTTGATTTTTATGGACAGGTATATCCTATTTCTGTGTGTAGTGACTCATGCCCACCGGGGTTTCAGAAACAAAAGAAGGAAGGGGAGAAATTTTGTTGCTATGACTGTTCATCTTGTCCAGAAGGAAAGATCTCCAACAAGACAGGTAAGTGACATAGAAACCTTAATTCTTCACCTATCGTTAGGGTTATGTAAAGTGGTGCCACTCCACTTCTGAGGATTGCCTTAATCCAAATTAAGGAAGCAACCCAAATTAATTTGGTGTCAGAGTTTAGAGGTAGAAAAAATTAAGAAATATGAGCTGTTGAGCCTTCCTGTTGCTGTTAAATTATTATACTATGTTTCCCTGAAAGTAAGACCCGGTCTTACTTTCTTTTGGTCTCTGAAATAAGCACTAGGCTGCGAGCGTGTGGGGGCGGGATGGGGCCTGCATATGGGGTGAAGATGCAATGTGGTGGTAAGAGTGTAGTGGCAGACCAAATACTGGCATGGGCAGGCGGGGAGTGTGCCCTTCCCGTGCCAGGCCAGCCCCTACAACCTCTGGGTGGCCATGCTGGGCGGCAGTGGGAAGGATGCCGAGGTGGAGGGGCAGCCAGGCCAATGCTCCTCCAGCCAGAGTGGGGGGCTTTTGCCCTGGGGATCTGGGGAGGCTGCCTTCCTGGCTGGGCCTGCCTGAGAAGTGAGCGAGGAGGTGGTAACCCAGGACCAAAGCGGCAGATGGAGCACCAGAGGCTCAGGGAGGGAGGGTGCTGAAGTGAGCAAGTGTCCTGACATCAGCACCCATGCCGACTATCCCTTCCCTGCCACAGCCAAAATACCGCCGCATTTACTGTAAGTGCGGGTAAATGTCAGCCTTCCCTCTGGTGGGCTTGGGCAGCTGTAGGACAAAGATGGGCCTGTTTAGGCATCTTGCCACCTGCTTTGCAGCTCTGGCACAGTTCTCTGCCATTGTGGAGCTGGAGAGCTTGCCACACCACTGCCCAGATGTGCTCACTTCCCCCAGGAATTGCATGTCTTTGCTTACCTGACTTCTAGCCCCATCCCGTTTCTCCTTATCGCTCCTCCGCTGCCATGTTCAGGAAAACAAAAGAAGTTTGTGGAGGCAAAAAAAAAGATCAATCAATCAATTCCAACTTTGCAAGATCTTTTTTTTTTGCGAAAAGTTGGAATTGATTGATTGACCTTCCCCCCCCCCAAGCTTCTTTTGTTTCCCTGCATTATATTAGGCCCAACCCCCCAAAATCAGCTGGAGCTTACTTTCTGGGGAGGGCTTACTTTCGGGAAAACATGGTAGCATAGTCGTGAAAGTCTACCAGATATTCTATCCAGTACTACTTAAGTATGATAAAATCTAGTAAGTTATATTGTTGTTGTTGTTGGGTTTTTGTTTTTTGTAGCATTTGTTGGGATTCTGATATCACTCTGAGAGTCAGTCTGGTATTCCATCACAGGTCATGGCTTGTCTTTGAAAATAAGGACATGGAACTTTGATGGCTCCTCAATGGTATTCAATTGAGCTGTCTTGATTTGTCTTCCAATTCAATAACAGACATAGCCTAAGAGGCTCAACATACTCTTCCATTTTCTGACAGTCAGTTTGATATTCTATTACAATGGTTCCTATATAACTGTCTGATTTGGCACAGCAACCAAAAACAATAAATATTTAGGACTGCAGAAAAAGCAATCACAACCAGCTTGCCTTCATTGAGAATCTGTATACTGCATGAACCAGAAAAGAGGGCTGAGAAAATACCTACAGAACCCTCATATCCTAAACATAATCTATTTCAACTTCTCCCCTCAGGATTCCGCTATGAACAATTAGACACAAATTTGGTTTCCCCCCCATGCTGTCACCATCGGATTGGATTCTTATGATTTATCAGTTGTTGTTTGTAACTTATGATAATTGATTGTAACTATGATGTTTGATCTATAATCTATTACTTGCTGCTAATATATACACTGTGAGTTCGTGCACTGAAGACAAATTCCTTATATGTCAAATCACAGTTGGTCTATTCTATTCTATTCTATTCTATTCTATTCTATTCTATTCTATTCTATTCTATTCTATTCTATTCTATTCTATTCTATTCTATTCTATTCTATTCTATTCTATTCTATTCCATTCCATTCCATTCCATTCCATTCCATTCCATTCCATTCCATTCCATTCCATTCTATTCTTAATTTGAAGTGAGCTGTCTTCATTTCGCTTCTGATCCAGTCAAGCTTTAATAGATACACTTATTTTTCTTGACAATTTTTCTCCCCTTTCTTGTCAGACACGGATGAATGCATGCAGTGCCGAGATGATCAGTATCGAAGCCAGACCAATGACAGCTGTTTCCCCAAAATAATAACCTTTCTTTCCTATGAAGAACCATTAGGAATGAGTTTAGTCTCAATTGTCCTTTGTTTTTCACTGGTCACGATCTTGGTGTTTATTACTTTTATTAAACACAGTGATACCACCATAGTCAAAGCCAATAACCGAGAACTCACCTATATTCTTCTTTCCTCTCTCCTGCTCTGCTTCCTCTGCTCTCTTTTATTCCTTGGCCATCCCCACAAAGTCGCTTGCCTCATTCGTCATGTTGCTTTTGGTATCATCTTTACTGTGGCAGTTTCTTGTGTGTTGGCCAAAACCAGCACTGTGGTTCTTGCTTTCATGGCCACTAAACCAGGATCCAATGTGAGGAGGTGGGTGGGAAAAAGTCTGGCCAACACCATTGTCCTTTCCTGCTCTCTCATTCAAGCTACCATTTGCACTGTATGGCTTGCCATTGCTCCTCCATACCCCAGGTTGGACATGAAATCCCTGCCAAGCGAGATGATAGCAGAATGCAATGAAGGCTCTACCTTTATCTTTTACTTTGTCTTGGGCTACATGGGACTTCTGTCCGTCATCAGCTTCATAGTGGCTTTCCTGGCTAGAAATCTGCCAGATGCTTTCAATGAAGCCAAATTCATCACTTTTAGCATGCTCATGTTTTGCAGTGTTTGGCTGACTTTTATCCCAACTTATTTGAGTGCCAAAGGCAAATATATGGTAGCTGTGGAGATCTTCTCCATTTTGGCCTCTGGGGCTGCCCTACTATTCTGTATCTTTTCTCCAAAAGTTTATATTATCCTGCTGAGACCTGAGCTGAATAATAAGGAGGGATTGATAAGGACAAAGAATAAACCAATGTAATTGCATCCTATTACCTAATGTTGTGATTGACATCAAATAACTCACTTTCACAACCAGTATATCTGCTAATCATTTATTATTTGTGATCACCTAACAAATATATGAAAAAAATAAATATAATAAAGTACTTTTCTTTAATTACATAATTGCAAGTTTCAACAAAGAACCACTTTCTAATGCAAAATTATTTGTAAAATTATTCATTAGTAAATCCTACTGAACCCACAGAATGATGACTGGGATGACATGCAAAGAATTAACTGTTGGATAGGAACTCCGAATTGCATTTTCTTTACCACTTGAACTAACCAGTGGAAGTTTTATTTGAACCCTTATTTGTTTCTATTGGTGAAAAGCAAATTTGAATAGAAATTATATTCATGTGCAAGCCAATTCCTTTGTTAAAAAGATTGATTTTTTTTATGCTGTACTGCTACTTACTGTAATTAAGATGGTTAACTTTTTGACCTTTACGAGGATGTCATAATATATTCTCTAATGGAATATTTTAGGAAATATTTTTTCATTGTTAACATTGCTGTTAAATCACTCATAACTGTAGTTCAAAGATATCAAAATTAATGGGGGGCGGACCCAGCTGTCAGAGCGAGCAGAGGTGCGAATGATCTCTCTAGCATCTCCAATCGCTTATCCCAGGCTCGTGGGGCTCTTTCGAGCCAAGAGAAGCCTCATAGGGGCGGCAGAAGGTGTGGGCGACCTGCTGCTCTGTTGTTGGTGGCGACTGACATCGGGAAGTGGGTGAAACCCAGAACCGAGCGGACCGGGAAGAAGGCGACCAGTAATGGCCGCTGAATGACATGACAGCTGGAGGGAGCTAGCGAAGAAACAGCGGGACGATGGTGTATCAGATTTGACTTGATTGTTTTTCCTGAAACCTTTGTGAGTAGACTTGGAAGACGCAATTAAAGAGGTTGCAAAAAAACAAAAGCCTGGCAAAAAGAATGTTGGAGTAGCGGTGAGCTGGCGGCGAGTGAAAGTGATAAGAAGAGAGGCCGGAAAAGGCCCCATTAGGAGGACACCAGGAAGCAAGGTTTTGAGACTCAGAGTTTTTCTTAAAGGGTCAGTGACTTTTTTTTTAATCTTAATTGTTGCCGAAGATCTGTTTGAGAGTTTTGACTTTTTGGTTTTGATTTTCACCTTGGAGCGGATCGGCTGATGAAAGGTGGCTTCTCTGGGAAGGAACAGTGATTGATTGACAGAAGGAACTGGATTGGGACAATGATTGGCAGTTTCTGAAAGGAGATTGCCAAGAGAAGGGAAATTTAAGAGAGACTGAAGGGAATATTGGACTATTAAATTATAACCTCACAAGTTAGAACAAAAATTGGGGAAGCTTAAAACTAACATTTGATACTGTGGTACTAGAATGTGAAATATATTGACAGAGTTATATTTACAGACCACGATAGTGACAAAAAGTGGAAGGAAAAAAAGAGGGAAGTGAAAAGTGGCTATTTTGGAGGAACAGTAAGTTGTGGAAAAGTTTACAAAAAATGGCAAGTAATCCAAATCTGACTAAGATTGGCGGGAAAAAAAAAATACAATACAAAGTTCTAGCCCCATGAGTCAGAAATTGTTAGATGATATGCTTCAAAAGGAGCGTTCTAACTCATTTAAAGACCTTCAGGTAATGATGCAGGCAATGCAGGAAGCTATGTTTAAGAATCATGAGGAAATCAAGAAGGAGTTAGAAGGGGTAAGGAATGATACAGGAGAAATGAAAGAGAAGATTCAGGCAATGGATGGAAGATTTGATGCCTTCCAACAGCAAATTGTAAAAAATGAACAGAAACTATTGGAAGTAGAACGAAGAAAGGATAATGAGGAGAAGAAGGTTGAAGAGAAAAATAAAAATTTAACTTTGGCTAACAAAGAATTAGTGACAGCGATGACGCTACTGGAAGCGGAAAAGGCAGCTCATTATCTTAGATTCCAAAACGTCATTGAGGAGAGAGGGGAAGACCTTCAAGATAAGATGGCAGACCTACTGATGGGAGCTCTTGGGATAGACAAAGAGAAGATGATTGCTGCAATGGACGAGACATATAGGGTGCAGACAAATTATGGGAGAAGATATAATTTGCCTAGAGAAGTTCACGTAAAATTTATAAAAAAGACAATTAGAGATGAAATATTATACAAGACACGTGATGAACAGCTGGAGTACAGAGGGAAACAAATTCTGGTGCTAAAACAAATACCTAAAAGAATGAGAGACCTACGGAACAACTATCAATTTTTGACGTCTAGGTTGCACCAAAGTAATGTGAACTTCAGATGGCTAACACCAGAGGGGATTATCGTGACTTGGCAGGAGAAGAGATTCAGGTTGGATACGTTGGAGAAAGCTGAAGACTTTCATAGACAATACTGTATCTCAGAGGAAGAGCTGTGAGATCATGGAGAAGGAAATGTGATGGTTGAAAAAGGAGAAGGTGAACGAATGATGGATAAAAGAGGGACAGAGCAGGGTATAGAGGAAGTAAAAGGGGGAGGAGGACAAGATGGATTAGGACAACAGGGGAGAAGCCTTGAGGAGTTGAAGGAAATAAGGATTACTCGAAGCACTAAGGCACGACAGAAACAAGATAATGGGAGAGGAGTATAGGTTATGGTCAACGAATATTAGGGGTTTGAATTCACCAGTAAAACGGCGGAAAGTTTTTAGTAAACTTATTAAATTAAATGCGGACGTCATTACATTACAAGAGGTTCATATAAAAAATGATCAAAAGTATCTATTAGAGCAACCTAAATTAGGAAGACTATACACCTCACTAGATGAGAAAAAAAAAAAGAGGAATTGCATTGTATGTTAGACAGGAGATACTGTAGCTTCCAAACAAATCTATAAGGACAAAGAGGGAAGGATCTTGATAGTGGAGGCTAATCTGAACAAAAAAAATATAATAATTGTCATAGTTTACGCACCAAACGGAGCCCAAGTATCTTTTTTTAAGGATCTACACAGCAAGCTTAGCGACTTAAAGGGAGATGGGTTTTGTATGATTGGAGATTTCAATGCCATAGTAGATAGAACAAAAGACCATAAAAGTAATGAGGCAAGGAAAGGAAACAAAAAAATACTTCCCAGAACTTTTTTTGAGATTTGCACAGACCTTAACTTGCAAGATGCTTGGAGGGAAAGAAATATAGACAAAAGGGAATATACATATTACTCTAATAGACATAACTCGTGGACCAGGATTGATATGTTATGGCTTTCAAAAAAATTAGATTCGGAAATTCAAGGAATTAATATAGAACCTAGTCTTTGGGCGGACCATAATCCTATACATTTTTTGCTGGAAAGGGCAAAGGAGCTGGCCAAGATGGACTCTTCAAAGAGTGATTATTAGAGAAAAAGAGTTTAAGGAAAAGATGGAGAAAGAAATGCACTTTTTCTTTCAAACGAATAAAAATGGGGATACATCTTTGCAGAATACTTGGGATACAGCTAAAGCATACATGAAGGGAGTTGCAATCTCATATATGGCCAAGAGAAATAAGGAAAAAAAACAATACAGGATAAGACTGGAAGAAGAATATAAGCAGGCTGAAACACAATATCAGGGTGACCTAAATAATAAAAGTTTGAAAAGTAAAATGGAATTAATTAAACATAAACTTTGTATAGAAGTCTCGGAAAAGTTAGCACAACAACTTAAGACTGCTAAGCAAAATAATTTTGAATACGCGAATAAACCTGGAAGATGGTTGGCGTATAAACTGAAAAGGCAGAAAGAGAAGCAACAGATTGTTAATTTGCAAGATGAGGAAGGAGAGATTCAACATGATGAGATAATTAAAAGGGGAATTGCTCAAAGATATTATGAAAACTTATATAAGAGGAGTGAGGGACAAAGTGTAGAAAAGATAATAGACTATTTGGAAAAGACAGATGCACCGAAGATACCAGAGGAAATAAAAATCATTTTTAAATGAGGAAATAAGTATAATTGAAATAACTACGGCTATAAGTAAACAAAAAATTAATAAAGCGGCCGGCCCAGATGGAATACCAGCGGAATTATATAAAGAACACCAAAACGTACTTAATCAACACCTATTAGAAGTTTTCAACGATGTTTTAACTGCGGCGAAAATACCTAAATCCTGGTTAGAGGCAAATATAGTATTAATACCAAAAGAAGATGTAGAAAGAACACAGATACAAAATTATAGGCCTATCTCCCTACTAAACGTCGATTATAAGATCTTTGCATCAATAATGGCAGAGAGATTTAAAAATTATTTAATTGACTTCATACATAGTGACCAAAATGGTTTCCTCCCGAATAGGCAGACTAAGCGGAATATAAGGACAATTTTAGACATATTGGAATACTACGAATTACATAGTGATTGCCAAATGGCACTCTTATTCTTGGATGCACAGAAGGCATTTGATAATGTTAATTGGCTATTTTTGATCCAACAATTGAAATTAATGGATGTTGGAGAAAATTTTTTAAATGTTATAGCTGCAATATATTCCGAACAGAATGCCCAGATTATAATAAACGGTGAGGCCACCAATAAATTCAATATTCAGAAAGGTACAAGACAAGGATGTCCTCTCTCGCTGTTATGGTTTATATATACATTGGAGATTTTAGCTAGGACTGTAAGGCAAGAAGAGCAAATTAAAGGGCTTGAGATTAAAAAGGGAAAATATAAACTCCAAGCATATGCCGATGATTTAGTATTTATATTGGAAGATCCCGTGCAATCAGGTCAGAAGCTTTTTGAACTATTGGAGGAATATGGAGAGGTGGCAGGCTTGAAAATAAATAGAAATAAAACAAAGATCATAGCAAAAAAATATGACTAACACGCAAAAAGAAAATCTTGGGGAAAAATTAGGAATACAAGTAGTTATTAAAATAAAATATTTGGGTATTGTTATGTCAGAACGTTGTTCATCAATTAGAGAAGATAACTACAGAAAATTAGTTAAACGTATAAACGTTGACCTAGACCGCTGAAGAAATCTACATTTTTCATTTCTAGGAAGAATCTCAGCGGTGAAAATGAATATTTTACCCAAAATTATCTTTCTATTCCAAAATATTCCAATCCAATTAGATAAAAAATTCTTTAAACAGTTGAATAAGTTAACTTTAGATTTTGTGTGGCAAGGAAGGAAGGCGAGGATAAAGCAAAAGTCTCTACAGGATGCTAAAGAGAGAGGGGGATTAGGCTTCCCGGATTGGGAGTTATACTATCAAGCTGCGGCCCTGACGTGGATCAGGGATTGGATAACATTGGAAAATAAAAGATGTTTAATATTAGAGGGGCATGATCTCCAGCAGGGCTGGCATGCCCACCTATGGACAGATAAAAGCAGGAACCATCAATACTTTCTGAGGCATAAAGTCCGGCAAGAACTAATAAAAAGCTGGAATATAGTTAAATGCCAATACTACACAAAACTCCCAGGCTGGTTCTCACCATTAGAAGCAGTTATATACCCCAACCTTTATAGGCAAGATAGGGCTATCATATACAAAGATATCCTGTCAGAGGAAGGATATCTAAAGCAAAGGCAAGAGTTGAGACAACAGGGGATTGCTTTGGAATGGTGGTCTTACCTTCAGATACAAGCAAGATATGTGAAAGACAAGAAAGAATGGGGAATTAATAGACAAGATACGGGGCTTGATAAAATATTATTAGGCTCGGAGAAAAAACAAATCAAAAAAATATATAAATATATGTTAGAATATAAATTATTTGAAGAACAAGTTAAAGAAACGATGGTTACCTGGGCAATAGATTTGGGGCACGCTATAAACCTGGACCAATGGCAGCAAATCTGGGAACGTAATTGCAAAATTACATTGGCAACAACTTATAAGGAAAATCTCTATAAGATGCTCTTTAGATGGCACCTGCCACCGGCTAGGCTCGCAAAAATGTATAGTGGCTACTCACCACTTTGTTGGAAGTGTAAAAGGGAAAAGGGTACTTTTTTTCATGTTTGGTGGGCTTGCAAAGAGGTACAGGTTTATTGGCAGAGGGTTTGGAATTGGATAACAGAAATGATGGGTCAAAAAACTCAATATAAACCAGAGATGCTACTACTTGGCATATTAGAAAAAAATATAAACAAAGATGATATATACCTAATTATTCATGTGATAACGGCGGCAAGAATTTTGTTTGCCCAAAATTGGAAAGCAACTGAAGTGCCTAGTGGAGATGCGTTAATAAGGAAAATTTTGTATTGCGCAGAATTGGATAAGATGACTAAAGAATTAAAAAATCAGGAGGAAACAGAATACTATTTAAGCTGGAATAAATTTTACAAATGGAAGGAAAAAAAAGAAGGAAGGTCATTAGAAGGGATGTAAATAGAGGAAGAATATCTGAAATGTATAAAGTATATGTATAATACGGAATGTCTAGACAAAGATGTATGTTAAAGATGATACACTATGTTCAATGTTTTTTAATCTTTTTTTCTTTTTTTTGTATTCAATAAAAAATATTTTAAAAAAAAAGATATCAAAATTAACTTTCAAAACTTTAACATGAATCTAATATTTTTGAAAATGAATTTATATTTCTGCCCTAGTGAGATGACCAGTTGAGATTTGGTTTCTTAAGATCTGGAATAATATCTTACATGAGATCTTACTGATGTCATATGCTGCTTTTATTTATCCAATTGCTTTGCATTATATCTTTCATTATAACCTGAGTTGATTTATATATTGTTGATAGCTTTCTCATATTTTATTTCTAAAGAAGAGATGATCCAGAAAAGATATAATAAACAAGCAAATAAGTAATAAATAAATAAATAGCAGTATTTGTATATATTTCAGTGTGTGTATGTTTGTGTGTGTGTGTGTGTGTCAGTGTGTTAATGATTCTTCTGAGAAAAGAACATTTATATATATAGGAAACTTTATTGATTGACTGATATCAAATACATACTGTACATTGAACAAGATCCAAAGACTTATTTTGTTTGTTAGTTTTAGAATCAGAAAAAATGTGCTTGAATCAGTAGTTGCTGAGTAAGGGTGCACTGCCTTTTGGTCTGTGAATAAAAAGATAAGTGGTTGCTTTGTGTTTTCAAAGATTTTAAATTTGGAGAATCTAAACCTGAAATTTAATTGGTAGAATAACATTTCAAATAAGCAGATGAAAGACAGCTGAAATCCTAACAACGAGAGATAATGATAATAAAAACCGTGATAATGTCAAGATGAAGACAAGTCTGTTATGGTGGGTTGCTATGGTGTCATAATATCAGATGCACATTTCTAAGTAATGCCAATTGAGTGATAACATTATTACATATATATGATTTACCTTCATTACACAACTTTAGATACACACATTATTTCAATTCTTATTTTCCAACTCTCTGCCTGAAAACAAGCAGAAAGAAAAAGAGGAGAGAAGAAGGGGAAAGAAAACATTAGCTGTCAAGGATATGCCACTGAGGCCAAATTGTGACCCTTGAAATTTTCAACCATTAATTTGCTTTGGCACAATGCCAACAACTTTCAGGAAAATAATGCAGAAAGCTACACGCAAACTATCTCTTCTTCAGCTTAAGATGTGATTAACAAATTCCCCCAGGTATTATCTGTCATAGCTATAATCAGGAGCAGAAGACAGACACAGTTCTGTAAGACATACTACGGTTCCTTCAAATTATTCTGCATCATTCATTCAGGGACTAATGCATTCTCAAGGATGTTGATATTCAGGTTAAGGTTGAGACCCTTTTCCAAGTCAGGTCTTCAAGCTTTCAGTGTACCTTGGGTGAAAGTGGCCAATGCAAGGGATGAAGCATCAATGGCTATATCCAGAGAAAAGGTCTTCTCATGGGCTCTGATGCTAGTAGTATTGCTCCTGCTGTTGCCCCAAATATCATGCACAAAATCCAGCAAGAACTGCCCTTTGCTGGAGGTGCAGCCAGTTCCTCATGAATGGCATAAACCTGGGGATCTCAATATTGGTGGCATGGCTTCTCAAATCATTTGCTTTTTCCCTGCAGTTAACTTTGAGCGATATCCTTATGTGGACCTAGATATTGAACTTGCAGTGTAAGGTTATCTCTCTCTCTCTCTCTCTCTCTCTCTCTCTCTCTCTCTCTCTCTCTCTCTCTCTGTATGTATGTATGTATGTATGCATGTATGTATGTATTTTTCTTAATTCATGTGAGCTTAGAATTTCAGTAATATGCTGAAATACCTAGGATGTGATTTGTGGATTTTCCCTTTTGAAGAACTTACAGGGCAAAATGGAGAACCACAGAAGATGAAATAGTCAGTCTTGGTTAGGGCTTAGATAGGGGAGTGCCAGGGAATACAAAGGATAAAAGGTAAAAAAAAAATATCTAAAGATCTGCTTCTGTATAATGCCTAGAAAACTTCATGGATGACTCCACACAGATAATCTGAACTTGACTGAAAGGCCACTGTATAATACCCCACAATCTTAATAAGAACAGCTGTATTCTCAATTTATATTATGCAATACTTTCGTCATCATTATTATCATTGGTTTCAAATTTTCACCACTTCCTCTTTGTTCTTATTGTTATTCCCATTTTATTGCTTCTTTGTTTCTTCGTTCATTCTTCTTTTTAATACAACCCATCTGAAATGATCTACATTCAAACCCCTTCACCACCATCCTTGATGGAGAAAATAATTAAAAGCATCATGAACTGGGGAAGATCAGCTATATGTAATTATTTAGATTTTAATATAAGTTACATTGCATTTAATTTTGGTTCTATTTATTCTTCCATTGCATACCTGATGAGTGCTCTGAGTTGCCTGAACCATGGGTGGCCAATAAATTTGATCAATAAATACATAAATAAATGAATGGAGTTCACCCTGTCCCATCCAACTCAAGGACCAAATACAGCTTTTGGCATTGAATAAAGAATACATAAGCATGGTCATTTCTCAGGTTTTGAAAATTTGTTCACCATATTTCATTAATGGTTATAGAAAGTTGATTAGAAAGTTTAATAAAATCAGGCATCTCTGAATAGACCAGTGCAGGAATTAAATAACTTGACCAGTGTTAAAAGGTATAATTTGGGTACCTATAACATATTCAAACATAAGAATAGACCTGCTGATTCTGTCCAAGTCAATTTTCATCCAGCAGGTTATTTCTTAGGCTGATCAGCCCACATTTCTCTGAGACATTATTGTAAGCCTGCAGCTCCTAGAGCTTTTATATCATAAATCTTCATGATTTATAATATAAAGAAAATAGCCTCCTTGTGTAGCTGGCCTCCATGAATTTATTTTGAGAAGCTACCATATTCAGTAGTCATCACCAGATCATGTAATAAATTAATCTCACTATTCAGGTACCTGTTATGTAAAATAATACCTTCTCTGAATCTGTTCTATATTGCCTTCCAATTATATCTTTTATTCCAATGATACCCACTCTCATTGGATGATCCCTTGTTCTAATGCTTTGAAAATGAGTCAACAAGATCTCTCTGCCTATTTTCTCCAACTGTTTTCTTCAACTATTATACATTTCAATCTTCTTCTCCCCAGTAATTTTTTTTCTAAATAAATAATCTAGAAATTCTACTTCTTTCAGCCCTGCATCCACTGCATAATTTGGCCATATATTTGTCTTTGCAGGATGGTGACAAAGTTCTATCAGCATGTCCTGACTTTGGCATTTGCTGTGAATGAGATCAATGAAAACGCAAATATCTTGCCAAATCTAACACTAGGATTTCACATTTATGATAGCTATTATGATGCACGTATGACCTACTGGACCACCCTGGACCTGCTTTTCAAATCACAGAGATTCCTCCCAAATTACAAATGTGACCCAGAGAGAAATCTTATGGCTGTCATTGGCGGAATGAGTTTGGACATTTCAACCCATATGGCAGACTTCTTAAATCACTACAAGATTCCACAGGTAAAAACTAATGTTGTTCTTAATATGCCATAATTGCATTCCTTTTCCTGTTATATTGTGTTAGGGTTAGGGTTAGGGTTAGGGTTATATTGGTTTAAAAAAAGAGCAGGAAGAACTGATGAAGAGAGCAGTGACTAATTGATGGTTTGATTACCCAAATGTAGTTTCTGAAGTAAAGTAGATGCACTAATAGATCAATGTTCCTTGTTTTTTTCCATCTATCTTTTTTAAAAAAATCTTACATTTCTTTTTAGCTTAGTTATGGTTCATTTGCCTCAGAAGACAAAACACATCCTCTTTCCTTTTATCGCATGGTCCCAAATGAAAGTCTCCTGTATAAGGGTATGGTCCAATTGCTTCTACATTTCAGATGGACATGGGTTGGGCTCCTTGCTGTGGATGATGACACAGGCGAACAATTCTTGGACATCTTGGAAAAGATGTTGCATGAAAATGGAATCTGTTCTGCTTTTAGAAGAATGCTTCCTAAACAAGGTCTCTTTCTTCCACTTGATGAACTTGGAGATATGGCGTCAATTATCTATCAAACTTTCACAGATAGGCAAGCTAGAGCATGCATCATTTATGGTGAAAGTATGACTCTTCTGTGGCTGAGCACTTTAGTGCCTCTAGCAGATCTTCAATATGGAGCAAACATATCTCTTGGAAAAATATGGATTACAACTTTCCAGATTGATTTTACAGTGACATCCTTCATTACTCGTAATTTTTTTAGAATTTTCCAAGGGACTATTTCCTTCTCTATTCACTCAAATAAGCCTCTAGGGTTTCAAGCCTATCTTCAGAACATAAAACCTTTAAAGACAGATGGAGGTGGCTTTTTGAAGAAATTCTGGGAGCAAGCCTTCGAGTGTTCACTTCCAAATTTGCAAGAAGCAGATGATGTTTCTGGGATATGCAATGGCAACGAGAAGTTAGGAGATCTTCCTAGCCCTGTTTTTGAGATGAGCATGACTGGTCACAGTTAAAGTGTGTACAATGCAGTCTATTCCATAGCACATGCTCTATATGCTATGTTATCATCTAGATCTCCATACAGAGAAATAGTGGGAAGCCAAAGTTTTCATGATCTCCAGCCTTGGCAGGTAATATTTCAGCAACAGTCCTTTATAAAGCTATAACTTGCTCCCACAGAACTGAAACCATTCATTTTGTCCAAGTGATGCATAGTGATTTTACTCATTGAGGTATCACATCACTCCAAGGTCTAGGAGAATTCAAAAGAGGGTTTGGTATATATGCAAAGGAGCTACTTGTGATTTTCCGGTAACATAGCATAAGATTTGAAAGATTTCTGCTTTTTATGATTGCCTAATGAAATCTTGAAGTAACGTACAGTGTAATAAAGTCACAAACAAATTAAATGGATGTGAAAGAATGCATTGAGCTGTGTATCAATTCATGGCAATATCCAAGAGTAATTTGGGAAAAGGATAGAAGCTGTCCTTGCAAGTCTCATGAAAATGTCAGACTGGAAATGGCCAATTATTTGCAGAAAATAGCAGTGAAAGTTATGGCCATTTTGAATTAACACATTTCCAAAGCCCCTTTTTCCAGTTCTGCATCACTATACAACACCTGTATCTACTGAGAATTCTTGCCCAAAATTCTCTATATTTGAAGTACCCTGGGAGATATCTCTTGAATCCATCACCTTCTCTTTTCCTCTTTCATCTAGCTCCACCCAGTTCTTTCAAGCATTGGGTTTAACAACTCAGTTGGAGAAACAGTGTCTTTTAATGAAAAGAGAGAGCTGGTTGCTGAATTTGATATTGTTAATTTGGTCATATTCCCCAACAACTCCTTTATTAGAATGAAACTTGGAGAACTGAATCCTCAAGGTTTTGAAGAACAAATACTCACCATCCATGAAAATAACATTTTCTGGCCAGAGTTTTATAATCAGGTATGAGTTCTGATCTTAGAGATGGTCTTCATTTGTAATGGAAGGTATGGATGACCTTGAGGAACAGGGGGAAGAGACAATAAGATATGACAGGCAGGAGTCTACAGTGGCTCAATTGTTGGAGAAGGAAACTTAAGATGGACCTGCCTTAATATCTATGGAGATTCTTAATCATTCATATCATGGTTGTCTCAAAGGTTCTTTTTCAAAAGGCAACTAGACTATGTTTTTCCTTGAGGAAGAAGCAAAACTTCATCCATTCTGATAGTTCTGATAATTTTTCATCAGTCAGAATTGATGAAACGTCTTGGATGAGAAGCAAAAGGTCTTCTTCCTCAAGGAAAAACATAGTCCAGTTTCCTTTTGAAAAAGAAACTTTGAGATAACCTGTCCTAATGGATCAAGTATAGGAAAGAAAATGGGACTATTTGGATTCTGAAATGTCATTTCCAAAATTTTAAAATATCAATCATCTTTTTTTCTGGTTAGACAATTCCTCTTTCTGTGTGCACAAATTCCTGCAAACCGGGTTATCATAAAAAAAAGAAGGATGAGAAGAAATTTTGCTGCTATGACTGTGTCCAGTGCCCTGAAGGAATGATTTCAAGATGGGAAGGTGTGTTGATCTTTACTATGAATGGCTTGTAGGAGGAATATACATGGTCCAAAAATACAAGTTACACCATAATTTGGCAAATGGAAGAAATAAAAATGCATTAGTTTTCCTTGAATGAACTTCTTTTGTTTCCTCTTAATTAATTTTGGTTACTCTAGAGGTTCATATTACTAACACTTCAATAGCAACATTCTCCTAATATAGTCTTTCTCAATATGATGTTGTCCAGAATGCGTAAATTTGACAGACACGTGAAAGTAATTTGCCGGAATTTTTAAGACCAAGGAAAATCAGAAGTAGCATACTTAAATAATAGTACAATAATCTTTTAGAAGGCCATATTTATACCGGACGAGAAAGAAAGAGGAAAAGACAACAGAAAATATAAAGACTGTAAATTAACCAAGTGAATATGGGAGAAGAATGATGGAGAAATAGCAGCAGTTGTATTCACACTTAGTGCAAAGAACGTGAAAAAGCATTTAATAGTTAGCAGAATAACAGAGTTGGAAGGGACTTTGTAGGGCTTCTAGTCCAACCCCTTGTTCAAGCAGGAGACCCTATAACATTTCAGATAAGTGGCTATACAGTCTCTTCTTAAAAGCCTCCAGTGATGGATCACCCACAACTTCTGAAGGCAAGTTGAATTATGGTTAATTGTTCTCACTGTCAGAAATGGATAGAGGCTTCCACAGAAAACATACCCATACAATCATATATTAATTCAAGTCTTTTTATCTCTTTTTAGACATGGTCAATTGTTTCCATTGTCCAGAAAATCACTATGCAAGCAGAACTAGAGACAGATGCTTTCCTAAAGTAATAACCTTCCTTTCCTACACGGAACCTTTGGGGATTGTTCTCTCCTCAGCAGCCTTTTGCTTTTCTTTTACCACAGTCTTGGTACTTGGAATATTTATTACATACCAAAATACTCCCATTGTTAAAGCCAACAACCGTGATCTCACCTACATTCTCCTCCTTTCCCTCCTCTTCTGCTTCCTTTCTTCTTTGCTATTTCTTGGAAAACCTAACAAGGTGACCTGTTTTCTCCAGCAATCTGCTTTTGGCATCATCTTCTCAGTAGCTATTTCTTGTGTGTTAGCCAAAACTATCATGGTAGTTGTAGCTTTCATGGCTTCCAAACCAGGGTCCAACATTAGAAGGTGGCTTGGAAGAAAAGTTTCTATCTTCACTATTCTTGTAAGCTCCCTTATCCAAGCAGGCATTTGTATGGTGTGGATGACAACGTCTCCCCCATATCCAGATTTGGATGTGCAGTCACTAGCCAAAAAGATCATAGCAAAGTGTAATGAAGGTTCTATCATGTTTTATTTTGTCCTGGGCTATATGGGATTTCTATCCATCATCAGCTTCACTGTAGCTTTCCTCGCCAGAAAGTTGCCAGACACTTTCAATGAAGCAAAGTTCATTACATTTAGCATGTTGATGTTTTGCAGTGTTTGGTTGAGCTTTGTGCCAACATATCTGAGCACTAAGGGAAAATACATGGTAGCTGTGGAGATCTTCTCTATCCTAGTCTCCACTGCTGGGTTACTTGGTTGCATCTTTTCCCCCAAATGCTATATAATCATATTGCATCCTGAACTGAACACTAAGGTACAATTGATAAAGAGGAAGAAGACCTGAAATTCCATGTTACAATTTTTTCTTATGGGGAAGCCATTTAGGAGGAAGAATTAGAGAGTCCAGTTTCATTGCTGGATTAGATGTGTGCATTCAACTGCAGTCATGTACCTGAAATTATTATTCTTTATAAAGTACATGCAATGCACTAAACTGTGGAAGAGAATGGTCATCTCTGCAAGAAAGCAATGAACTATATTTTAATTCACATGCATTAATGGTCCTTGCTTGGTTTTGATGGAGAACAACAGCATTTTAATGTAACTTTGGTTGAAGTGAAGTATGTTAAAGATGCATGAGATATTAAAACTATGGGTTTTAAGAAGAGTTCCCATGCAAAAATAAACATTTACAGCCTGCTTTGTAAGGAGGCCTAAATATTTATAAATAATATAACTTAACAGAAATACAAAGGGGGACATTAGAAACTGAATAGTTGTTTTCTTTTCTTCCCCCCCTTCCTCTTTGTCCCTTTTTTCCTCTTTATTTTCCAATATTTCAATTGCAGTTAAATTTGCTTTATCTTCAATTCTCCTTTTTTCAATATGTACAAAGAACTTTAAGTGACAATACAGACTTCAAAGCTGAATGTTTAAGAGAAAAATCTTTATTTGCAACAAATACTATAATGAAGTCTATAGCAGTTTTTTAAAAGTTACATTCACTTCTGGGTGGAAAAATATAATTTACATTTATTAACATTAACATTATAAATATAATTTATATAGTTATAATAGTTTTTGTCTTTTTAAATCCTCAATGTCCTAAATTATCCAAGCACTGGTGTGCTAATCATTTTAAACATCATTGTATAAATAGTACTGTGTCAAAACAATACATTATAGTATGCAAGTTTCATAACAATGTAAATAAATAAAAAGAAATTGCTTACAAAAAGAACTGCAGATGTTGATGCATAGTGATTATTCAAAGGAATAACATTTAATCTTTAAAGAATAAAAATGCTGATATATGGATGTTCCCTTGTAACTACATTGAGTAACTCCAATGTAGATGAACTATATCAGACTTGCAACAATAGACTTTTTTTTAAAAAAAGTCTATGTTGCTGTTTGAATATGTGTTGTTATTGTTTTTGATGTAGAGATGAGATCAATCAATAGGGTTACCATTTTTAGATTTCTTTTGCCTGGAAGATAATTTTTGATACCTTTTCTTTCTCTTTTTTTAGTTTGCTTCTCTTTTTTTTGATGATGCTGATGATGATCAAAGCAGTATCATTTTAACACTGTTTTATATTTAACACAATAGAAATGGAATAAAAATATGTGCTGAACGGATTTTAGTTATTTTATGGGTGCAATTTTGGGGAAGTTAACCAGAAGATGATCCTCATGGTTGAAGACATTTGCAGGTTAATAATGAGAATGAAATACAAATTTCAGTGGGAAAAAAAACACTTGCATAAAATATCTACATTTTGATATATTTCCTATTTAACAGTCACTTCTTAGAAAATTAAACTAAATAAATGCCCCCTCAT
This sequence comes from Azemiops feae, assembly GCA_023970755.1. Classification (NCBI taxonomy): domain Eukaryota; kingdom Metazoa; phylum Chordata; class Lepidosauria; order Squamata; family Viperidae; genus Azemiops; species Azemiops feae. The sequence continues at coordinate 609,323 of JALGBA010000667.1, read as the reverse complement.
CGACATGCTACAGTGATTTTTGAAAACACAGTTTTTGTGGTTTATAAATGTCATCAAGGAACAAAACAGTGAAAGAAAATGTTGGTCATGTTCCAAGAAACTGTTTCCCTTCTCCCTTCTACATTTTATTAACCTGCAGTCTAATGCAATTCCTCCATATTTCATTTTGTTGTTGTTCAATTGCTAAGTTGTTGTCCTACTCTTTGTGACCCTTGTGGACTCCATGGACCACAGCATGCCAGTTCCCCCCCCCATCTTCCACTGTTTACCGGAGTCTACCCAAACTCATGCCCACAGCATTAATGATGCTATCTAACTGTTCTGTTTCTTACTGGGTTCAGCATTGAAGAGGCAAAAGTAGTAAACAGGTACTTCTTTATTGAAGACTAAACAGAACTCAGAACAAGATGGCTCCACCCCTTTTTATACATTCAGCTTGGGGCAGTGTCAGCCAATGAATGCACCATATTCTCCCACGCAAATGCATGCTGATTAAGCTTGCAGACAGCAAGTCTGGCTAGCAGGCCATATGATTTGCTAACGGTTTCCAGGGCAGCTCCCTGCACCTGTTTCATAGAACAGCTCAGTACATTACACCCCTCCCCTCCTGGTTCTTTAACACATACACAATATTCCTTGTTGTTCAATGGTTCATACACAATAACACTCAGTGATACACAATCTGTCATCACACTTGTCAGAAATAACAATACCAAAACAACCCAGTTACAAGGAACATAAAAACATTCCCATTTTACAAACCTACATAGCAGTTTAGTACATAGGCATTTCTATTTCAAAGCAACATACATAAGCTTTCAGTTTGCAGTAAAAATATATAAGCATTTTAAGCTTGCAATGACAGAAACCTCACATAGTCCTTTAAAAACTTTGGTGGGCTCTTGGCCCGCTCTGAACGTCTCAGAGCTGCTGCTAGCTCCCAATCTGCAAGCTCGCCTGCCAGGCTCGGCAGACCGGGGCTGTTGGACCCGTCCAGTATGGGTGAAGCCGATTCATGAAGGGTGGCCTGTCCCGGTAAACCCAAGCCTTTGTCCATTTGCAGTTGGCTGGCCTGTCCTGGTAGGCCCAAGCCAGAGTTCCGCGGTGGAGTGGAATCCACCTGATCAGCGTAAGAAGCCGATTGGGAGCAATGTCCCGTTGGCGCAATGCCTGAGGTAGTAGCAACATGAAAAGCCGATGGAGAGCAATGACCCATTGGCGCATTGCCTGAAGTAGGAGCAGTGTGAAAATCCGGTTGAGTGCAATGTCCCATGGACGTAGTGCCAGAGTTAGGAGCCGCCTCATTGGCAAAAACCCTGTTGTGTGAACGCAATGTTCCGCTTTCTCTGAGAGATTCAGATTCATGATCATGATCATGATCCTCCCCCCCCTGAGAGCAGGGTTAGGAGCGGAAGAGTGGCGTGGCAGCTTCCAACGCAGCTGGTCAATGTGCCGGCGCAGCACATGACTGTCGTCCAAGGCCACTTCGTAAGAAAGTGGCCCAGTCACCTTACAAACCACAGCTACCACCCACAGTGCCCCTGGTGCATAGTTGCATGCCCAAACCAGATCACCCACTTGCAAACGCCTTGGTGCCTTCGGCTGCTGCACCTGCGATGCAACCCTATCAGGGTGCAAACGATCCAGCTTTGTGATAAGGCGGCAACCCCATCGAAGCTCAGCTGGGCTCTTACCCGTAGACATGCAAGTTGTTGTGCATTGGCAGAGGAGGAAGTCTGTCAACCTGTGATGCCAGTTGCCATGGGTGATCCTCTTTAAGGATTCTTTTGTGGTGCGAACCATGCATTCCACTTGGCCGTTAGAGGCCAGGTGAAACAGAGCCGATGTGGCATGCCTAATCATATTTGCCTTCAGAAAGGACTGAAACTCTGAGGAAGTAAATTGAGCTCCGTTGTCGGAGACGAGGACATCTGGGAGCCCATGCATTGCAAAAATGCCCCTCAAAACCTGGATGGTCCTGGCAGTCATCGTAGTGGACACTGGAACAACCTCCAGCCACTTAGAGTGACTGTCCACAACAATGAGGAAGAGTTGCCCCTGAAAGGGGCCAGCGAAGTCAATATGAATTCTCGACCAAGGGGCTTGTGTGGTCTCCCATCTATGTACAGGAGCCTGTGGCATTTCTGGCTGGGACTTCTGGCAAATGTGACATCCGTGGACCTGGGCCTCGATGTCTTTATTGAGTCCAGGCCACCAGAGGTAGCTACACGCGAGCGCCTTCATCCGGACTATGCCTGGATGTCCCTCATGCAGAGAATCAAGGACTCTAGTCCTCAGTGATGTCGGGATCACTACCCTGCTTCCCCACAGGATACAACCCTTAAAGGTGGATAACTCATGCTTCCTTTTCCAGAAGCTCTGGAAGTTAGTGCCAGGACACATGTCTGGCCATCCTGTGAGCACCCAGTTTAACACGCGAGTTAACGTGTTGTCGGTAGCTGTTTCTGCAGCAACATCTCCTGCATTGAGGGGAGACTCCGGCAAATCCTGGATAGACAGGATGTGGTTGGCCAGTGCAGGATCTGGCTCTAATTGCCATAAGGGCAGCCTACTAAGGCCGTCTGTATGGCCCATCTCTCTACCCGGTTTGTGAACCAGGTGATAGTCATAAGCAGATAGAAATATTGACCACCTTAACATTCTAGGGGAGATGATGTGGGGTGTCTATTTGTTCGTAGTAAACAACCCCAGAAGCGGCTTGTGGTCAGTGAAGACCGTGAAATGGCGGCCATACAAAAAGTCGTGAAACTTCTTGATGCCAGCCACAATGGCCAATGCGCCTCTATTTGTGCGTAATTGTGCTCAGCAGAAGAGTCCTGGAGTAATAGGCTATAGGGACTTGTGTCCCATCAGCCCTGAGGTGACTTAAGACAGCCCCGATCCTGTAAGGGGATGCGTCGCAAGCTATGCTAACTGGCAACTGCTCATTGAAATGAGCAAACACCCCATTAGAGGACAACAATGCTTTGACTGCAGCAAAACTGCTCTCGTGGACACTTGTCCACTTCCATAGGGCCTGTTTGTCCAAGAGCCGGTGTAATGGCTCTGCCACTGCGGCCTTGTGGGGGAGGAAAGCATGGTAGAAATTAAGGAGTCCCAGGAAGGCTTGAAGCTCTCCCTTCGTCTTGGGACTGGGAGCCTGCTAAATCACTTTGAGCTTGGATTCAGCAGGATGGATGCCTTCAGCATTTATACGAAACCCCAGGAATTCTGTGGAAGTGACTCCAATTTTGCACTTCTCTTGTTTGAGCTTCAGCCCCGCTTCGTGGAAACACCGTAAGACGGCCCGGAGCCTGTCAGTGAGGTTTTCGACTGATTTCCCTGTGATGAGGACATCATTGAAATATGGGCAGACACCCAGAATGTTGCGGAGTGTGCGCTCCATGACACTCTGGAAGATGCCAGGGGCTACATTAGCCCCGAACTGTAACCTTTGCATCTTGAAGGCTCCCTGGTGGGTCACAATGGTTTGGGCCTATGCCATGGCATCATCCACCAGCAGCTGCTGATAGGCGTGGGCCAAATCTAATTTGGCGAAAATGCGACCTCCCTGTAGAGACACCAGGATATGGCTGACTACAAGCACCGGATAAGAGTGCTGCTGGAGGGCTTTGTTTAGCGTGCATTTATAGTCAGCACAAATGCGGACTTCTCCGTTGGCCTTAAGTGGCGTGACAATGGGAGTTTCCCATGGACTGCTATCAACTGGCTCTAAAATGCCTTGTTGCAACAGCTTGTCCATCTCTGTATTGATTCTCTGCTTGAGAGCAAAGGGCACTTGACGAGACGTAATCCTTATCGATGCAACAGAGGGATCTAACCCTAGAGCAATTGGAGGCCCTTTGTATGCCCCTAACTCTGGGCTGAAAACATCAGCAAACTCTTTACACACCTCCGAAAGGCTCGCCATTTGTAAACTGTTTAACCCAGTCACCTGAATTCCCAAAGCCTCAAACCAATCAAGCCCAATTAGGCTAGTGCGGTTTCCCTTGACAACTATGATGTCCAAAGGGCCCTTGAAGTTCTTGAACTGCACCCTGAGTGTGGCCTCCCCCTTGACGCTGACCCAGGAATTCTGGAAGTCTGTTAAAATGAGGTTCGACGGCCTGAGCTTAACTCGTTGGCCGCTTCTACAACAAATCTGCTTCAGTGTGCTTTGGGAAATTATTGACAGAGCTGAACCTGTGTCCAACTCCATGTTGAAGGGAACCCCTTGCAATTTGACTTTGAGATGTAGCTTCTTCTTGAGTGGGCGATGGGCCCCTGTCCTAAAGACACTTCTACTTGCGCAAAAACCCACCCTGTTCTGGCTGGGGACTCCGGTACCTTTCCGAGGCAACTCTTCTGATGAATGTTCTTTCCTGCAACCCAAACAAACGGCGGCGATGTGGCCTTGCTTGCCACATGCCCGGCAAGTTGCTGTGCGGAAATGGCAGTCAGCCTGTTTGTGATGGCCTCCGCACCCGATGCACCTCGAGAAGGGAACTGCCTTGTCAGGTTGCCGCTAGGGCCTTCTTTCTGGAGGTTGTTGCAACTGATCGACTTCTTGGTCCGATTCGGCGTCTTCGGCAGTTTCGGCATCCTCGTGGTGGACGGTGTCCGAACACTAAGAGTTCTTGGAGAGCCACAAGGTCTTAACAGCTCCACCTGCTGCTTCTTCGGCCGTTATCTCCCTTAATGTGTCTTGAAACGAGACAGTTTCTTTGGCAAAGATTTTTTGTTGAAGATCTTGGCTCCTCAGACCACAAACTAAATGGTCCCATAACCGTTCTTCAAGGTCCTTGAATTCACATGGCCTCGCAGCTTGGTGAAGAGCAGCTATGAAATCTGCAGCGGACTCCCCAGGATGCTGGTCCTGCTGTTTGAAAGCATGTCACCAAGCGATGACCGAAAGCTTCAGCTCAAAATGCTCCTTCAGCATTTTTTTAGTTCAGCATAAGCAACAGACTCCAATGGCATTGGTGCAACCAAGTTCTCCGCTATGTCAAATGTTGCTTGACCGCAGACACACAGCAACGTTGTGGCCTTCAATCTGTCTTCCCGAACTTGGTTTACCCGCAAGTAATTCTCAACCCTCGCGACGTAGGAGCTCCACCTCTCAGGGTGAGCTACGTTGAATTCTGAGAGACGAACTATCTTCGCCATGGTGAGTCTTTGGCGGCCCTTTCAATGCTTCATGCTGCGCAGGCTTCTGGAGGGGTCCCAGGGCGGTTCCTTGAAGCACTCTCCTCCAGCGTTTCCATACTGGCAGGCCGAGTGAGAAGAAGTTGGAACGCCATCCCTCAAGCGCTGGCTAGGCCTTTTCCCAGTGGTGAGTCAGCCATTCCATTTGTGGCAGCACGATCCCATCCTCATTGCCAATGTTCTGTTTCTTGCTGGGTTCAGCATTGAAGAGGCAAGAGTAGTAAACAGGTACTTCTTTATTGAAGACTAAACAGAACTCAGAACAAGATGGCTCCACCCCTTTTTATACATTTAGCTTGGGGCGGTGTTAGCCAATGAATGCACCATATTCTCCCGGGCAAATGCATGCTGATTAAGCTTGCAGACAGCAAGTCTGGCTAGCAGGCCACATGGTCTGCTAACGGTTTCCAGGGCAGCTCCTTGCACCTGTTTCATAGAACAGCTCAGTACATTACACTAACCATCTCATCTTTTGCTGTCTCCTTCTCCTTTTGTTTCACTCTTTCCCAACATCAGGGTCTTTTCCAATGAGTACATCTCTATAAAGCCTTAATAAGACCACACTTAGAATACTGCATCCAATTTTGGTCACCATATTATACTAAAAAAATGTAGAGACTCTGGAAAGAGTGCAGAAAAGAGCAACAAAGATGATATGGGGACTGGAGGCTAAAACATATGAATAATGGTTGTAGGAATTGGGTATGTCTAGTTTAATGAAAACAATGAGAAGGAGTGACATGATAGCAGTGTTCCAATATCTAAGGAGCTAAGAAGAGGTAATAAACCTATTCTCCAAAGCAGCAGAAGGCAAGACAAGAAACAATGGATAGAAACTAATCAAGGAGAGAAGCAACCTGGAATTAAGAAGAAATTTCCTGTATAGGGAGGACAATTAATCAGTGGAAAGGTTTGCCTCCAGATGTTGTGGGTGCTCCATCACTGGAGGTTTTTAAGAAGAGACTAGACAACCACTTGTATGGAATGATATAGGGTCTCCTGCTTATGTGGCAGTTGGATTAGAAGACCTCCAAGGTCCCTTTCAACTCTGTTATTCTGTCCTTTCTTATTTGGTGGCCAAAGTATTTGAGCTTCAGTATTGGTCCTTCCAAAGATCAGTCAGGGTTGATTTCCTTATACTTAGTTTACCGGGCAAGAAACATAACGGATCTTATTTTCTTTTCATTTGTTTGAAGAAAAACAAAAATTTTACTGAGGAAATTAGAGAGAGGCTTTGCATTTGTAGTGCTATAGAAAAATAGAGCTTGGCTCCCATAAAAAAAGGAGGGTTTTTTTTGCCAGTCTCCAGATTCACTTCCTCTCACCATGCCAGCTGTGCAGTACTAGATTGCTGTGTCCTCAGATTTCAGGCTGTTCATTTGCAGATACAGCTGGCAGTTGGCATTGTTCCTGGTGATGGTGAAGCACCCTTTCACAGATTCTGCATAGACTTGCTTACTTGCATCAAACCAAATAGCTGCAATTCACTGCAGTCCTTTTCCCTCAGCCTGTCTCACCCAATGCAGGCCAGCATTGCCAACGTCAAACCCTGAGCCTGTGCAGGAGAGGCAGAGGGACTCCCCAGGTCTTTTCACATCTCCTCCAGATTCTTCCAGCTGACCTTGAGATTTAATACCTAGGAATCAATATGCATTTTAATATGCGATGATGTATAGACAATCTGGGTCACCTTCTTTTCTGGAAGAAGAAAATCATACCTTACCTCTGAAGAGGACTGAACATAAAACTAATTGCAGCAAAAGCACAATTTTTCTCTTCATCTTTTGGGTGGTATTGATAGTGGTGGTACTGGTGGTAGAATTGGATTGTTATTAATCTAAGTGAATGGGGTTGAGACTTCATGATGAAGGGCCACAGAGTAATCCTTGCATTTCTACAGGAAGCTGTCCTTGCATTTACATATCTGTTAAAATAAAAGGGGCAACACTTTGCTTCAGCTGTTCTGGGAGATCAGCAACATGGCTTGGGAGGCAGATGTAGAGTTAGGTCCTTTCCCAACTGCTAATTAACCTAGAGTTACCAAGAAAGACATTTAGCCATTCACTTTTGGATGAACTCCCTTTAAATGGTGAGTATGAATGGATTTCCAGAAACATCGCAGACTACAGGAACCATTTGCACTTCATTTTGAGATGCAAACAACTCAGACTCATCCCCAACAGCCTGTGCCTGTCTTCAGCCGTGAAGGAATGCAGGGCAGAAATGTTCCTGGAGCCAAGAAGGCTCCACACACATTTGCACCACTAAGATGACTTTGATGATACAGATAAACCTCCAAGTGACCTCAACAACTCTCTAAAAGAATGTAAATGACCAGCTGTCTGCAAGGAATGTAAATCCTTCCATTCCCGGCCATCCAGTTAGACCAGAAGAAGCTTCTGGGATGAAAAGCAAAACGTCTTCAAAGAAAATACAAGACAGTCTAGTTGCCTCCTGAAAAAGCACCTTTGGGACAATCATGAGCTGGATGATTGAGAATCTCCAAAGACAGTTACCAAGATAGTTAATATAGTTCCTAAAGTTTCTAGAGTTACCAATATAGTTATCCAGGTCAGTGTTGGTATCCCAACTGTGGATCCCTCTCCTGCTTCAATTGCCTCTGTTCCCGGTCCTTGCCTATCCTTGAGTTCATTCCAAGGTAATTGGAAGGTAGATTGGACAACTACTTGTCTGAAATGGTATAGGGTTTCCTGCCTTAGCAGTGGGTTGGACTAGAAGACTTCCAAGGACTCTTCCAACTCTATTATTCTCTTATTCTGTTAATAGGAGACAAAGCATAACAGATCTATTTGCTGGATTGTGTTTGGAATAAGGGGGAACCAAACAACTTTACACTGGCACATTAGCTAAGGAGAATGATAAAGGTAATGGAAAATGGATATGCTGCAGAGACTAAGCCATTCAGTTTGTTACAGAAAGTAGATATGGAGTAGTTTGAAGTAGTTTGCCATTGCCTTCTTCCTAGGGCTAAAATACATTGACTGACTCAAAGTCACCCAGCTGGCTCCACACCTAAGACAGGACTAGAACTCACACTCTCCCCCAAGATAAGAGAATTGCTCAGTTCTTTCACCTTGACAGTTCTTACAACAGACATTATAGATATAACTTCAAGATGTGGGCCTTCTTATAACATTCAAACAGTCTTCCTCCTCTTCCTTCTCCCCTCTTCTTTCTTCTTTCTCCTCTTCCTCCTCCTCTCACTCCTTAATATGTCTTCTTACTTTTTTTTCCTGTATGACAAACTTATTGTAGAATAAACAAAGAATTCTATATTGCAACATCTCAAATTATATCTCCTAATATTTTTTACACCATTTCCCCCCTTAACTATCATGTTTTATTGTTCTTTATTTAAAAGAAAAACAAATTAATTGGAGGCAGACTTAGCCACAAAGCATGATTTGCAAAGATTTGGCTTCCTCTAGTATACAAAGTCAGAATGAGACAAAACACATTATAATCAACTCTCTCTTAATAGTCTAAAAAGATAAATAAATTATTTGCCTTCTCAAAAAGAAAGAAAGAAAGAAAAAAATCTGTTTGCTTTATGTTTCAGAAGTAAAGTATGGAGCAATTCAGAATTGGCTTTGCAGATTGCAGGATTGCAATTTTGTTCTGTCATCACTACTCTGGGTGCAGCTTGACATGCAGCTAAACCCATCTATCCTCCAATAAAAGACTGTGTGTGTAGATCTGGATGCTTTATTAAAAGAACAGGATGGGTGAAACTGGGAAAAATACAAATACAATAAGAACCCAAATACAAAACAAGCAGTATTGAGTTGCTGGTGAACATAACAATTAAGAAATACAGATAAATCTAAATCTCACCAGCGATGCTGTGTGTATGTATGAGATGTGGATTTTGTACTCAGATGAACATGTGCCATAGATTAGGCTGGATTCTTCCTGGTGCATCTGCTTCCTTCCAAATGCTAAAGGAAATGGAGTCTGGCTTCCCAGCATGCACTTGTTTTGGGAGTAAGGGCTAATGGGTAAAATGGTTGGGTCATCTTCCAAACAATACAGATTGGTATTTGGGGCCTGACAAATTTCTTGAGAAATTAAATTCTCTTGGGGCCATTCTCAGTGAG